>CM052452.1:20675754-20761999 GCA_028533085.1 Varecia variegata | reverse complement strand
GGGGGGTGAGTGTGTGCACCGACTGGGGGGTGAGTGTGTGCACCGTCTGGGGGATGAGTGTGTGCACCATCTGGAGACTGAGTGTGTGCACCATCTGGGGGGTGAGTGTGTGCACCGTCTGGAGAGTGAGTGTGTGCACCGTCTGGAGAGTGAGTGTGTGCACCGTCTGGGGGGTGAGTGTGTACCGTCGGGGGCGTGAACGTGTACACCCTCTGGAGGGTGAGTCTGTGCACCCTCTGGGGGCTGGTTTGGCAGTAGGTACTCTGGCCTGCAATGCAGTGACGAGACCCTCAGTGATGGCCCCACAGAAACTGCCCCAAGGGGCAACAACTTATCCAGCAACCACTCTGGGCTGGAGCCAGCAATGGGCATTGGCTCAGGAGGGTTGACAGCCATGTTTGAAGAGGGGCACTGTGTGCCTGCTCTGTGGTCCTGTTGGGGTGTCCTGGTTTTCCATGATGGGTATCAAATTACCCGAGTGGCCTAAAGCAACATCCATCTACCATCCTAGTCCATGGGTCAGGAGTCCGGCCTAGCTTGGCTGGGTCCCCTGGGCAGGGTCTCCCATGGCACAGTCAAGGTGCTGGCCGGGGGCTCCAGGGAATGCCTGTGCCCCCAGCCTCAGCCTGCCCTTTTCCCTGCCAGACACCCTAGAGCCAGAACAGAAGCAGCCGCCAGAAACACCCCGCACGCGTCCCACGTGGCAGGGAAAATGCAGCATGTACGCCGGTCGCCCAGAGGCAGTGTGTTTAGTCTTTGGCTTAGGGCTTTGGAAAACGTTCAGGGAAATGCTGAGGCCACCCGGAACGGCAAGACCCAGGAGGGCAGGTCCTGGCAGCGATGCACAGGTTCTGAGCCAAAGCAAGAGAGACCTGTGTTGACCCTCTTCCCCTCCACCGTGCGGCACGGTGGAGCTTCCTCCCCGGAGAGTTGAGGATCTGGGTGCAGGACAGGTCCCTTTGGGCAAAGGCACGTGGACCTGGCCGGCTCCCCCCAGGGTACAAGTTTTCCAGGGCTGCTGTGACCAAGCGCCACAGACTGGGCAGCTCCAACAACGGAAACATGCTGTCTCATGGTTTTGGGGGCTGGAAGTCCAAGTTCAAGGTGTCGGCAGGCTTGGCTCCTTCCGGGGGTCTTCTCCCTGTGCGCACATGCCTCCCCATGCCTGTCCGTGTCCTGATCTCCTCCCATCTCACCCACAGGACCTCATTTTACCGTAATCACCTCTTTCACGGCCCTGTCTGCAAACACAGGGACAGACTGCGGCACTGGCAGTCAGGGCTTCCACATGTGACTGTGACGGGGACATGGCTCTGCCCACAGTACCCTGTGGCTGTGGAAGGCCCAGGCCAGGGGTCTGCCCTCTCGCTGGTTCTGCCTCCTGTCACTACTCCAGTCCCCTGTTGGAGTCTGCCTCCTGGGAATGGACTTAAAAGGACTGTCCCCTCACTTCCCCGAGAGCCAGCTGTGGTGGCCATAAGGTAAACCGTGGGGGCAAAGCCTGGCTTCGAATCGGCATTTGCCACCTGGGTTGCCTTTGCCTGTTTCCCAGTTATCCTGCTGTTGCCAAGGAAGCAGCAGGAGGGAGACAGAGAGTGAAGGATGACCCCGGGGTGCCAGGCTGGCCTGAGGTCAGGGTGACTCATGGGGTGCCACGCATGGAAGAGGAAAGCCACGCAGCCCAAACCAAGCCTTCAGGCCAGCCCGAGGCACTGCAGCCGCCAGCAGCTGGGGTCCTGGCTGAGGCCGGGGAAGAAGGACGCCAAAGGCCAGCCACCGCCGGGTGCCCATGGAGAAACGAGGACGCCAGTGGCTTTGCACGGTTCCCGCTCGCCATGTTCTTCCTCCAGTTTTACTTCAATGCAGGTGGTCAGAGTAACTTCAGGGAACAGCAAGGCCAGTGGGCTGTGGCTGATCTGGGAGTAACCAGCGGAGCCAGGGACGGGCTCAGGCACCGTCGGGCTGTTCTCTCCGTTTGAGAACTTCTCTGCTTGTCCGATGGAAATACAGAGTTGTTTTGCTGGCACCTGGGAGTTCACACAAGCACAGGAGGGTGCCTACGAACACCGAGGCGCCCAAGGGCTGGACGATGCCACATCTCAGCTCCAAGTTCACCTGCATCGCCTGGCTGCTGGTGCGGCTGGGCCCACGTTACGTTCTGTCAGCAGAGGGCGCTGCAGAGACACTGCAGGAGGAAGGGCTTTCGCAGGTGCGAGGTGGCGCACAGCAGTGCCCGGTAGTGACCAGTGGCCAGCACCTCCCCCAGCAGCCACCCTGTGACAGTCCCCGGAATCCTAGAAGACAGATTTCCAGCAGGTTCTATCAGCACAGCAGCCCAGGGACTTCTTGGCCATCCAGCAGGCCATAGCTGTGTCCTCTCCAGCAAGGTCTGGGTCTCAGCTGGGGTGCCCCCGACACCCCATATCAGCCCTGGGGACGGTGGCTGTCCCTCACATGTGCTAGTCCTGTACTCTTGAGTTCTGGTCACTTCTCACCAGCTGGGCCGTCACTACTCCAGTCCCCTGTTGGAGTCAACGGTTCTTTCCGTACACGGTGCTTTCCCTGCAGGATGCTGTCTGCTGGCGGGACAGACTCACTCAGCTCACGCTGTCGGGCTGTTCAGAGTCACCTCCCAGACCCCGACCTGGCCCTCCACCCAGCCCTCCGCAGGAAGCGAAAATGCTCAACACTCTTCATCGTCCCCGGGCCTGAAATGAGTTAATTCAGCCCCAAAGTCGGGCAGCACGGCGTCCACGCAGTTTCGCATGGTGACTTAAATCTGAGCACCTCACGGAAACAGTTCGAATCATTTCTGGTGCAGATTTTAAAATGATGAGAACTTCCCAGGCAATTTCACAGAGAGCGGGCTCAGATGTCACTCTGGGGTGTGGGTTACATCTCTGCCTCGTTCTCTGTGTGGATAAATGTCGGGGTGCCCCTGACAGGGAGGTGCAGCCGCCCAGAGCCCAAGGTTGGCAGGGAGGATCTGGCTCAGCCTCCCTGCCTCAGTCACCAGCCTTCTCCGTCCAGTCCCCACAGAGCCTTGGACACTGCTGCTGCCACCTGGGCTTCCCGCCGGCCCCACGGACCAGCCAGCCCAAGTCGGGCCCTCACTCACTGACACCGTTGCCCCGGTTCTGCAGCCCCGACCCCCGCCCAGGGCCCACAGAACTGTGCCCTTGCCTGCACAAGGCCCTTCCGAGGCTGAGCCTTCAGGTCTCTGTGCGTCGGCTCAGAGTCCCCGCCACCGAAAGGCACTCCGCCAGCACCCCGCAGCGAGGGCAGGGCCAGGCACGTGCAGCCCACGCACCCTCAGCCTGCCCCTGCCCCTCCCACACACAGCGGTGTGAGGACTGACCGGTCCCCGGGACCCGCCGGGCGTGGCAGGCGTGGAGCAGGGGTTACCTGTACGCATTTTTGGAAACAGGGCGAGGATCAAACTTAAAGAAGATGATGCACATGGTTGCCAAGGGGGACTTTGCTCTCACGGGGCCACGAGGTCTGTGGGAAAAGGAAAATAACGTTAACAGCCCAGAACAGAACCACCTCTGCAGTGCCCACATGTGGACACTGCGAAGCTGGCCAGCGCCACACAAATGTCTCCCAAACCTGCGTGCTCCTCAGCACCGGCCAGGCCGCCCCTCCACGCCCACGAGGCTCACAGGTCCTGGCCAGATCCACCACCCAAGCCCACCCCACAGCCCTAAACTGAACACCTCTCCAGCTCTGTGGTGCCGGGTGGCAACAGCGAGGACAGGAGCCAGGCGTGGGGCTGGAGCCAGCAGGCAGCAAACCCTGCCCTGCTCGCATGTGCCCTCCCCTGCAATGGCACCAATCCCACCCCTACAAGCCACCAAGGGAAGCAGCCCTCACCTCCATCTGCAGCCCGCGGCCCTGCACGTCCCACTCACCTGGGGGGCAGGCCCTGCCCGGCACATACCCCCACCACCCTCCAGGAGCCCGCAGCGTAGACAGGGACACGCGCCAGAGCAGAGGCGTGGGCATGCGGATGCGCACCAGGCACTGGGTGAGCACAGACCTAGCGCACGGCCCTCCCCACGCGGGCCCAGCAGGCGTTTCCCCACAACCAAGGTGAGGACTGAGATGAGATGCCAAGACCACCCATGGACTGACTCAGCAGCTCCCGAAGATGTGCATGTGTGCAATGACCTAGTGACAGGGACTTAGGGCACAGCCAGTGCCTGCAGCAGGGACATGGGATGGCCAAGACACTGTCCAAATACTGGAGAGAGCTGAGATGAACTGGGGTGGGGGTGGAGGTGGGTGAAGATGTGTTCAAAGTACATGCGCAGATGTGAGTCTCTCGAGGTGTGTGTGTGAGTGCACAGACATGTTTGCATGTGTGGCTGTGTGCACAGGTGTATGTGTGCATGTGTACCTGTGTGCACGTCTGTAGCTGTGTGCACGTGGGCATGTGTGTGTCTAGCGGAGCCCACTGCACTCCAAATGCACCAGCACAAGATGCCCTAGGGGTCAGGGAGGGTCCATGGAGTGGCCCGCATATGTAAGGCAGATGGTCCCACTAGAGCAGGCGTGGGCTCCTACCCAGCAGGCCTGTCAAGTGGGTCTGTGGGTAGGGCCTGGCTGGGGACAGGAGGCCGGGTGAGACACCCAGACTCAGCCCCTCCTGCCCCTTGTCTCCAACAGGCTGTGGCCGACAGTCCCCGTGGCTCTGGGAGAGGCCCTAGCCCTGGGGACACTGAGAGCTCCCTATCACCCCCTGTCATCAGTGCCATTGCTCCGATTCTTGGGTCTCTGAAACCAAACATTTTTGCATTCTGTGTCTGAGAACTCAGGACGAGGACAGTTCCATCACATCGACCCTGCATCAAAGTTGGTGCCAGCACCATGGGGGCGGGTGGGCAGGCAGCAGGGGCTCAGGCCACAGCCTATGGCCAGCATCACAGACACGACCTGGGCTCAGAGCCGTGACATCTCCCCACTGGATGGTCTGGCCCAGGGAAGGAGGCGCCCAGGATTCACTCCACTGTCTGTGAAAACTGGTCCACTGCCATCCCCAGCTGGCACCCAGAGGCCACGCCCTGGGTCCACTGTGGGATCCAGGCCTGCCTGGCCCCGAAGGGGCCCCAGAACTCAGCCTCGGCTCAGGGGACTGGGCCTGCATCCCTCCCTGGCCCCCCTCTGTGCTGGGCCCCTGTAGGCCTGGGAGTCAGGGGTGGCCACTGGGGATCAACCCTCTGCCCAGGGAGGAGGCCATGGTTTGCAGGTGCGGTGTCACCATGGCGATGTGTGCCATCTGCAGAAGCGTGGGTGCTGGGGGGATGTGCTGCCATTGGAGGGGGCTGCAGGCCACTGCCCTTCATAGGACGGTGAGCCAAAAGGTGTGCCAATGCAGGGGGGCCGTGGGGAAGGGCGTCTGCAGGTCGGAAGTGGGCTAGGTTCCTGCCCTGGGTGCTCTGGCAGAGCCACTGGGGGCCACGACTCCAGGGCACGCAAGCTATGAAGGCCAACTCTCCTTGTAAAAAGAACCCCATTTCCCAAAGCCGCAGTTAGAGAGAACCACAGAGAGAAACCAGCACCATGAGCAAGAGCCAGCGCAAAGGGACCTGCACATCGCAACCAAGCATGCTCTGTTTGCAGAAAGAAAAGAACAGCTTGAACATAGCTGCAGGGAGAAGGAAGTGACAGAGGGTAAACCCAGAAGGGTTCCGAAGCACCAAGAACTTTTAGAGAATTCTTTTGGAAATGAAAGCTACAGTGATGACAGATTAAAGCTCGCAGTACATCCGAGAGCAGATTGGTGCGGCTGACGAGACGGGCACACAGAACCATCCAGAACGCAGTGCAAGGAGATGGGGACAGGCGGGGCCTCGGGGGGCCCAGGTGTCCACCTGCCAGGTGCCACTGATGGGGGTCCCAGCACCCACCAAGTGACCCAAAGGCGCAGACCCCTCACCCTGGGGAGCCAGGCTCTTCCGAGTACGAGAACCCCGGCTGTGGGCCTTGCTGGAATCCCACTGGCCCAGCGTCCTGGGGCTGCCCGAGGACAGCATGACCAGGGCTCTTCTGGGGACCATCCACCAGGCATGCCCTGCTGGGTGTCACGAGGAGGCCACTGCTCTCAGGCTCAGCTGACCTGGGCCTTTCTGGGCTGCCCGCCGGCTGCTCCTGAGGCTACTGGCACAGGCCAGACAGAAAGACCTCCCTAGGTGGTCAGCTGTAGGACCCACTGTCCTGGGGTGGCAGGGGACCAGCCCTCCAGGCAGCAGTGGCAGGGAGGGCTCCATGGTCTGAGGGAAGGCCACGGACAGCCCACGGGCAGCCTGGAGCTGGCAGTGTGGGCGTAGAGCCCAAGGCTGTGGCCTTGACGAAGACGCGGTCATTGGGAGGGAAGGACCAGAGGAAAGCCAGCCCCTGGGCAGGGGACCATCAGGAACTGCCTTTCTCTCCAACCCCTCGCCCCCCAGCTCTGGCCAGCAGGCCACGTCCTCCCTTGCCAGCTTCACTGTCCCCACTAGGGCCTCTCCTTGGCCTAGGCCCCCGTATGTTCCCTCAGCAAATCCACAGGGCCCCACAAGGCCAATGTGCCCCCACCCAGGCCCACCATGGAGCTCTGACACCTTGCCCACGGGCCACCATCTCATTCCTGCTGACCTGCCAGGCTCTGAGAGTGAGCCTTGGACACAGCCCCATCCTCTAGGTCACTGTCATCGCACTGCAGGCTGGGTGCAGGGCAGGCGGGGGTGTGGGCGGCAGGAACCACCCCACAGGGCAAACACAGGGGCCCTGCTCACGCCACCCTGCCTGGCCACTCAGGGCCACTCCCCACAGCTCCCATGGCCGGCAGAGTGGGAAACCAGGGGAGGCCGGGCTCACCCTCTGGGCATCTCTGTGCCATGAGGAGCTTGCCCTCAAGGACACCGAGCTGGAAAGTGCGGGAGAGGGCGGTGTCCCAGGGAGAACCGTGCCGAGTTTTCCTGGTGGCACCCCGGCCCTGCTTGTCCCCATCCCACCCTGGGCTCCGCACATAGGCCAAACCCTGACGGGGTCTCCACATGTCCTTGGCAGCCCAAGGAGGCCGCAGGGTGATCAAAGCCATGTGGGGCTCCAGGGTTGCTCCCAAGGCCCGAGGGCCAGAGCCAACCACAGAGAGAGCAGCCGGAGGAAGAGGCAGGCAGAGGCCAGGCCCAGCAGCAGCCTCGCCCATGGGCCTCATGGCATCTGAGCCTCTGCACAAAGCTGCATCATCCTGCACCAGGTGCCACCTGCCCCAGGCGGCTGAGGTGGCCATGACGGCAGCGTGCACACAGCAGCAGGCCTGCCAACAGCAGCCGGGTGGTCACATGCCCAGCACTCGCTCCCCCGTCCCCTCACCCGGCCTCACAGCAACTGCAGCAGGGGAACAGGTCACGGGGGAGGTGGGGAGGGCCCCAACCAAATGGGGTAGGTTCCACAGAACCTGGCTCCCTGGGCGGGTCAGACCAGTAGGGGACCTGGAGGAGGCTGGGCCAGGGCGGCCCAGGCAGGGAGGGGACAGCTGAGGTGCAGCTCCAGAAGCCCGCGCCTGGTCTCTCCTGGACTCTGCCCTCTGTACCTTTCACCATTGCTGATTTTAATCCGTATCCTTCCCTTGTAATAAACTGTAGCCATGAATATAACCACTTTCCTGAGTTCTGTGAGTCCTCCCAGGGAATCACTCAACCTGAGGATGGTCTTGGGGACACTGGACGACACTGCCACAGCGGCTCAGAGAGGTGAGCACACCAGGCTGAGGCCACACAGCAGCACCACTCCTCCCTGATGCTTCCCTCTCCATCTCACGAGCCACTGATGTCACCACACGCTCCAGGGCCCACTCCATGCTGGGTGGCCGGGCCCGGCCCGCTGCACCTGCCTCTCTACCCCAACGAGACATCACCCCGGAGGCCGCAGGGCCAGAAGGATGCTCTGCTGCAGGAACTTGCTGCTGACTGTTGGCTGCCTGAGTGGGCCGGGCCCAAGCCTGGTCGTGCCGCCCAGGTCAGCCGGGGCCCCTGGGGTGTGGCTCTGTGAGGGGACAGGCCACCCTGGGACCCACTACAGGGAACTGGGCAGGAAGTCTTTTTGTGAGAGGGTATTATAAGTGACATCCTTTTTTTTTTTTTTTTTTTTAAAGCAGTGGCTGACACAGGAACCCCTCCGGTCCAAGAGCCGGCACACCCTGTGCAGGAGACACATGGCTGTGTGGGGACTTTACTCCAGTTAGCACAGCAGCCCACCTACCCCACCGCCTCCTGGAGCACACAGACGCGGCAGACACGCAGTGGATGCGTGGACACACGTGTTGTGTGCCTCTGTCCAAGGAAAGCAGAGCTCCTATTACACCCACACAATGACAAAGGCAGGTCTCAGTGTCCTGTGACGGTCAACACCAACAGCTCCCAGGAGGGCACCCGTCTCTACTCGGGCAAGTGGGTGCGTGGCCAGGCAGCTGCCTTCCCTCAGTGCCCACCCCAGGCAGCAAATGCCTCTGTGCAGGGAGGCCTGGGAATAAATCTGCTTGGGACCTGGCATGGCCTTTGCAGATCCTGCCAGCAAGGTGAGAGGGGGACAGTCACCATGCGCTTACTGTATGACCACAAATGCCACCAGCCTTGGCAGGGACGCAGGAGAAGCCACTCGCAGGGAGGCAACCTCCATAGCACTTTGCTTCCGACGCACCCTTGGAGTCCCTAGGCACCCCCGAGCCCCGGCCGGAAGGCTCTGCGAGGTATGAACGGAAAGAAAGCACCTCTTCGTGTCACAGCCAAGGGCTTCTCGTCCTCTAAGAATGCCAGTGGAAGTCTTCCCAGAATCATAGCTCACGTTCTCCCAGCCCAACAACCTGGTAATTCTGCAAGACAGGAAGACAGTGTCCTGGTCTTGGCACGGCTTGTTCTTAGCGCATGGCGCTGTCTGGGAAGGATGTGGGCTTTCCAGGCACTCCCAGCCCATCGGCCGATAACACTTTTGAGAACTCTCCCAGTGGGCACTGCCCTCTCTGCCCACCGTCTGCTTTTGAAATCCACCCCCCTCTGGAAGCCCCTCTCCAGCCTGGGGCGCCTTTCTCCTCCCTGACTTCTCAGAGGAGCCAACAAGATCTTTTGCTCCTAAGAGCCAAGTGGAAAGGGCTGAACCCCTCTTTGAGAACGGTGAGACTCGCTCGTTGAGTTAAGCCCTAAATCTCACTCCTGGTGCCTAAAAAAAGCTCAACAAGAAAATACCAGAGGGACAGGCCTGGCCATGGAGCATGCAGTGACCCAGGAGAGGCCATGTAGGGAGGAGGCCTGACACGGATGGGTGGGTCCAGGGCCCACTGACAGGTGGCAAGGACCTGCTTCCCTGGCACTCGTCACAGAGGCAGGTGAGGAGGAGGGTGGCTGGCAGCCTGGCAGAGGCCACTGGGAGAAAAGGCAAGAGGAGCTCAAGGTTGGCCGGGCGCAGTGGCTCACACCTGTAATCCTAGCACTCAGGGTGGCCGAGGCGGGTGGATCGCTCGAGGTCAGGAGTTCGAGACCAGCCTGAGCAAGAGCGAGACCCCGTCCCTACTAAAAATAGAAACAAATTATCTGGCCAAGTAAAATATATATAGAAAAAATTAGCCAGGCATGGTGGCGCATGCCTGCAGTCCCAGCTACTCGGGAGGCTGAGGCAGGAGGATCGCTTGAGCCCAGGAGTTTGAGGTTGCTGTGAGCTAGGCTGACGCCACGGCACTCACTCTAGCCCAGGCAACAAAGCGAGACTCTGTCTCAAAAAAAAAAAAAAAAAAGAGGAGCTCAAGGGCCAGGCCCAACAGGCCTGACTGAGGTCACAGAGGAGCCGGGAGGTGGGGGGGGGGATGGGACAGGGTGTGGTGGAACCTGGACAGGCGTCCCTGATCCCATCTCCTCCCCGCCCTCTCCAGACCCCACTGCTGCAGCCCCTCTTCCCAGGGGACCAGCAGGCATCACACACTGGCCCTGGCCACGCCAGCCACTCACACCTTGCCTGCCAGCACAGCCTCCTGCACATGGGCACCAAGAGACACCTGTCCCCTCCCCCTCCCCACTCTGCCCACTCCTCCACCCACTCCGTCTGTTCTCCAGCCCGAGGCCGGCACCGACTCCTGGGCCTCCTTGACCTGCAGGTGGCTGGTGTGACGTGGGCACCATGTGCCTGTCCCTGTCTTGCTGAAGAAAGCCCCCCCTGGCCCAGAGCGAGAGCCTTTGCCCTGACTGCTGTGTATGGCCACATGCTGGTGCAGCTCTGGGGTCTGCCCACTGTCTGCCTGTGTGGATGGTGTGAGGTGGGGACCACCCACGCTTCCCAAACGCCCAGCCAATCGTCCCCAAGTGCCCTGCAGCCATCCAGCCTGCCTAACCTCAGCAAAACCCAGGACTCCTGGTCACATGGGCCCCCTGGGGCCCTGCACGTGTCACCAGGCCTCTGCTGCTGCAGCGGTCACCTTAGCTTCAGTGCCTACTCTGGTGTCTGGCGGGCAGGTCTCTGTCATGGTTATTCACGGGACCTTCTAAAGCTCTGACTGGGTCACGCCAGGCCAGGAGCCGTGCAGATGCCTAAGTCCATGAAGTAACACAGCAAGAAAGTCTGTAGCCCAGAACCAGAAGCCAGCACAGTGGTGTCCAAATGTGCCAGGGGACAGCAACAAGCTCCAGCTCCGGAGGCGGTGCGGAGGCCCGGCCTAGGGCAGCATACCTCTCGGCCGTTCGTCCACAGGACACAGGTAAGCAAGACCTTTGCAAAGGACAGAACCAGGGCAGGGGACAACTAGGGGACGCAAAGGAGACATCCTGGTGCTGCATATGGAGGGTAGCTGCGTGGCTGGGCTCACTTTGTCCCATCCATGGAGCTGGGTGCTGCAAATGTGTGCATTCTCAGTAGGCATGTTTCACAGCAGGGCAAAGACTTACTGTCCACTCCCAAAAGCTGCCATCAGAAGCAAGCGTACAGGCCCTGTCCTCTTCCCCCTGCTGGTTCCATGACATTCCTACGGGTAGCGGTGGGGGGTGAGGGAAGGAAAGGCAGGGAGAACCTGAGAGTCGCCTGTTCACAGGAGACAGGAGAAGGTTGGATCAGCCCCAGCACAAGACACACCCATATAGGACGGAGTGCAGCGGGCTGTCGTAAGTGCTACACAACGACACAGCCCACCTGAAAGGAAAGCAACGTCACCCCAGTGACCCTGGGGGCCGCACTCTTGATGGAAGTACTTCCCTTTGTCAATTGAGAAGACAAACAGGGCGTCTGTGAAGAAGGGACACCCACAAATGAGAATGCAGCGATGACAGATGCAGGGACGCATGCTCCAGGGAACAGAGAGGTACTGTCACTGAGACACGGGGCCAACGGGGCCTAGATGCTTGGGAGGGTGGGGCTTCCGGCGCCCGTGATGTCATTCTCCTGTCAGGGCTCCACACAGGTTGGCTGAGCCCTACACTCTGCTGCCTCATTTAACAATGCCAAGCACTTCACACATTTGAGGAATGTGGGATTTTCTGTTTTTTAAAAGACAGAGTCTTGCTCTATTGCCTGGGCTGGAGTGCAGTGGCGCAATCACACCTCACTGCAACCTCAAACTCCTGGGCTCAAGCGATCCTCCTGCCTTGGCCCCCCAAAGTAGGTGTGAGCCACACGCCCAGCCTGGGGAATACGTTTTTAAGGCTGTCCAGCCTGTCTGTCTGGTCTGGAGAAGCCACACAGAGGATGGGGTCCCCGAGACTTCTGGCGAGCCCCTCAAAGACCACCAGAGCCTACGTGGCAGGGCTGAGCAGCCGGGTCCCCCACCTGCACTCTGTGCCTGTCGGCTGTGACAGCCCCCGAGGGCAGAGCTTGAAAGCCGGAGCTGCTCTTTTGGAAGGAGAGGACAGACACAGACATGTGACGTGGATGCCCGGCAGCTGCCAGCAGAGGAGGTAAACACATGGGAACACACTGTCGCTGTTCCTGGAGCCTTGGCAGAGAAAGCCCTGAGTCAGGAAACCCTCCCAGCGGCCAGTCTCGGCAGTGCCCTACTCAACCCTCACCCCGGGGCGAGAGCTCAGCAACCTATGCTTTGTCGTTTGGCTACTAAATGGTATTTTACCACGACAAATTTTCCGCAGTGATGCTCTCTGCTCAGGTCTTCACAATGCTTTTGGGGCATTAACTCAGCCTCACACCAGAATATCACTCTCTTCACAGCTCAAAGGAGCAGCACAAACATGAGCCCGACAGGTGCGCACCAGGCCCTCCCGGCAGGATCACTCAGCTTCCCCACAAGCCAAAGGCAGGCCCAGCCTCTCGGCAGCCCCTTCAACCTACGTGGTTGCCAAAAACAAAAAAGGGGGCACCTCTACCAATTCCTGCACAGAGGATAAAGGCAAGCACTTACAGTCAGCATGGGACGGGAGGCCTTGACACTGTACCTCCAAAATGCCAGCAGGTGCACCAGGGAAGCCCCTGCCGGGAGACAGAGACCGGCCTTTTTTATTTTTAAGCATGCATATATTACTTTTGCAATCTAAAAAAGAAGTTGAGAAGAAAAGAGGGGAAAGAGCTGCACTGATAACCACAAAGGGCATCTCAGTCATTCTGGGGTGACCTTGTTTTTACGGAGCACATTGTCAAACCCAGTGGTCAGGACCAACAAACGCCAGACTGTGCTGCCATCACACGCTGATGGACATGTTACCAAAGGATGGGCCCCGGTTCTCACACGCTGGGGGTGTCAATGACAAGCACAGCCCCACTTCTAAAAGTCCTCCTGGTCTCCCTGTCCTGGGCCATTTCTCTCCAGACCCACTCTGGGGTCCCCGATAGGCCCCTCATCTCCGCAGGAGTTCTCAGAAGCATCACCCTGATGCCCTCGGAGCTCACTGCCCGGGGCGGAAGCCGGCGCGGGAGTGAGTTCCACGGTATCGCTCATGATCACACCCATTGTGAAATGCGCTCGGATGACAGCCCACAAGTGAAGACACCAAAGCACAAGGGCTGGACAGCCAGGCAGAGCTGACGGTGAGGACTACTGTCACTACACATTGGGGCAGGAGGGGACTTGGTCTGAGGGACCTGTAGTCTAAGGACACACAAGTAACACGAACCCCTGGGTTGGGAACCCACGCTACAGGAGCCTGCGGGGTGGGAGTACCAGGGCACCCCACCCTGCCCCACCAGAGCGTTGGGACCCTGGGAGGAGGGGCAGAGGCTATGCTGTGCCCACAAGACAACAGTCACCCTCTCCAGCTGCCTCCACCCCCAGGACAGGTCACCCAATGCAGGAAGGTTTCTGGGAGGGGGCCCAGGAGGAGCAGAGGGACTGGGAGCTGGCTCTGAACAGCCTTGGGAAGACCACCTGCCCCCTTAGCCTGACTTTTTTGTGTGTGAACAGGGTTGGGCCAATGAATGGTTGCCCAAAGTCTCAAAGGACTAACAAGCCTTCCAAACAGCTACCCAGCTATCCCTTACAGCTGCTGTCACATCTGCCTCATGGAAGACGGCTCTGAGCCCAGAATGGCAGCAAAACAGCAGTCAGCAGGTCCGGAGCCACACAGCAAGCTTGGCTGGTGTTGGGCATGTGATGTTCCTGCAGAGGAAGGGGCCTGAGGCCCAGGGACTTGTCCAAGGGCAGAAAGTTCACTCTAAAGCTGTGGCCCTGCAGGAAGCCAGGGAGCACAGGACAGGTGCTGGGGACAGGGAGAGGGTCCTCTGTGCCCACTCCCCAGGAGGAACAAGGGCAAAGCCCAGCCCCCACCGCTGATGCTCTGGTGGTGGTCCCACTACCCCAGCAGCCCCAGGCAGGCAGCATTTGCTGTCTACCCAGATCCACACCAGCTGCTACCCCACTGCCCCCAAGCAAATCGCAGGGCGGGGGCAGCGTGACTCGACTCCAGAGCTGTCCCGGATGCTGGCCAAAGCCGCAGCCCACCCATCCCGCAATGCCCACGCAGCTCCCAGCCCGGCCAGTCTCAGCCTCTCCGCAGCGAGTCGGGTCCTGCCTGCCAGTGGTGGCCTCCGCACCCCGTTCTGGCGGGCAAGATCGGAAACGCCTTCCAGTCACGCGTGGCGCGCTTTCGTCAGCCAGGGTGGGTCTGCTCTCCCCGGATCCGACAGAGCCCCAGGCCTAGCCGCGTGACTCCATTCTACGCCTCAAAAAGGGGAAACTGAGGCAGGGCACGGAGCTGCGGCGGACCCACCCGCCCCCGAAGACCCAGCCCCGTTCTTGCCCCCAGAGCCTGGAGCCGGGCGCCCCTGAGCCCGAGCCGGCCCCACCGGGAGCGAAGTCAGACGGCCCAGCCGCCTGCCGCACACTCACCGCCTCCGCCGCCGCCGACTTCCGGGTGCCGCGCCCGCGCGCCGCCGCCACCGCCAGCCTAGGCCCCGCCCGCCCCCCGCCTGTGCGCTCACCATTGGGCGGTGCGGCGAGAGGCGGGGCAGCGCGCCGCGTCCCGGGGCCCCGTTGGCTACGCGCGCTGTCGCTCGGGAGCGGCAGCTCTCCTGGCGCCCCGCCCCCGGGGCTGCGCCAAACCTTGATGCTGTGCGGCTGTCTGGGCGCCTCGTGACCCCCGCGGCCTTCTTGGCCTCCTGGGGGGGGGGGGGCACCCCGGGAGGTGGTGGCAGCCCTGCTGTCACCTGCTCACCCTTAGGCCCTCCCTAGAAGAGCTACAGGAATGCGCACTTCCACACCTGCCTCCCTTGGGCTGCGTCCTGGTCTCACCATCCCTGTCCACCCGATCCCAACCACAGACATCCTCCGTCCTGAACATCCCTACCTTCACTTTATGACACCCCCATGCCCGCCCCCTCCCCTAATGTCCCTGCTATTCCCAGGACGGACCCCGGACCAAGGACCAGGCACTCCAGCCCTAACCATGCCACTGCAGCCTTTGAGCCCACATCTAGGTCCAGGCCCCAAGGATGATGGGCTGGCTCAGTGTGAGCTGTGCTGTGCTGGGTGGGCAGGTGGGCACTGACTGGGGCCCTGCCCTGTCCCCACCAGCTTCTGAGCTGTGCCTGGGGCCTAAGCTCCAGAAAGGTGGGGAGTCAGAGGCCCAGGCTCTGCCCCAAAGTGAGTACTCAAAAAACTGTGACAATGGCCAGGCACGGTGGCTCACGCCTGTAATCCTAGCACTCTGGGAGGCCGAGGCAGGTGGATCATTTGAGCTCAGGAGTTCGAGACCAGCCTGAGCAAGAGCGAGACCCCCGTCTCTACTAAAAATAGAAAGAAATTATTTGGACATCTAAAAATATATATAGAAAAATTAGCCGGGCATGGTGGCACATGCCTGTAGTCCCACCTACTCGGGAAGCTGAGGTAGGAGGATTGCTTGAGCCCAGGAGTTTGAGGTTGCTGTGAGCTAGGCTGATGCCACAGCACTCACTCTAGCCCGGGCAACAAAGTGAGACTCTGTCTCAAAAAAAAAAAAAAAAAAAACTATGACAAGGATGACAACTACACTAAGGATCATGACAGTGTGGTAAGCACTCTAAACCTGGCTGTCTAGGTCCACAAGTCTCATTCACCCCACTTCATAGACGTAAAAACATTGAGACTCAGAGCAGTTATGTCACTCAGTTGAAGTATAAACGGTGGCAAGCAGCAGTGGCTGGGTTAGCTCCACGGCCCTGTGTTGAAGACCTAGGCACCCTGATCCTGACCCAAAGCCCCAATGCCCTGCAGAAAACGGGCTCACAGAGGGCAAGGGCCTGCCTGGTAATCTGCAAAGACAAGAGTCTCACCTGGACCTAAGTGCAGGCCCATTCTGCCCCACTCTTTTGCAGTCTCTGTGATCCTCCTGGAACCTTCTACAGCTGAGGAGACCAGGGACACCTGGCAAGCAGGCAGCAAACCCGGCCAAACACTTGGTTTTCCCTCCTGCCATCTGGCGGTGGAATCATGCCAGGCTGGTGCCCGTGATTTCCCTATGAGTGGCCAGACCATATGGTCCATAGGGCCAAGAGGTAGTGGTGGTGGACAAGTGGTATCTGGGGTTTGGAGCTGAGGAACCATGCCCTGGGGTACTGGGCAGCAGCTGCAAAATAGTCTGCCTCAAAGCACCAGGCCATGCACCGCAGAGTGGGATGTGGATTGACTAAGCTTTCCCTTTGCCCACAAAGAGGGATGTGGTGACATGTCAGATGGTGGTTCAAATCCCACTCTGTCACAGACAGCATGTGGCCCTGGGCTAGCCCCACCCTAGGCGTACTCTCCCCAGCTAGACTGAGCCAGGCACTCTGATGTTTTCTACCACGACTGACTCACTGCAGTCTGGATGCTGTATGATGCCAGAGAGCAGATGAGATGGATCTAGGGGTGGGCATCTGAGCCCTGGGATCTTGGGGCTGCAAGGAGCTGTCATCCCACCTCTAATTGTACATGTCCTCAGGCAGGGGCTCACTACCTCCTGTGGCCACTCTTTTGGTTTCTGAACACCTGAAGCTGTTGGGAAGATCTTCCTGCACCCAGCTGAAACCTTTTTCTCCTGTGGCTTTCCCCATGTGCCCTACAGCTGTCCCTACAGAGCTGGCCAGCAGCTAGGTGGAGAGGGTGAGAGGAAGGGAGGACACTAGGCTACCGGTCCCTGTGGTCTCCCTGCTCTCTGTTTTTGATCCTACCTGCAGCATGGTGTGCTGACTGCTGGACAGTGGCCCTGATTCTTGTTTGCGCTGGTGCTGCCCACCCTGAGCCTCTGTATGCAGCTGGTGGTCTCTGGAACCCTATGGGGGTGTGGGTGGTGATGAGAGGGAGGTAGTTCTTGCTTGGGCTGATTTGGGTGGGTGATTCTCCCTTTCGCTTTTAGCAAGTGTGGGGCAAGGGTGGTGCTGGACCACAGGTCACTGTGAGAAGAGGGGCTCCAGGAGGACCAGGGTCCGATGCCCTTGGAGAGATGCTTGGGGATGGTTGGACTTATCAAATCTACTCCTAAAAGGAGGACACAGAACCCTCAGCCACACAGCACCTAAGCCACAATGTCACCATGGTGCTCCGCCACCCTAGGTTCCAGGGAGGGAAGCTTCACTCTGCCCTTCCAGAGCCACAAGCAACATCCCTATGCCAGGGTGCCAAATGGCTGTCACCTCGAGTGCCAGCTCCAATTGATTGGTAGTAGCTGCCTGGCTCTGAAAGACTGTGGGATCAATTCGCCATGACTGGCAGGGCACAAGTGGACCCACTGGTAGTGCCAGTGGTGAGTGCTTGCTCAAGGTCATTTCACTTTCTTTGTTCTGACCAAGCAACTATTGGGTGAACACACTGGACTTTGGACACGGGTAGGGAAGACAGGGGTGTCTGGTTCCCCTTCACCACCACCATTAGTACTGTCGTGGGCAGCTTGTCTTCCCCAGCAGCCTTGGGAATGTCGTGAGCTGAGAAACTGGTCATCTCCAGCTGCATCTGGGGCTAGGAAAGGCTTAGGACCAACCGAGAGCCAGGGACACTGGCCAAGGGGCCATCTCGGGATCTCCCCTAGAGAGAAGCCCCACTGGGCAGCATCCCTGCTCTTCCCCCCACACCACCCACAAGTCTGTAGAGCTTGCTGAGTGAGGGTAGTGCCCTGTGCGCCCCGCGTCACAGCAGAGATGAGGGTGGTGCTCTCCACCTGGCAGGGAAACACAACCTGTTCTAATCTCAGCAGGTGGTGAGTGTGCCTCCATGACTCCAGGCAGGGTGCAGGAATGAGATGCACGGGGGAGACAGCCCCTCTCCCCAGGCCGAGAGCTGGGGCAGTGCCAGGAGGAGGTGAGGAAGGGCAGCCCCATGGTGGGGGGCCATGTTTGGAGGGAGCCCCGGGACTCTGTACTATAAGGGGGGTAAACCCTAAACCCTTGGTTTACGAGGGGTCTCTTCCTGGCCTTGGAAACACTGCAGTCCCCACCCCCACCTCAGCCTCGCTGGGCCAAGGCCTCACCCGCGCCCGCGCTGCGGGGACAGA
This sequence comes from Varecia variegata, assembly GCA_028533085.1. Classification (NCBI taxonomy): domain Eukaryota; kingdom Metazoa; phylum Chordata; class Mammalia; order Primates; family Lemuridae; genus Varecia; species Varecia variegata. The sequence goes on along the minus strand of CM052452.1, from coordinate 20,744,093 downwards.
GGTGGTGAGGGTGGGAGAGCCCCAGGCCCCGGAGTCAGACGCCAGGTTCAAGCCCGGTCACCTAAAGCGAGCGAGAACCTCTCTAAGGCTCAGTTTCCCGTCTGTGAAATGGGGCTAGCAGCAGAGCGCTGCCTCGCGGGCGTGTGAGGAATACAGTCCACGCCGGCGGGAGGGCGCTGCGCGGCAGGCGCCCGCAAAGGACACCTGCGAACTGGGGCGGCGGTGGGGGCCACGCGGCCAGAGTCCGGGGCAGGGGTGCCGGCGCCCCTGCCCAGCTAGGGACCGACGGTCCGGGGACCTCCGCGGAAGCCACCAGGAGGGAGGAGCGGCCCTGCGCACCCGGCCGCCGCAGCGGTGCCGGCAGGTGCCGGGGCCCGGCCCTCCGCGAGGAGGCCGGTCATCTGCCGGGACCGACACCCCGGAGACCCAATGGCAGGCCGCAGCCTCCGCGCGCCCGTCCAATCGGCGCCGGTTGCCGGGCCGCCTCGGGCCTCTCGGCCAATGGGAAAATTCGCGGTCGGATGGGGCGGGGTGGAGGCCGCGACGCCGGCCGGGCCGCTTTGCGCACGGGCCGCGCTTGGGGCGGGAGGCGGCTGGCGGGTTGTGCGCCGCCCGGGAGGGAGGGTCCGCCTGTGCCGGCCCGAGGTGCGGCCCCGCGGACGGCGACACGCGCCGCGTCCTGGGAACGCCGCGCCTCGGGAGCCGAGGGACTCGGGGACGCCCGCCCGGGGGCGGGGGCTGCGCTGCGGAGCCGCCCACGCCGCACAGGTATGCTCGGGCCAGGGGGCGGGGCCGGGGCCCCGGCCGAGGGTCTGAGCCCGCGTCGGGGCCGTTACAGGGGTTGGGCCTGGGGGCGGGGCGGAGGTCTGGGCCGCAGTCTGGGCAGGGGTTGGGCAGGTCCTTGGCCCGGAGTCGGGGTCCGGGCGAGGGTTTGGGCCGGCGTCGGAGCCCAGCTCTGCCCTGCCCGCGCCGCGCCCGCGCTGCGGCGCCGACGCCCCGGGCCGGTGGGGGTGGATCCCTTTGTGCGCGGCCTCGGGCCTTGCCCGACCCCGCCGGGGCGCCGCGTGTCCGCCCCACGCCTCGCAGCCGGGGCCCGGCGGCCACGGAAACTTTCCCCTGGCCCAGGGGGCGGCAAGGCCTGGGAACTTTACTAGGGCGGCGCGCGGCCGGGGAGCGCAGGGGCACTGGCCCGCCAAAGGGACGTCCCCGTGCCGCGCTGCTCCCGCCGCCCAGGGTGAGTGGTCCTTGCCCGGTGCTCTGGCCTGGGGCCCCCTCGGAGCCTCGGGCGGAGGCTTGTCCCCCCAGTCCGGTGCTCAGCCCGATTTGCTGAGGAGTCGCCCTGGGCTGGCGGCCTGAGATTTCGGCCTTCCTGTTTTAATTTTTAAGTAATTGAATATTGGATACCTAACGACAGTTTGTCATTGCTAACCTATGGGTAATGCATCAGACTGACATGGAACTGAGGAATCAGGTGCCCCTTTACTGAACACCCAGGCACGTTTAGAAACAAGAAAAAGAAAAATACCCCATGTTTCAACTTTTAGGGTAGGCTCTTAATGTTGCTGTCCAACAACCTCAGGTGGTCACCCACACTCCTGTGGGGTAAACCTCCCCCAGGAGTATGGACCAGGGTTGTACAGGGTGCCTCCACCCCCTCCAGACCCCAGCCTCTCTGCCTTTTCTCTGGAATTGGGCTGTGGTCATCCCAGTCCCAGAGTCCGGTCCCTCCTGGGCAGGTGCTGTCTGTCTTGTGCTCTCTGTGTCTTTGGATCTGGGATAGTGCAGGATGCAGGGGACTGGCAGAGCCCCCTTGCTCATGTGCTGGGCGGATGGCCAGGCAGTTCCTGAGCAGGTGGGCCAGGCCTTGGTCTTGTGTGGGGCTGTGTGTCTGGGAGAACATGGACTTTTCCCCCTGAGCCTTGCCCCCTCCCATTTGCACTACCTGCTCCTGGCTGTCCCCTGATTTCATCCCCACCCTCAGTCTGGGGTCCAACAGGGCCCAGCACAGGAGAGCACTCATTCAGCACAGGGGCTCAAGTCCCAGCCTGGTGAGGGGGTCACGGAGCACAGCCAAGCCAGCCCCCAGCTGGGCTTTTTTGCAAAAACACGGGGACCTGCGGGATGAACTGAGTGGTCTGGGCTCAGTCCTGCTGTGTTAGAGCCTCCGCCTGCTGCCACGTCTGGGCTGCTTGGCTCCATTGTGGGCTCTGGCACCCCCTCCAGAGGTGGCCCCTCTGCCTCTCCCAGGCTGTATGAGGGCAGGGTTGCAGCCTTATTCCTGTGGGTGCTGTGCAAGGTTTCAGGATGAGTTTTACTGTGCCCCCTCACCCCAAGAGACAGGCCTGGGGTGGACACAAAACAGCCCTAGGGGGGCAAGAGCAGTGGGACCTCCTGCCTCTGGGAGGGGCCAGGTGTATGCAGCCCACCAGAGCTGGCCAGCCCCCTGAGTCTGCCCTGCTCCCCGCCTGGCCCAAGCTGAGGGAGGAGGTAGAGCTGGGGTGGGGTCGCGGCCCAGTCTGAGGATGTGGCCAGGAATGGGTAGAGTCTGGGGACAGAACTGCAGGGCGCCAGATGGGTCATAGGGGCTCTGGAAGCTTCCCCACAGTAGCTCCAGTCAGGGGCCGGCGCTTGTTCTTCTGCCACCTGATTCCATTAAGGCCAGAATGAGGTCTTGGGTCACTCTGCAGGAGCCCCAGAATTAGGGGGACACAGGGTGGGAGATCCCTTTATGGACCTTCTCACTAGGGGGCTGCACATCTCGGTCTGTTTCTGGTTGGGAAGATGAGCCCAGAGCTGGCAGACACCTGTGTGGCCTGCAGACCCCCCACCACCTGAGTCAGGCACAGGCCCTCCCCACTGTCCCTGGGACTGAGGGGCTGGCCACCACTTGCAAAGCAGCTGGGAGCTGAATGTGGCCGCCAGAGGGCAGCCAGGACCACGGCCAGGACAGCACGGCTAGCAAGACCGGCTCCACCCAGCCTTCCCCTGTGGGTGAGACCCTTCTCCAGGTGCCTGGCTTAGGCTGCCCATCGATGGTGTGGAGCCGGAGGAGCCAGGGCTCCCTGCCCCTTGCTGTCCTCACACCCTGATGTAAGCAGAGGGAGACCCGCAGGCCACGGGGCGGGTGGTGGCCGAGTGCAGGCTCAGCGGGGATAGTGAAGGGCTCAGCCTCTCCTGCGTGGCCCTGAAGGTGGGGCTGTGCCTTGGTGTCCTCAGTGGGAGTGGGCGCGCTCTCCTGATGCTCCCAGAGTGGCAGTGGCCCGGTGGAGTGCACTGGCTTTGCTGTAGTGGACACTGTTGTCATTGAGCAGTGCAAACCTTCCCTGCCCAGCAGCCGAGAAGTGCCCTGCATACCTGCCCACGTTGGCTGTCGCAAGGCCATGTTCCCAGAGGCCTGCAATTGATCTTATCCCCTGCTGACTGCAGGAAGCCAGGAGACTTGTGGAGCAGCAGCCTCTGAGGCCACACTGCAATGAGTGCAGATTGAGCTCTCAGGCAGACCTACTGATCCTAACCCGGGCTCCTCACTGCCCACCCTGGCTCGGAGCTGCCTGCCCAGCCCGGGCCAGTCCCTCATCTCAACTCTGGGCTTAGTTTGTGCCCGTGGGAGCCGCCTCCTGCAGTCAGCTGTCCAAGGGTCCTCAGCTTGCCAGTCTGCCCGTGTGGTGGGTTCTTGCAGCCTGGGCAGGGCTCGCGCCCCAGTCTGAGACCCCTCAGCCTTCAGGGGGTCACTGTGCCAGAGCTGCAGGCCTTCCCAAGGCGGGGGTGGGTCTGTGGGGTATAGGCGGGGACTGGCGGAGCCCCATGGCTAGCCACGAGGCCTGGACAGTTTGGTGGGGAGCCCCTGGCCACCCTCGTCCGGGATACGAAGGTCAACCAGGTGCCGTGGTCCCTTGGCCAGGAGCCTGCAGACCAGCCCTGAGGTGGTGCTCAGAGGAACTTCCCAGGACCAGCACTCCTACGCCTCCCCATAATGATCCTGTCACCTAGTTCCACCTCCATGTTGGTGTCCCGTCCGTCTGTCCTTCTGTCCATTTGTTGCCCGGGGCTCCCTGCAGGCTGGCTGCAGTCACTCTGCCTGTCCCCACCTGCATGATACTGCCGTGACAAGGGCACCTTCAAGACAGAGACCCACATCTCTGGCTGCCCCCACCACCCTGCCCCTGCCCCCGCTTGCCTTCTGGGGGAAGCCCGTGAGGCGGGACTGGATTCGTGTGGCCATGCCTCCCCGGCCAGGTGGGGGATTTTGGGGGATCCTGGGGTTCAGAAACTGTACCGGGTTTCCCTATCTGTAATGTATCGGGATATCAGGCCGACCCAAGGCACGTAGTGGGAGTCAGCGAGATGACAGCGCAGAGCCAGGGTGTTGTGAGGCCGCAGCACACGGTGACCCCTGGGGAGAGGCTGGCAGTTATCAGAGCTGATGAAAAAGTCACAAGTCCTCCGTGGGCCAAAATCTATGTGAACATTTAAGCTAAAAGCAGAGGTGTCCTAGAAACTTCAGGCTCAGAGTAAAAGCTGATACCTGAGCCTCAGGCCTCGGGGTAGGAGCAGTGTCTCCTCTGCCTGGGGACGCGGTGCTGGTGGGCAGGCTCCCAGCCAGGCCTGCTCCTCCTGGACACACACAGTGTGTGCACACACACTCGAATGCGTGCACCCCTACTCCTGGCTCGGGCCCCTGCTGCTTCCCTGCCTCTGGCCTTAGAGTCCTCCACCCCTGCAATCCCCCAGACACCTGGCTAGCCTCTCACCCCACGATGAAGGGGCTGTTACGAGGAAGGGAGACCCACCTTTGGGTCTCCCAAATGGACCATGTCAACAGAGGAATGTTGGGCAGAGGCTTGGAGCCATTCTGAAAATGCCACAGAGCTGAGGGGAGAGAGCCTGGTTACTCACATCGCCCCGGAGATGGCCTCCCCTGGCCAGTCCCTCCCTGCCAGCCTGTGCCATCCTGTTGTTCATTTTTATGACGTGAACACTCTGGCAGCATCCCGGAGCCTGGATATAATGAGAGGAAATGCATTCCCCCCCCCCCCCCGCCCCCCATCAGCCGAGACAGGAAGCTGGAAGGTTCCTTCTCCCCTAGGGGCAGAGCTGTGGCTTTGAGAGGCACAGACACCACCTTGTCCCCTGCTCCAGCCCATTAACTTGGACAGCCTAGACTCAAATGCCAGGTCCGTGGGTCCCAGACAAATGGTCACACCTGGCCATGGCTCCAGGGCCAGGGACCTGCCTGCCACCCATCATGCTCCGTCCTGGGCACAGGAAGCTGGCTGCCTCCGTCAGAGCGCCCCAGCATCTGGGCTGGCCTCGGGGAGCCTCAGGAGGGACAGAGGGCCTGTCCCACAGGGCAGGGGCAAGCTCTGGGGCAGCAGGAGCAGAGGTGGGCTGGCAGAGACCTCTTGGGGCTAGACCCCTGCATGGGCCAGTGGGACCCTGGGCCTGGCTGCCCGGGGATCAGGGTCCTTGTTGCTCTGCCATTTATCATGACGAGACATGCCCAGCCTTCTGGAGCAGGGAAGACAGCATTGTCAGTCCGTCACTCCCTGGGATCACTGTCTTGAAGCGTAGTCGGCAGTGTTAGAAATGCTGGTAAGGAACAGTGCAGCCCGGCATGAACTGTAGCCCCAGTCACGTGGGGACAAGAAAGTGCACGCGTGTGTGCGGTTATGAGTCGGGAGCATCACGGGACAACCGTGGGGTTGCGGATGACAGTGTCCTGCTTGGGTGACAGTGTGGGCCAGTGTTGGTCTTAAGTCAGCTGGGTTGGCCTCACGCTGTCCCCTGTGCTCTCCCTGCAGGAGCCTGAGTTGGCAGGATGGGTGTCAGGAGGTGCTGATCTCCCCTGAGGACAGGTAAGTGGCCTGGGCTGCACCTGGGGACGTCTGCTCCCCACACAGGACAGCAGAGTGTCTTGGTGTGCCCTGTGGGTGGGGGGTGGCAGGGGTGGACTGTGGCACAGGGCAGTGTGTATTCCTGGTCTGCCTTCTGCCTGGGCCAGATGGAGCGGGTGTAGGCACGGCAGCCGGGGTTTGATGTCTGGCTTCAAGGAGGAGCTTGTTGTAGGGCTGACAGACAAGGCTGCTGGTCAGCACATCTGCTGGGCCTGCTTGTGGCCCACGCAGCTGGGACAACACCCACCACGGAGTCTGATATCGGCACAGCCTGCTCAGCCCAGCACTTGGCTCTGGGCGGCTGCTGGCTGCCCTGCGGAGACTAGAGCTGCTGGGTGGGGACGGAGGTGGGCCCCGAGGCCAGACACACTCACCCTTGTCTGAAATATTTCAGTTTTGTGGCCCTTCTGGTCTCTGGGCAGCCGCACTGCTCTGCTGTCATGGGGCAGGTGACTGATAACTGAACATCTGTGCTCTGGTCACAGCCATGGGCCAAGTGCATTGTCGTGTTTGGGGTTCATCTGTTCATCTCGGCCACCAGCTCCAGTGGGACTGAGGTGTGGTGCCTGGAAAGTGTGGCAGGGTGGGAGGCCAAGGGGCTCCTGTGTCCCCCCGGACCGTCTGCAGGGTGGGAGGCTTGCCCTGCTTGCACCCCAGCCTGTCACAGAGTTGCTGTGATGGCTGCTGTACAGCAGGGTGGGCGATGGCTTGAAAGAACAGCCCTGGTTGCTCTTGTTGCATTAGTGTGGCTGCCCAGTCCCCAGCCTGGCTGACGGCACCGAGCACCGTCTCTGCGGGAGGCTTGGCTGTGCCCAGCCCTCCCTGTGATTCTCAGCGACACGTAGTGCAGCGTGGAGGCCTGGCCCGTGGGTGCAGTGCTCACATGCTGGGGAGAAGGTAATGGCCACAGACCCAGGAGCCTCCAGGCCTCTGGACACCTGTGTGTCCAGTGCTGAGGGCTGCAGGACGGAGGGGAGGGCCAGGGTGGCCAGCTCCTCACCTGTTCCCAGGACCTTGGGCATGGGAAGCTGCCATCCAGGCTGGCCTGCTGGGAGAACCAGCATCTGGCCAGGTAGCTTGCTGCTCAGACCATTTGGCCACACAGGGTCTTCCCAGTGGGGGTGAGGAGGCTCAGGCAGTGTCTAGGGCTGGCCAGGCCTAGGGACGTAGCATTGCTTGTGGCACAGGTGACATGTCTGGGGACAGAGTGGCTGCCCTACCCCCCTGACCTCCTCATAGGCCACTTCAGGGAGCTCTGGTCAGCCAGATGCACAGTGACAGCTCTGGTCTGCAGCAGGGTGGCCAGCCAGGCAGGTCTCTGCTGTCGTTTTCTCCTTTCCTGTCCCTCTTTCTTCCTGCAGCTTTTAGTCTTGTCCCTGTTTCTCTGTGGTGTTTCGGCCTCTTTCTCTGCCTCCTCTCTTTCTCTCATCTCTGTCCTGCCCATCTGGAGAGTGGTGATTGATTATTCATGTCTGCCTTGGGTACTGGAGGGGTGGGTGGTGGCCTTCGTGCTACCTCTGCTCTGGGCCAGGCCCTGTTTCACAGACTGGGAAGCGGAACCTGGGCCCTGGGCCGTGGTCCTGCCCACATCAGGAGGGAGATGGGTAGGGGGCCCTGGGGCTGAGTCAGGATGGGGGCTGAAAGTCAGCACCCATGTGTCACCTAACTCACCTTTGGCCACTCAGCACCCGTTTGCCAAGCCCCATGCTAGACCCTGAGCATTGCAGCCACATCGGCCCAGCTCTGCCCTTGGGGAGCCCCCAGCGTGACTGAGGACACACACAGACACGGAGAAGCCAGTGGCCAACCATGGGATCGCAAGGTGGTGGTGAACAGCAGCGTTCCCCAAGGGGAGCTGGAAGACAACATCAGGGGTGACTCATGCCAATGCCAGGCCCAGTGAGAGGGGCCAGCAGGGACATGGGTGTCATGCTCTTCACCGTCACTAGGCTAGCACTGGTGTCCCCTCTCGGAGACCAGCACCAGCCGGGTCAGTCCATGTCTGCCTGTTTTTTGTTTTTGTTTTTGTTTTTTGAGACAGAGTCTTGCTTTGTTGCCCGGGCTGGAGTGCCGTGGCGTCAGCCTAGCTCACAGCAGCCTCAAACTCCTGGGCTTAAGTGATCCTACTGCCTCAGCCTCCCGAGTAGCTGGGACTACAGGCATGCGCCACCATGCCCGGCTAATTTTTTTCTATATATATTTTAGTTACCCAGATAATTTCTTTCTATTTTTAGTAGAGACGGGGTCTCGCTCTTGCTCAGGTTGATCTCGAACTCCTGACCTCGAGCAATCCACCTGCCTCGGCCTCCCAGAGTGCTAGGATGACAGGTGTGAGCCACCACGCCCGGCCTGAGTCTTTTTTTTTTTTGTTTTGAGACAGAGTCTCGCTTTGTTGCCCAGGCTACAGTGAGTGCCGTGGCATCAGCCTAGCTCACAGCAGCCTCAAACTCCTGGGCTCAAGCGATCCTACTGCCTCAGCCTCCCGAGTAGCTGGGACTACAGGCATGCGCCACCATGCCCGGCTAATTTTTTTTTTCTATACATATTTTAGTTGGCCAGATCATTTCTTTCTATTTTTAGTAGAGACGGGGTCTTGGCTCTTGCTCAGGCTGGTCTCAAGCTCCTGACCTTGAGCGATCCACCCGCCTCGGCCTCCCAGAGTGCTAGGATTACAGGCGTGAGCCACTGCGCCCGGCCACCGGCCTGAGTCTTTATATAGTAAAGATACTAATTCTTCGCTCATCTCTCTGCCTGCAGCACATTTTTCCTCAGTCTTTTAATTTTTGTTTATGACAGTTTTTGACATTCAGAAAATTTTCATACTTTGTGGTGAAGCCTGTTGGTGTTTTTCCTTTTCTTAGTTATTCCGTTGTCGTGTGTGTAGTCAGCCCTCCTTAGTGTGTAGCCTGGCGAATATGCACCTGTTCTTTCTTCTAGTGGGTATCTCCACTTTAGTTTCCTGCACTTAGGCTCGACTCCATGTGTCCTAATCCACTTTGTGCTGCTGTGTCAGAAAGCTGGAGACTGGGTAGTTTATAAAGAACAGAGATCAGTTTCTCACAGTTCTGGAGGCTGGGAAGTCTGAGATCGAGGGGCCTCATCATGTTTAGGGCCCTCCTGCTGCGCCACCCCGCGGGGGAGGACGGAGAGGAAGACCGCACCGGAGAGCGCAGAAGGGGGCAGAACTCGCCCTCTTACCAGGCACCTGCTCCGAGATGACGAACCACTCCCACTCCCACAGCAATGAGGGCGGAGCCCTGGAGGTCTAATCGCTTCTTCAGAGTGCCCCCATCAGCATTGTTGCATGAGGATTAAGTTTCCAGCACGTGCACTTTAGGGGACACACTCAAACTACGGCACCAGCTAGTATTTATTTTGACATAAACATGTGGCGAGGGTTTAACTTTGTTTTTACAGCTGTGTCTGAACGGTCTCGTGACTAGTATCTTTGTAACTGGAAGTTGGAAATGTCATGACATCCTCACGTCCTCAGGTTTGTGTTGCCCGAGTGAAAAAGATGAGGTTGGGGGCCCCCTCGCCACCAGCCTTTGTTTTCTGAAGCCCGGCTGTCCTGTGTGTGCGTTTCCACGGGAGCGTGTTGGATGGCTCTGTCGTGTCCTCCCTGGCACCTCTGTGGCACTCCCCTGCCTGGCGCAGACTGGCCCTCCCTCTGGGGGTGTGGTGCTGCTCTGCTGGCATCTGGCCTTTGCGTGCCAGATGCTGATCAAAGCTGGGGACGCTGCTGGGCCCAAGCCACCCTGCGGCGAGGGGCAGGTCTCCTCACGTGGGTTTGCGTACACTTTGACGTGGGGTGTCCCTTGCCCAAGCAGCTTTGTCATGCTGACCAGGGGTGAACTTGCCTTGTCCTTGAGGGTCATGGGCTCTGGCATCTTCATGACCCAAGGCAGAGGCACTGCCAGACCAGGGGCTCACACATGTCCTGTTTGTGTCCCAGCCTTGGGGGCTGGTGGGAGGCCTTGGTCCACTGATCTGGCTGCCATGCAAGCCCTTGCCCTTGTGGTCAGGAGCCTGGTGCGGGCTGGCCAACTGCCCTTGCCATGCATGTCCTACCTAGGGTGACTCGTGGCTGGTGGCTGGTGGTATGGGCCATGCTACAGGGTCAGTTGGGAGAGACCTGTGTCGCCAAGGCCACCAGGTGAGGGCTCTCCCAGGCAGTCTCTGCACACCACCTTAGGGAGGCTGTTTGGTGCATCCTCCTCCCTGTCTCACGAGCCCTGGCCCCAGCCTCATCGTTCAACTCCCCAGAATACCTCCAGGCCCTGGGCTCCCCTCTCTGGCCTCTCCCTGGGCCTCCACTGCTCCTCAACTGCCCTCAGCCCCTGGCTGTTCACAAGCCTCCTTGGACTCAGGGTGGCTGCAGGGCTGCCCTTCCCCCAGGCATGGGCACCCCCATTCCAGCCTGAGCCTCAGCGAGTCCTGTGCTTTGGGGCCATCCCTGTGGGGGTGCCCCGCTGAAGCGCAGGTTTGGGGAGTCTAAGGTTGAGGCTTCTCTCTCCTGTGGGGGGGCCTATGGGGACCTGGGAGCTGGGGATGTTGAGGCCTTAGCCTCATGCCTCTCCCCCACCTTGCTGGGTTCACGTGTTGCAGTTGATGAGTTTGGTATTTGGAATATGCCTTTAGTTAAACTTTTTCTTTTCAAAATATTTTCACTCTCCCTGAAATTCTAGTTAGGCCATTCACACATCTGAATGTACTTGCTGCCCTCTGCATTTTGCAAGATAATGAGGCTGCAGAGATGGGTGCCAGCCCTGTCCTCCTGGGGCCTTCCTGCATGCCCTGGGAGGGGTGCTGGGCCTCATCAGGGCCCATTCAGGCAGGTCCAGATCGGGCCACAGCACCGAGCATGCAGGTGGGGAAACTGAGGCCTGGGCCACTGGGGAGTCAGGGATGGCATAGGTGCAGGGGTCTCAGCCTGGCAGGGCCCACTCTTCACAACGCAGCATCTGCCTTCTCAGAGGACCCACTACCTGCCCCAGGCCTGGAGTCAAGGCCACAGTCGCGTGATGCCAGGGACGTGCCTGGGTGCCAGGGTGATCCCAGGGACGTGCCTCCTGCTCCCCTGGGCTTTCCAGGTGTGCCCGAGAGGCTGAGTGCCTGAGCAGCATAGGCCAGGTCACTGTGGTGCCATGTCCCCCAATTTTGCCTTTATTTCTTAATAGTAAAGCAGTATGTGTGTGTTTATAGAAAATGAAAGAAAAAGTTTGACTAAATGCAGAAAAGGAGGAGAAGCAAGAACTGCCTGTCTCACACACGTCCACAGCCAGCACAGCTGACCGCCATCCCCCGGTGTGGTTGTTTAAGTGTGATGTGTACTGTGATCCTGGCAACACACCTGGCATTGCCTGTCACCTCTCCTATTGTCGCAAAAGCAGGGTGGGCACCTTCCCTCCCACCCGCAGCCTCTCCTCTGACCCACCTGGCTCCTGACCCCCAGGCCTTGCCCTTCCCCCAGGCACCTCAAAACGCATCCCACTGTGGGCCCAGAGCCTGCTTTTCTGTGTTTGAGCAACTTGGGCTTGGCCTTGAGGTGCTGGGGGGGTGCTGGGAGCAAACCCTTAGTGGAGATGATCAGACACCAGTGAGCCTGGGGGAGCACCCCGAGGGGGCCCCTACAGCCCTACTCCCCAGAGACAGCCAGGCCCACCTTCCACAGACAGAGCCCATCCAGGGACCTGCCCAGAGGCTAGAGCCCCCACTGGGAAGGCAGACAGCCCAGGGAGCCCAGACCCCCTAGCAGACGTGTGTGCGGTGACACCACTCCTGGTTTTGTGCTAAGGGACCCGGGCTGGTCCCCACCGAGCCTGCTGTGGGCACCATGCACAGTTTGTGCTGGGACTTCCCCTTCAGCCTCTGCCCCACCACATGCCCCGTCACGTGTGCTTCCTCACCTCTGGCCTGGTCCCCGTGAGCGTGGGAGGCCTGGTGGTGCCAGGCCCCCCACAGATGATCGCCTCCCTGGTGAGGCACCAGGACCTGCAGCAAGGGACACAGAGGGGCCCTGGTAGTGAGAGGGGCAGCTGAGAGCTGAGCCTCCCATGCACACGTCTGTAGACAGCGCAGCTACGCACTTAGAGCCTCCAGGACTCTGCTGAGGGTCAGCTGTGCCCCTTCGAACATGCCGTGGGCCCCCAGTCTGCCCACCATGGGTGAGGGTGGGGCTCTGGGGCCCTGTCTAGAAGACCTGGCACGGGGGTGGGGAGCAGGAGTGGGGAGGGTTTGGGTGCAGGAGGAAGGAGGGGCAGGGGTGTAGGGACAGGGAGGTGACAGAGAGATGGGGGACGTGGGGGAAGGCCGGATGCAGGAGGGATCGAGGGTACAAGAAGGAGTGGCCGGAGAGGAGGTGGAGGTGATGGGGAGCAGGGAAGGGAAGGAGGAGGAAGCTCCTGAATGTTCTAAGCACTCTGGCCACACACAGCACCTTCTGAGGAGAACTGGCATCACTGGGGCCGGGGGGGGGAGGGCACTGTAGACCCTGGGGTTCCTGGGCCTCCCAGTCCAAGGGCACAGACCCTCCTGCCCAGAGAGGTTGGGGGTTCATTGCCTCCCAGGAAGGTGGCAACCTGTCCAGGGCCCTGAAAGGACAGGCTCATGGCCAGGACCGCCCCCCCCCCCAGGCCCGCCTCCTCTCAGCTGGGGCTCCCCTGCCCACCACAGCCCCAGACCTGGCTGGGGCTAGGGACTTGGGTGAGACCAAGACCAAGACCATCTTCCTCTCTTGCCTCAGAGCATGCGGGAGTGTCTTACACTGGGGAAACTGAGGCTGAACGAGCCCAGCCCCGGGCAAGCATACTTCCCCTTTCCAGTCTTCTAGGTGACATTTCTCTGGCATTTGCAGGGAGCTATTGTTGGTGACAAGACTAATTCAGTATTTGTGTTTGAAGAAATAACTCCAGATATTTATTTGCCAAACCTGTGAAACAGGCATTGGTTAATTTTAAATTAAGCCTTTGTGCTCACACACTTGTCTTTACAGAGTCAGGGTCTTCCAGAGGCTCAGTGATTCTGGGGGTTGACATGGGTGGTCCCTGGGGTATGGTGCAAGGAAGGAGGCCATCTGTGACTCTGTGACCCAGACAGACAGCCTTGTGCCCTGGAGCCCTGAGCCATGAGCCTTCAGGTCCAGCACATAGGCTGGCATGGTCCCCTTGCTCTTGGTGACTTGTCCCAAACCCTGACCCCACCTGTCCTGCTTTGATCACTCAGAGCCTCTGCATCTCCACCAATGGTGACAACCTCCCAGAGCCACTGTCGCCTTAGTAGGGCAGGAAGAGTGAACCTCAGCCAGACTCTTGGTCTGAGGACAGTAGGTTTGGGTGGGGTTAGGGGACTGGGTGCGAGTAGAGCAGTGTCCCCTGTCCCATCCCTTGCAGCTGGTGAGGCTGCTGCCGCCAGGGCCTTTCCCTTTCCTTTATCAAATATTTATCTGGCTCCACCCACCCTCCCTTTGAGACTCCCCAGTCCCTGGACCACCACCATCCTCACTCTTTGTCTGCATCTACCTTGGACTCTGCAGACTGTCTGGGTGGCCCACCCCCTGGTCATTCTATTAATAGAAGTGGAAGTGAGGTGCCCTTACCAAGGCAGCACTCCCTGAGCCTTCTGGAGCCCTGAGGCAGTCCTTCTCCTGACACTTTTTCAGTTTCTCAGAAAAACTGGCTTCAGTGTAGGGCGGCAACCTCTGATTCCACGGCTGGCTCAGGCGTGAGAGCTGCAGTGCTTTGTCGCCCCAGGCACTGTTCTCTGTCCTTGCCTCCCTTGTCCTTGCCTCCTTTGTGCAGCAGAAACAACTTGAGCATCTGATATGTGCCAGGTGCTGTTCTGGCTGCCACCCAGCCCTGACCTGTAACCCAGCAGAGGCCCACATGGTCTTTTTCTCCCCTACTCTGACCTTCAGTTCCAGATATGACAGCAGGGGAAGGTTTAGATTTCTATAAATCTTCCTTACCCAGGCAGAGGCCTGAGAGCTGGTGGATTACACCATAGGGAACTTCACAGTGTTATCCTGGGCTTACAAGTTAATTTTCTTTATCTTCTTTTAGTTCTGTCCCTTCCGAACAATATCTATTAAAAATTCCTCTGTTTCTAGCATGTGCAAGGTAGTCAGTGATAGGTGTAATTTTTGTCCCTTAATTTCCGTATTTTGTTAGTCATTTCAACGGGAATTTTGGTTTGGAGACTTTAAAGTTATGAATTTACCTCTGAATACAACTTTGGCTATACCCTGTACATATTTATGTATGATATGGTAGTATATCTTTTCACTGTTTCTAAATAGCCAACTCTGTATTCTTAAATTTTTATCTTTGATCTAGTATTTATTTAAAATGGTGCTATGTAATTTCTGGCCGAGCAAGGTGGTTCACACCCATAATCCCAGCACTTTGGAGCACTTTAGGAGGCTGAGGTGGGAGGATTGCTTCAGGCCAGGAGTTTGAGACCAGCCTGGATGACCCCTGTCTCTACAAATAAAAAAAGAAAAAAAAATTAAAGGGTACTGTGCAATTTCTAATGTATTGCATGGGGGGGGCTCCTCTTTAATTTTAATTTTTAATTTTGGTAGAATATGTATAATATAAAATTTACCATCTTAACCATTTTTAGGTGTACAGTTCAGTAGTGTTAAGTCCGTTCATAGTGCTGTGCCTCCAATCTCCAGAACTTTTTCTTCTTGCAAAACTGAAACTCTATACCCATTAAACAACTCCCCATTTCCCCATACTCCAGCTGCTTCTACTTTTCCACTTTTTCTTTTTATTATTTGACTACACTAGATACCTTATGTAGATGGAATCTCACAGTATTTGTCTTTTTGTGACTGGCTTATTTCACTTTGCTAATGTCCTTAAGATTCAGCCATGCCGTGGCATGCATGTGTCAGAATTTCCTTCCTGTGTAAGGCTGAATAATATTCCATTGTACGTCTCTATCACATTTTGTTTATCCATTCATCTGCCGACGGGCACTTGGGTTGCTTTCCTTTTTTGGCTGTTGTGAATAATGCTGCTGTGAACATGGTTGTACAAAGAGATATGTATCTCTTTGAGATCCTGATTTCAATTTTTTGGATTCATACCCAGAATTTTTGGATTGTTAGACCATCTGGTAATTTTTAATTTTTTGAGGAGCTGCCATACTGATTTCCATGGAGGCTGCACCATATTACATTCCCACCAACAGTGTGCGAGGGTTCCAATTTGTCCGTATCCTTGCCAACACTTTTTTTTTAGAATAGCCATCCTAATGGGTGTAAGGTAATATTTCATTGTGGCTTTGATTTGCACTTCCCTAATGATTAGAATTGTTGACCATCTTCTCATGTGCTTGTTGGCTATTTGTATATCTTCTTTGGGGAAATGTTTTTTCAACTCCTTTGCCCATTTTTAAATTTTTTTTTTTTATTGTTGTTGAGTTTTAGGAGTTCCTTACATATTCTGGATATGAATCTCTTATCAGATATATGATTTGCAAATCTTTTCTCCCTTTCTGTGCATTGTCTTTTCAATCTATTCTATTGATTGTGTCCTTTGATGAATGTTTTTAATTTTGATGTAGTCCAGTTTATTTTTACTTCTGTTGCCTGTGCTTTTTATTTTTTTATTTTCTTAGAGGTGGGGATCTCACTGTGTCACCCAGGCTGAAGTGCAGTGGTGTCATCATAGCTCACTGCAGCCTCGTAGGGCTCAACTCCTGGGCTCAAGCGATCCTTCCACCTCAGCCTCCCAAGTAGCTGGGATTATAGGTGCACACCACCACACCTGGCTAAGTGTTACTCGCACTTTTTGTGTTTATGCAAGGTATCATTGCTGAATCCAGTGTCATGAAGATTTTCCCCTGTATTTTCTTCTAAGAGTTTTATTGTTTTAGGTGTATGTTTAGGTCTTTGATCCACTTTGAATTAATTTTTGTATATGTATAAGACAAGGGTCTGATGTCATTCTTTTGCATGCAGATATCCAGTTCCACCATCATTGGTTGGAAAGACTATCCTTTCCCTATTGAATGGTCTTGGTACCTTTGTTGAAGGTCATTTGATCATATACGTGAGGGTTTATTTCTAGGCTCTGTATTTTATTTCTCTGGTCTATGTGTCTTTTTGCTATGACCACGCTGTTTTGATTACTGTAGTTTTGGAGTAAGTTTTGAAATCAGGAAGTGTAAGTCCTCCAACTTTTTTCAATATTGTTTTAGCTCTTTGGGCTTCTTCAAGATCAATATGAATCTTATGATACATTTTTCTATTTCTGCAAAAAACATCATTGGGATTTTGATGGAAATTGCATGGAATTTGTAGATAACTTTGGGTAATATTACTGTCATTGTAACAGTGGTAAATCTTCCAGTCCATGAACATGGGATGTCTTTCCATTCATTTAGGTCTTCTTTAATTATAACATTTTGTAGTTTTCAGTGTATAAATCTTACCTTTTTTTAAGCTTAGTGCTATGTAGTTTATTATTTTTAATGCTGTTATAAATGGAATAGTTTTCTTAATTTCCTTTTTGGATTGCTTATTGTTAGTGTATAGAAATGCAGCTGATTTCTGTGTATTCATTTTACGTCCTATAACATTGTTGATTTCACTTTTTAGCCCTAATAGTTTTTTCTTTTTTAATGTATGTGGAATCTTTAGAATTTTCTCTATATAAGATCACGTCATCTGTGAACAAAGATAATTTTACTTCTTCCTTTCAAATTTAGATGCTTTTTTTTTTCTTTTTCTTTTTCTTTTTTTCTCCCTGAGACAGAGTCTCACTCTGTCGCTCTGTCTAGAGTGCAGTGCTGTCGTCATAGCTCACTGCATCCTCAAACTCCTGGGCTTAAGCAATCCTCCTGCCTTAGCCTCCCGAGTAGCTGGGACTACAGGTGCCACCACACCCGGCTAATTTCTGTTTTTTTGTAGAGACAGGGTCTAGCTCAGGCTGGTCTTAAACTCCTGCCCTCAAGCGATCCTCCTGCTTCGACCTCCCAGAGTGCTAGAATTACAGGCGTGAGCTACCGTCCCCAACCGTTTGTATTTCTTTTTCTTACCTAATTGCTCTGGATAAAACTTTCAGTACTATGTTGAATGGAAGGGGTGAAAGCAGACATCCTTGTGTTGTTCCCAATCTTATGAGAAAAGCTTTCAGTCTTTCACCATTGAGTATGATGTTAGCTGTGGGCTTTTCATATATAGCTTTCATCATGTTGAGAAAGTTAGCTTCTCTTCCTGGTTTGAGTGCTTTTATCATGAAAGGGTCTTGAATTCTGTCAAATGTTTTTTCTGCATCCATTGACTTGATTTTTTTTCCTCCTTAGTTCTGTTATTGTGGCATATTATGTTGATTTATTTTTGCATGTTGAACCATCCTTGCATTCCAGCAGTAAATCTCACTTGACTGGGGTTTATAATCCTATTTTGTGCTGCTGAATTCAGTTTGTGAGTGTTTTGTTGAGAATTTTTGCTCCAATATTCATAAAGGTTATTGGTCTTTACTTTTGTTTTTTTGGAGTGCCTTTGTCTTGCTTTGATATCAGGGTAATTTGAGCCTCATACGAAGAGTTAGGAAGTGTTCCTTCTTTCTAGTTTTTGGGAAAAGCTTGAGAAAGATTGGTGCTAATTCTTCTTTGAATGTTTGGTAGAATTCACCAGTGAAACCTTCTGGTCTGGGCTTATCTTTGCTGTGAGGTTTTTGATTACCGATTCAATCTCCTTACTAGTTGTAGGTCTGTTCAATTTTTTTTTATTTCTTTATGATTCAGTCTTAGTAGGTTGTATGTTTCTAGGAACTAATCATTTCATCTAGGTTATCTAATTTGTCAGTATGTAGTTTCTTACAGTATTCTGTTACAATCTTTTTATGTTAAATATTATACAAGGAAAAGGAATACCAAAACAAACAGGTTTTTGTTTTGTTTTGTTGTGTGGTCGTTATTTGGCTTGGCTGGACTTTTTGTGCTCCTTGGAGTCACATCTGATCTGTTGCAGTCATCACTCCACAGATCCACGGATTTCCTGAGATAGTAAAATGCTCCACACAGGTGGTTGACAGAGGACTGCCACAGACAACCTGAGCTGTCTTCATGCATTCAGAATCGCAGGCCCTTGCTGGAAAAATCCGTTCCACACATCGCAGCTGCCATTCCCTTGAGGGGCGTTGCCTTTGTGCCTGGTCTGCAGACTTCTCACAAGCTCATGGTGGTGGCAGCCCCCAGGTTTGAATCCCCGCTGCACCGGGACGCCTCTGGTGACGGGGCGCCTCTGGTGACGAAGGCCTATCAGACTCCTGAGTTTCTCTCCTCCTTGGTTCTTAAAGTGAAACTGCGTCTCTGGGTAGCCCAGGGCTCTGGGTGAGATGAGCTCCCGGCCTCTGAGGGAAAGCCATTGGCCATGTGAATGCAGAACCATGGCTCTGAAAATCTGGAAATTTCACCATGAGGTTTCCTTAAGAAATTTCAGAGTGAGGTTAACTTTTTTAAAGATCTCAAGGAGCCAGAAGAGGCGTTTGTTTTTACGAAGTTGTCAGCTCTTCCTTACTGTAAAGGAGTGCCTGAGCCACGGGGACGGCCACCAGGCAGTGAGCAGCGGCGTGCTGCAGCCACCACTTGCAGAAGGACAGTGGCCCTGCAGGGGTGTGGCCTCCTGTGGAGAGAATGACCCGGACTTCAGTGGAGCCAGCAGGTCAGGGCTGGGCAGGCCCTCCTCTCTGCACCCTGAGCTGGATACAGTGCATTTGGGAGGCCAGAGGAGAGATCGCTCGATGGGGCTAAATTGCAAAGTGCCAGAGACAGACAGGTGCACGGTTTCCTGAGCTGTGTTTCGGGACAGATAGCTCACACCTAGCTCAGATTCCAGCCCCAGCATCAGCAGCCCTGCCGAAGGCTTTCCCGTGCAGGGTGGTTTCCAGCCATGCCCTGTTTTCTCTGGTTGGAGGAGCTTTGTCTGTCATTCTTCCTCTGGGAATTCCCATCATGTGAAGTTCGGCCCCTGGGCTCTGTCTGTCAGGGCTCCTGTCTGTCTTCTTTTCTCATTTTCCTCATTTTCTGCTGGCTTTGGACCATCTTGGATGTGACTCCTTCCACCTCATATTCTGTGGGGTCTCTGCAGTGCCCTGACTTCTGCCTTTACCTGGTTTCTGTTTCAGTCTCCGTGGGATCCTTATTGTTTGTGGCAGCTCCTTTTCATGACGATCTGTTCCCAATTCAGTTGAACACCGTCTTTGACCTCTGAGGGCACCTATCAGCTATTCTGTGATGGCCATGCTAATAACTGTACTAACTGTGACGCAGTGGGAGGCAGCTTCCTGAGCCCGCCCGCAGTGGAAGGGCGCGGGGTGCTGTGCGGCGTGCTCCTTCCCCCAGGTGGGTCTGTGTAAGCTCGGGGTCCACGGGCCCAGCCACTCCCACCGGTCTCAGAGGGACCTCGAGTGGGATCAGAGGCAGAGCTCCCTTGCAAACTGCAGTGTTAGGGACAGGCTTGGCCTGGTCTCCAGGGTCTCAGCCCTGCCCAGTGTTCAGGACAGCGACAGGTTGGCCTAGGACACTGACCCTCCCCGGGACCCATGCTGGCTGAGCACGGAAGAGGCAGGACTGTGCTCCTTTGCTGAAAGGTGGCCGTGTCAGGCCTGTGTCGCGGGTGCTCCGGGCTGAGCTGGCTCCCAGGCAGGGAGTGGTGGGGAGCAGCAAGGCCAGGTCCAGCTCTGGTTGTGGGAGGGAAGGGCTGTCCCTGGGGCCCTTGGCGCAGCCAGAATTGGCCAGAGTCCACACAAGACTCTGGGGCAAGGGCAGATGGGAGGGCGTCTGGAGCCTCCCTGCCTACGACCGGTGTGTGGGGACAGCGTGGGCTCCAGTTCCTGCCCGGCTCAAGGGCAAGTCGCAAAGGCTCCGCCTGTGACGCACTAGGCTGGGAGAAGGGCGCAGTGAGGCGCACCTTTCCCCTGCGGTCTTGGGACTTCTGGGCGGACAGGCCATCATGGTAGGAGGTGGTAGCTCTGCTCTTGCTGGGGCTCACCTCTCAGTGCTGTGTCCTGCCTTCTGTCCCTTCCAACACATGGGTGATGGCTGGGAAAGTGAAGCCGTTTCCTGTCCAGGAGGTCGGAGGAGGCCTCCGTGGAGGCTGGGTTTGCACCCGTCTCACTGTCTCCTGGCTGCCCGTCGTTCCCTCCCCAGCCTGGATCCCTCTCTCCCGGAGCTTCACTGTCTGGCCCCCTCGGCATCTCCGGCCTAACAGAGTCCCACCCAGACCCTCACACTTAAGGTCCCCGCTCCTTCCCTCCAGCTGCAGCCAGTGGACTCGCCATTCGCCGGCGCTCGCATCCACACTGTCCTGGAGCGGTGGCCCACCCACCGCGGCAGCCTCCCCACTGGCTGCCCTGCCTCTGCCGTGGCCGCTGGAGGGTCCCCACCTCCACCCCGCACCCACAGGCGTCAGCAGAGAGCGAGAACGCCCAGAGACAAGAGACGGGAGGGGTGAGGCAGGGATCTCCGTGGGGGTTGTGGGGGGTGCTTGCTGACTCGGCACCACCATGTCAGGGTGGCCCCTGGCCCTGCGCCCTGGTACCCGTGTGGATTTGCCCACAAAAGGATGGATCTCTCCCGGGGCCAGCACTGCCTCATGCTGCTGCAGGGGCTGGTGACCCCCCCCCCCCAGGGGCTTAGTTAGCAAAGCTGCTGTGGGTCAGACCAAGGTCGCTTGGGGAGGGCCTCCCAGGCCGGGCGCCCAGCAGGCAGGGGTGCTGCCAAGTATCTGGTCAGCAGCAGTCAGGGTGGGCAGGGACCCTCAGGCCAAGGCAGGGTGGGGCTCCAGGGCTGGGGCTGCTGGGATGTGGCCTGGTGCCTCTGCCTCCCTGCTGTGGGACTGGAGCTGTGCTGGGAGGGGTCTGCTCCAGGTCCCTGTCACCGTGCCTGGACCCACGTTGTCGTCAGGGTCTGTTTCCCTGGCCCTGGAACAAGCTAGTCTGTGGTGAGGTTCCCTGTTGTCCAGGCCTGTCCTGGGCGTGTGGCTGTAGCAAGGCTGACCCAGGCTGCTCAGCCGGGCAGGCAGGGAAGGTGGGGTCACCTGCTGCAGGGGCCAGAGGAGCAAGGGGACAGTAAACCAGGGGTAGGGGGTGCAGACGCTGGGGCCAGTCCCCTCGCCAGACCTCCTGCCATCTACCCACAGCCCTGCCTGCCGCCCACTGAGGGCTGCTTGCCCCAGTTCCTGCTGGGCACTGTCCCTGCAGGCGTCCCGGGCGTTTCACATCAGGCCAGAGTCCCCTGCTGCCATTGCCATTTTCCACTTCTCTACGCAGAGCGTGTTCCTTGTCAAAATGACGGGAGAAAGTGGGGAGTCCCCAGCTCCAGCCGAGAGCCACTCCTGGGACCCTTCCACAGGCAGCTGGGGTGGGCAGTGCTGGGTCCCGGCCCCGAGCCACCGTCCTCTCCCGCGCCGGCGTCCTTGTCTCTGCAGCCAGGAGGGGGCTGGGCTGGGGGCCTTGCCTCACCCCAGGGGTTCTTTGGCCACAGGCTCCCAGGGGCTGCACTCCCACCGCCCCTCAAAGGGGCTTTGTCTCTCCACAAAGAGTCTCTGTCCTTCTGGAGAAGCCTGGGTGTTGCCATGGTGATGGAGGGGCTGGGAAGAGGGGGTGCACCCCACCGTCTGCAGGGGAAAGGGCGTTCCAGGCTAGGGCACCGTGTGCACAGGCCAGCGGCCAGCGTGGCTACTGCTGCACCTGCCCAGCTGCGGCCCTCGGCCTTGCTGGACAGCTGTCCCTGAGGGCCTTGGTGGGGGCGTTGGGGCGTTGGGGCATTGGGGCATTGGGGCATTGGTAGGGGCAGGGCTCCCATACCCTGCACCCATCCACCTCTAGTCCTAGCCTGGCTGGGAGCCTCAGACCCTCCTCAGGGTCTGGTCCCAGGCTTTGGTCCCTGCCCACCCACAGTGAGGGCTGAGAGCTGGGCTCCAGGCACGGGACCGGGTCCGGCAGACCCTACCTCCACTGCTCCTGTTCGCCGTGCAGGTGCCTTGCAGGCTGCTGGTGCTTGTCTGGGGGGCGATGGAGGCATCGGTCTGGCCACCACCGCCCATGCCCTCCCCTCTGTGGGCTCCCCCATGCTCACAGGCGCCATGCTCCTTGAGGATGCAATGGGTGGGCTGAGCCTGCAAGGGAGAGGAGGCTGCCCTGGCAGTCCCCATGGCCCTCCCTGCCTGGAGCTTCCCAGCCGCTGGGGCTGCCTTGGAGGAGGTGGGTCCTCGCCCCCTGCCCCCCACCCCCCCACCCTCGGAGCCTGCAGGCGTCACTTCCAGCCACGGCTGTGGCTGGAGTCTGGGTCAGGCACAGGAGGGGCATTGACGGGGTGCCCTGAATCCCAGCCTGGGGCCCCAGGGATTCCTGTCCACCCTATCCCCAGTGTCCTCACAGCGGGTTTCAAAGGGTGGCACCGCTGGTGTGGGGCAATAGGAGTCTGTGACCTGTTCCATAGGGAATCTCAGGCCCAGACCCTTTCGGGGGCTCCAGTATCAGTTCTCTGTGGCTCTGGCCTCCCACGGAGCAGGGACAGCTGCTGGGGCATTCACCTGCTTGCCTGCCCACCCACCACGTCCCAGCTGCAGTCATCAGGCTTCTCGTCCTCTGAGGTTCCTGAGTGCTGGGCCTGGGCCTGCCCAGACCGCAGGCTGCCCACCTCCTGGCGCCCGGAGCCTTGACCTGACCCTGGCCTGCTGTGTCAGCCCCCCACAGCCTCAGGTCCCCAGGGGCTGACCAGTGCTGCCTCGCTCCCGGCTGCCCTTGGCCCGGGCACCCCATTAGTGCAGGGCCAGAGCCCCATGGGAAGAGGCACCCCCAGAGTGTTCTCCCTGCACGTGGGAGTTGGGTGCCATGGGTGACTGTGTGGACATGCTGGGGGGCAGGAGGTGCTCACTGAGCGGCCATCTCTGTCCCCCCTCCATGGCGTCTCATCTACTGGGGAAATCTAATTTCCAGGCTGAATCTGATTACGGCTCTCCTGGCTGCCTGAAGATCTCACTGCCTCCCCCGGTTGGCAGGAGGGTGGGCACAGCCCTGGCCCCAGCTGGCTTCATTCCCTGGCCTCCAGGCATGCTTGCTTGTCCCACAGGTGGGGCGAGCATCGGCTTTTTCCCTTTCTTACCCAGGTTCTGATCACACCAGTGGCACACGCTCCTCCCAGCACCAGGGCCCCCCGGCCACCGCGGGGACCTCCAGTGTGTGGGTCCTTCCAGTCATTTTCTTGCACGTGTGTGTGCAAGCGTGCACACCAGCTCTTCTATGCCTCCCGCATCTCCTGTTTATGTCCTTTCACCCACTTCCAGTTGGGGTTCTGGTTTTCTCTTAGTGATTTATAGGAGCACCCTGTAGGTTGAGCATGTCACTTTATTGTTGGACGTTATGAATGTTTGATCCCAACATGCTGATTGTCTTTTGGTTTTCTTTGTGGTTTCTTTCTGTTATGGAAAATCCCAAATACACGAAACTTTATAAAGAGACTCGTGTGATGGGCTCCATGCACCCTGCACCGGCCTCCACTGTGCTGAAGTCACGGTCCAGAAGTGACACTGGTGCCCATCATTCTCTCAAAATGCTCACTGCACGTGTTGCTGCAAATGCACTCATTTAAAAACATGACTGTCTTATGTGGCACTTCCTTTTGGACATGGAGGAATGTTTCATGCTCAGAGTCACGCTAGCATGACTAGCATGGCTAGCAGCCACACCCCGCCTGCTGCTGGGAGCCTTTTCCCTTGGTGGTTCCTTCGATTGTTAAAGGCTGAGAACAGCCGTTCCCAGCCCAGGCACTGCAAGCTGGACACCGCCTGTGAGTGACTGTGGCCTGGTACAGGTACACGTGGACGCCACCCTGTGTATGCCCCCAGCCCCCTGCGCCAGCACTATCCCTGGCCTGGGCACAGTGTCCAGCCTTGGGGGCTTGGCCAGAAGCCGTCCCTGAGGCTTTGGGCAGCATCTGAACACAGTAGGGCGACGGGGCAGAGGCCTGGCCTTCCAGGGTGGGGAGCAAGCTCTGTGTGCTGGCAGCTCCCACACTGTCCCCCCAGGCCGAGAGTGGGCTGTGGCGCCATGGGGCCTGGGTTCAACTCCTCCGGGACCACTTCCTGGTACCCTTGCCCTTCTGGGCGGGTAGAGTGTGGGGTGGGCAGCCGGAGGAGGTTTTATGGGCACCAGTTCCCCTGTCCCTGCGGGGGCAGGGGCAGCCTGGCCATGCTCTGCTGGGTGGAGCCAGGGCCCCTCCCCCGCAGGCCTGACCCTTAGGAAATTCCTCTAATTCCTCAACCCAGATTGGACTCAGGCCCCATAATTTGATTTTCCAGAGCAGGGCTCTGGCTGGACTCCTTCTGAGGAGGAATGTCTGGGTCAGCAAGACGACATCAGATGTCAGTTTGATTTCAGGGGGAACATTCAGCTTCCACCGCAGGCTCCTCCAGCTGTGCCTTCGCTTTCCCGACAGAGCGAGTGTTGACCACGGTTGGCCTCCAGGGCCAGGATGCCGGGGCTTCCTCCTCCAAGTGCCCACCCAGCCCCACAGCCCACTCTGTTCTGTTCCCCCTCATCCACTCCTGCATCCACCCAGCTCTGGCCTTCTGCCCACCAATCCCTGCTGTCTGCACCCACTCTCAGCCACCCGTCTGTCTACCCTCCAGCTGGCCCCGTCCTCTCCCCCTCAAGTCACCCCCATCCTCCACCCTCCAGCTGCCCCCGTCCTCTCATAACCACTGGCTCACCCTTCTGTCCACACTCATGCTTCACTCACCTCTGCTGCCTTCTGTGCAGCCTCCATTCTCCCTCCATCCTTCCATCCTCTCACCTGTTCACCAGGACCACCATCTCCCACCTACCCTTCCATCCATCCACCCATCTGTCCATCCATCCATCCCCCATCTGCCTTCCATCCATCCACCCATCTGTCCATCCATCCATCCCCCATCTGCCTTCCATCCATCCACCCATCTGTCCATCCATCCATCCCCCATCTGCCTTCCATCCATCCACCCATCTGTCCATCCATCCATCCCCCATCTACCTTCCATCCATCCACCCATCTGTCCATCCATCCACCCCCCATCTACCTTCCATCCATCCACCCATCTGTCCATCCATCCACCCACCATCCCCTAACTACCTTTCCATCCATCTTCCATCTGTTGTCCATCCACCTACCCTTCCGTCTGTCCCGTCTCCACCCGCATGGTGGCTTACTCTTCCCCTGGAGGCCTCTGTGCCTCTTGCTCCTCTGCCCTGGCCCCCATTGCCAGCAGGGTGAGGAAACCCTGGGAGAGTCTCTGGGCTGACACCACCTGCAGTGGGTGAGTGGCCAGTTTCCACTGTTGCTGGGTCTCGGTTATCATTGTTTTGCAGTTTATTTTTTCAGGGTTTAATCCCAGGCTCAGCCTTCCCAGCCGCTCTCCAGGTTGCTGATGTTCTTTGGCCTTCACATGGGGTGTCCATGGACCTCGAGTCTGGTCATGCTTGAGACATGCAGTGTTGTGTCTGTCTGATTGCCGAGTCAGCTCCTGGGGCGGGCGTTTCGTAAGCAGCAGCCTCCTTCAATCAGTGTGATGCTGGTTGCCGACTCTGGGTGGGGTTGTAGGGGGTCCCACTGGCAGACAGGTGAGTCCACAGAGGAGAGCCAGGGCCCGCCTAGGCCTCACAGCAGGGCTCTTTTCTGTGTGCCCCGAGGTTCTGCTGGGCCCTGGCAGAAGCATGTTCTGTGCCCCCCAACCCCCAGGATAGGCAGCTGGGAAAAATGTCTCTGAAGTCCCGTGGTGGATCTTAAAAATTCATGAACATTTTGCCTTCCATGATACCACGTATTTGTGTTAGTATTGAGTTACCAACTGGAAAGCTGTTCTCCGGTTCTGGGCTGGGTCACGCGTCAACACATGCTCCTGTGCATGTCACCTTGGGCTGCTCTCCAGGCCACTGAGGTGCTGATGTGCAGCCTGCAGGGCTCAGGGCATCCTCCTGCTGGGGCAGACGTGTCTCTCCCGTGAGTGGCTGCCGGGATCTTCCCTCGAGCTAGCCAGTGTTTCAGGATGTCACCTGGGAGACACGCAGTTATTTTGTCCCAGCTAAGCTGAATTGGGCAGTGGAAAGGTCAGTATGGGGTGGGCCTGGCCACCTTCTCAATGTGGCTTCAGAATTCCGGGCCCCCAGCCAGCCCCTAGCTGGAGCCAGTGGGCCCCATTCAGGGTGGCCCTCCCTGTACCCCAGAGCTGGGGCATGCTGGAGGGGCTCAGGGCAGGGAAGCTGTCCCCAGGCCTGGTCCTGCTGGATGGGGGTGGGGGAGCACAGTACGGGTGAAGCCAGAGGTCAGGCAGGAACCCATGTCTCTGCACAGGGAGGGAGGTGAGCCACCTCTTGTCCACATGACCACCAGCTTCCCTGTGGTCCTGATCATTGCCACCCAGGGAGAGTGTCCCATTCTCTTCTGGCCCTCGGTTCTGAGGTTCAGCTGAGACAGGCAGATGCTGCAGACAAGATTCGGCTGAGGGCTTGGGTGAGCTGGCTCCTGCCACCCTGGGCCCTACCTCGCCCACCAGCAGGTCCAGTCCGTACACTCACAAGGCTGAGTGTCTACACCGGGGCTGGGGCCCCTGGGTGGGCAGCGACGGGTGTGTACAGAAGGGCTGCGTGATCATGGTGTGCCCATGGTCCTACAGTTTGTCTCTTTACACACTGGTATCCAGAGGACCCAGTCTGCGCACTTCATCCCTGCAGCGTCTCCCCTGCCCTCAGGAGTTTGGTTCGTTCTTCCCGCTGTGGCTGACTTAGCAGCTCCTCTGCCCCACCAGCTTCCCTGCAAGGTCATGTTGGCAGTTTAATTTGTGTGACCAGTGCAGGGAAAGCAGAGAGCAGCTTTGGGGCATATCCTGGCCTCTTGCCCTCGCTGGGCCTCAGTTTCTCTAGCTGTCACAGTGGGGCCGGGCTCCATGGTGCCCCTTCACAACTCAGAGGTGCACCCATGCCCCCAGACTGAGTCCGTGACCCTGCCAGCACTGGCGTGGCTCAGCCCAGCCTGGCTTCTCCTCTCCAGGGCTCTGTCCTTGAAGCTGCCTCCCTCTGGGCCAGTGGACAGCACTGCTGGCCCCTTGTGTTGGTGCAGGGGCCAGGAGTGCATGCAGTTGGCCTCAGTGGGCTGGAGGGGACTGGCCTGGAGGAGGCCCTGAGCAGCGCCAGGCACTGGGCCATTCTCACTGAGCTCCAGGCAGTGTGGCCGCGTGGCCCACACCCCGCCTGCTGCTGGGAGCCTAGGTCTGAGCTCCGCATACTTGCCCTGCTTCTTTTGCGCGTGAAAAATAAACAGGCTGTGCAGCCAGGGAGGAAGCAGCAGGGAAAGAGCTGGCTTGTCACTGCAGTTGCCAATCCCCTGCCTGCCCCACCTGTTCCCCTGGGGCTCTGGGGCCTCCCGGGGCAGTGCTGGGCCAGGGCCCAGCCAGCCTGACCTTGCCCCATCGCTGGGCCTCAGACGCTCAGGCCCTGCCCTCCTCTGCTGGATCAGGCACCACACACTGGCCACTTCCAGGCTTGGGGTCTCTAACTTCGTGCAGCCCCAGCCAGAACGTCGGCCAGGCTTGTCCTCAGTGTCCTCTCCGCCCCATGGAGCAGACACTGCCCTCGCTCCTGGCCAGTGCTGCTGGGAGCCCTGAGGCTGTGGTCACCTCAAACCTGCCTGGATGTCCCAGGCACCTGGTGGCAGTGGAGCTGCTTCTCACTCCCTGCTTGCTGCCCGCACTGCCCCTGCCACATGCATGGGCTGTGTGGCCATGCACGGTCCCCTACCCTCTCTGGGCCCTGGCATCCACTTCTGTGAGACGGGGCTGGGTGCCCTGGGAGATTGGGATGAGTTGGCAGAAGCTGTGGGTGGCAGAGGGCCTGGGCAGCAATGAGCACTCGTCACACCAGCTTTCTGTCCTTCCCAGGGTGCTCTGAGATGCCCAGTGCTGTGGTTCTGCTGAGCCTGGCAGGAGGTGGAGGAGCCAGGTCAGAGCCCCAGGCCCCACAGGGAGTGAGCTGGCGGCTTCCGGCCAGCCTTGGATTAATGGCTTTTAATTTAGAATTTAATCAATGCGGCTTCCCTCCAGAGAGCTGGATGCTGTGGTCTGGGAGTCAGTTGTCTGATCTGTGCATGGGGTGGGCAGGGGGCCGACAGTGGGCTTGACCGGCCGCTGCCCCACCCTACCTTGAGCTTGCTCTGCTTTGCCCGCAGCTGGCGGGCGCCCTGGTCATGGAGGACTGCAACGTGCACTCGGCCGCCAGCATCCTGGCTTCGGTGAAGGAGCAGGAAGCCCGCTTCGAGCGGCTGACACGAGCCCTGCAGCAGGAGCGGCGCCATGTTGCCCTGCAGCTGGAGCGTGCCCAGCAGCCTGGTGTGGGCAGTGGTGGTGTGGTGCCAACGGCCTGGCAACAGCTGGTCCTGCAGGTAACAGCCTAGTGACTTGGGGAGGGTGAAAACAGCCAGGTGGAGAAGCATTCAAGGGGTCCTGGTGGACCACAAGGCAGCATGCATTGCTTATTGCAAGCCCTGCTGGGGCTTCTGGGGAGGAAAGGAAAATGGGATCCCAAGGGGGCTTGATGGTTCGTCCATCACCATCATTCATAAGATACATGCATAATGCACAGGCCAGCACGGGTACACAGTCAAAGCCGAATTAATGTTTTCAGAGGACCCCAGACCGATTGGGGAGCCCTCTTTCCAAGCCCCTGATACTGAGATGCCTCCAGTGGGCCTGGCTGCTGGGGCCACCCTCACAGCTACCAGACTCCAGACATTGCCAAGGGTGAAGTTTGCATCCCCAAATTCAGGGGGGAAGCAGAACAGCCCAGTTGGGCCACATGGGGACAGTGGCAGCCAGTGACCCTGAGGCTGCCCCTCAGGCACCGGGGTGCTCAGTCCAGCCTTCCCAGGCCAGAACCGGCTCTGTTCTCCAGCCCACCAACAGGCAGTGTGGGAGGACAACAGCACCCTGGCCGGCGCCCTGGTGGAAAGATTTTCCCACAGCCTGGAGCTGCCCCGACCTCAAGGATGAGGACTGCCAGACCTCGGCCACTGCCTGTCCCCCGCTTCCCTCCCAGCCTTGATTTTATGTATTCCCAGGGCTGCAGCTGAACTGGCCAGGCTGGCAGGGATGCGGGGGTGGGGAGGGGGCGGGGGCCACATTGGGTTGGCCACGCCCAGCCGCCTCAGGCCGGACCTGCTTCCCAGGGTGATCTCAGCAGGAAGTGCCTGGTGGCTACCTGTGAGCCACAGGCGCAGAGCCAGGGCTGAGGTGGGGGAGCTGGGGCAGGGGTGCTGCTGCTGTGCCCACTGGGCTGCCACCTGCCCTGCATCCTCCAGCAGGAAGGGTCCCCTCCTCCAGATACCCGGCTGGAGCAGTGCTGACCCCCACCTGGGGGGAGGGGCACCAGCAGGGGACTTGCCTCAGGCTCAGCCAGGGTGGGTACGTGGCCGGGCACTAGCAGCTGGTGAAATTGAGAAGACAGAACCAGCTGAAGCATAAGATCCGAGCCGCCTTCCCCGGGGGCGTGTTCCGGTCCTCCTCCGCGCTGCCCTGGGCGGCTCCACACAGGGCTGCCCTGGATGGAAAATGCGAGAGGCCAGTGGTCAGGGCAATTCACCCCTGTGCAGGTGGGGAAACTGAGGCTCAGGGGCACACAGTGGGCACCCAGAGTCTCGGGCATGCCGGCCTGTGTACATGGCACATTGCGGAAGCAGACAGTGGCCCCAGGAGAGGCTCAGTTTCTGAGTGGGCTTGGGGAGAAGTGGGTGGCAGCCCCCTCTCATGCCACACCTGCTGAGCCTTCCTGGCCTGGTCCCAGTTCTTTTTATCTCAGAAACTGTTTCCTAGTTCACGATGCTGGAACTGTTGGCTTGAGTCTATGGGGTATGACCCAAGAAGGTGGCCCCAGCCTTGCCCCTCCCCCTTCCATTGTCTCCCAGCAGAGCCAGACACCCCAGTGCCTGGCCCCACGCACATTCACTCCAGGCTGGGGGTGGGGTGCACCCTGGGTTTCTGTGCCTCCATGGAGAGAACCCAAGATACAAAACGGGTCTCCAGCGGGGCCGTTTGCCAGGTCCCCATTGAGCTGCGTGGGGGACAGTTCCTTGGAGCCCTGTTCTGGGTGGGGGCTGGGCAGGGGTCCGAGCGGGACCTTGCAGCACCGACATTGCCATGACTCCTGTCTGGTTGGGCTCCTTTTCACAGCAGGGTTAAACTGAGTCACAGCCAGGAGGAGAGTGTTTTTGTGCCAGTGAGGGTGGCCTTGCGCTCTGTCCGTCACTACACCGGCCCCTGCCCTGCAGGAACTCAGTTTCCCCAACTCTACAGGCGGAGGGGCGTGTGTGCACATTTACCAGGCGCAAAGCGAGGCCTGGGAAAGAGGACTTGGCTAAGGTCACTCTTGGGAAAACGTCACCCCTACCGCCAGGAGGTCTGAGGCCCCCAGAGCCAGGGCGGGGCCCTTGGGGGAGCCCCTGGCCCGGCCCCGCCCGCGCCGTGGGGCGGGACCCGGCGCCCGCCCCGCCCCGCCCGCCTGGGCGCGGCCCCGGCCGATTGGCTGCTGGGCGCGACCGCGCCAGGGCCGCCCCGCGGGGACCGAGTCCGCCGAGCGGAGCGTCCGAGGCGCCGGAGCCGAGCCCGGTCCAGCCGCCGGCGCCGCCACCGCCACCGCCGCCGCCGCCGCCGCCGCTGGCCCGCGCCCCCGAGCCCCGGCCTGATGCCGGCCGAACTCAGACAGGTTGGAGGGAACTTGGCTGGGGGGGTGCTGGGCCGGGCTGGGCAGCGGGGGTCAGGATGCCGGCCAGCCTCGGGGGACCCGCTTTTGTTCCTCAGAGCCGCTGGCCCGAGGCTGCTATTGTCTGCCTCCCACCCCGCTGTGGCAAGCCGGGTGGGGTGGTGGAGTGAAGAGCTGCCCCCAGGTGCAAAAGGCGGCAGGGTGCACGGCGTGCAGGGAGGGGCCTCTGGGTCTGGGTGTGAGTCCCCCCCCCCCCAGCAGAGCAACCCTGTCCGTGTGGAGCGGGCAGGGACCCGGGTGGGCACATCCCAGCCAGCTCGGGACAGGTGCTGTGGGAGGACGGAGGGGGGCAGGGCCTTCCGGAGCAGTTCCTCTCTGTACAGGAGCGAGGCTGAGTCTGGAGAGGGAAGCCCACTAGGCCTCCTGCTCCCTGGGGTCTTCCTTCCCGCCCCTCCCCGCCCCCGTGTGGACTCTGGGGACTCGGAGCTTCCAGAGCTTCCATGGAAGCCCTCTCTGTGCATGTGAGGGGAGGGGTGGAGGCTGGCCCTACCCACGTGTAGATGCAGGAGGGGGTCTCCAAGGAAAACCCAGGCCCTCTGCCTCCTCAAACCAAGGGGGACAGGAAGGCAAGGGGCAGCCTGCACTCTGCTTGGAGGGGGGCCAGATTCAATAACAGGCAGGGAAACTGAGGTGGAGCAAAGGGGAGACCACCCCAGACCCCCTGTGGTGGGAGGCAGGTCTCCCACACACCTACCTACTTGGGCAGGCAGGTTCCTGCCTGTTGTATAGTCCTGGTGTGACCCCCAAGGACCCGGCCACTGCCCCGGAGATGGAGGGGCTGGTTGGGGGGAGTCATAATCACAGTGTGGTGGATGATCCGAGGCTGGGCTTGGGAAAGCCTGATGAGTGACAGCCTTGCTGTCCTCCCCTACCCCAGCTTGCTCTCCAGCATGGCCTTTTGGCCACCCTGCCCAGGGCCGTGCCTGGGCAGAAGCACTGCTGCCGTGCGGAGGTGAGCTCCTGGTCCTGAGAGCTCGGCAGAGCCCGTGGGCACCAAGGGGCAGGGCGCTTTGTGGTGGCCAAGGCTCGCTACCTGGTGGGGGATGCCAGCCTGACTTGTCCCAGATTCTACCTGGGAGGGCCATGCTGCGGGGTGTAGAACTGTCACTCCCTTACTCCGCCATTCATCTAGTGGCCATCTTGTCCCCCCGGGAGCCTGGCCCAGGATGTGGGAGCCAGGTGTGCAGTCTCACTTTAGCCTCTCCCATGTATGCCAGCAGGGCCTTGGGTGGAGTGGGGTGCCTGCCCCTGTAGTCTGCTCTTCAGGACACAGACCATGGGTGCTTGTCTGTGAAGTCCAGGTGGTGTGGGTAGATGGGCATCTCTAGACTCCAGCTAAGCCCTTCACCCCCAAATTAGGACTTGGCTTGTTTCCTCTGCCCCTTCCTCCGCCATCCCTGCTCCCACCTGGAGGCTGTCATGGGCCTTTGCCCAGGTGGCAGCCCCTCTGCGTTGGTCTGCATCTCGAGTTTCTGCTCCCCATGTCCTTGTATCTGGATATTCCCCGGTGCTACCCGGCACGTCCCACGGTCCCAGCACCCTGGGTCCTTCCCATCTCCCTGTGAGGAGGCTGAACCCCAGGTCCGTGATGGGGCACAGAGCCCTCACGCTGTGCTCAGCCCTGTGCCTCTGGGGACCCTGTTGAGAGCAGTGGTGGGTGCGTGGGTCCACCGCTCTGGTCACTCCAGCCCCTCTCACAAGCCCAAGGGAGCTCGTGGGAAGCCCCAGGCCTGGGCAGCAGCCTCTCTGTGGGCCGGGCCTGAGGCATCACAGATGGGAGAGCCACGGGAGGGCTTTGGAGAGCAGAGATGAGTGATGGGAGGCTGGGCGTGGTCCCTGCAAGAGGGGCAAGGATGGAGCCCAGGTTGGGGAGGGGGTAATGGGAGAACATTGGCAGGACACAGCATGTTAGGTTGGCCTAGGGGTGGCATGTCCAGGATGGGGCCTGTGTCTGGGGTGCAGAGGGGAATAGCCTAGAGTCAGGTCTGGGGCAGAGGCTGTGTGTGAGTGCAGGGCCAGGGGCCCCTTGGAGTGGGCCAGACTGGGCAGGTGCACGAGAGTCATGGTGCCATGGAATAGGGCACTGGGGCCAGGCAGGGATCCAGGCACCCCGACCAGCCCCTCTGTCGAAGAACAACTGCGTGCTGGCCATCGGCCCACCATCCCATAGCCCCACTCATAGGATGGCCTTGGGCCTCTCACTACCCTAGGCCTCAGTTTCCCCATCTGCCACCAGCTCTAAGACCCCCAGAGTGGACACCTGGGTAGGAGACTGAGGGAATTGGTGGCCCCGGTCCGTGCCTAGTGAGAGTATGTGAGGCCTTGCATGGATGAAGGTCTGGACACTTGGGCGGGAGACACGAGGACAGGTGTACTTACCAGTGCCTTTGGGGGCAGTGGGTGCTGGCACTTGATATGCAGTCAGGAGAGCGTGCAGGCCACTGGGCCTGGGCCTGAGTGCCCGGCTGGGTGCTGGCACACATGTGCACATGCACGTGTTCCTGTCTGGGAAGTCAGGTGCACGTGCGTGTCCAGATCCCTGAGTGTACGCATGTGTGCCCGGGCTGTGTAGCGGGGACTGGGCTTCCCCGTGATCACCGGCTGACTCACGCTCCTGTCCGGGTGAAGTCATGGTTTGTTTTTAGCTCCCTGAGGTCATTTGCCAGCAGAGACTCTTGGGGCCTTGGGATCCCACTGCCAGCCTTGCTGGGGTCCTGGCTCTCCTGGACCACCCGTCTCTTGCATGGTCAGACCCTCACCACAGCCGGGGTAGGAGGGGTAAGCTGGGCCGCAGAGTGGCATCAAGGTCCCCAGATATCTTTTCCCTCCTTTGCCCTTTACCCCCACCACTTAGCTAGGGAGAAGGGGGCTCTCCTTTGAGTGTTTAATGTATGCAAATGTATGTAAATCTGAGGGGCCACATCCCACTGGCAGTGTCCTGGGCAACATTCGCTCAGTCTTGCTCCTCCCCCAACCCTGTCCCACCACTGAACTGCTACTTCTTGGGGGTCCTGGCCCCTCGCTTGAGCCTCAGGGCCCTGCAGAGAGAGCTTGGGGGCTGACATGTGTTCGCCCCCACAGGGGCCACGTGGGACAGGGCAGCCGGGCCCCAATAGTGGTAGGCTGCCCTGTGCTGCCATCTGCTCCAGGGCAGTCCTGGCTCCCCAGGGCCCTTGGAGGAGAGCCTAGCCTGCCCTGCCTGGCAGCCTGCCACTGTCCTCACTCTGGGCCTCAGTCTATTTCTCTTTCCCAGGGAACAGGGTACCCTCTCCACGGCCAGGGCCCCAGCAAGCAGGCATCCACCACCCACATCCCAGGACAGGGGCTGGGTGAGACTCAGAGGCCCCCTGGCCAGACTGTCTTACTGTGGTGCCTGAGATACCCCCCTAGCATTGTGACATTCTAGGTGAATCCTTTCCCGAGTCAGGCGTCAGTTTCCCCATCTGTAAAGTTATCTATCATCTGCTGAGGTCCTGCTCCGGCAGGGGAGGGAGGTGCATTCTGTGGCCTCTTCCTTCCTGTGTCAGCAGAGCCCGAGGGCTGCACCTGTCCTAGCTCCTCCCTGGACCCCTGCACTGCACGATCAGGGGTCAAGCATTCCTCCAGGATAGGACCCCGACCTTGGTGGGCAGGTCCTAAGGGCAGCCCTGGCAACCTCGCCTGGCTCACCTCCCAGGCTGGGATGGGCAGAGTCCTGCTCTGCAGCCAGGTGGAGCTCGGAGTACGTGCAGGCCCCTGGGAGCCCAGGCAAGAGACGTACCCTGCAAGGCCCGGGGCTCGGGCCACAGAGCAGGGCCTGTCTTCCTGCTGACTTGGCTCAGGCTGCCCCGGAATGTGTCCCCCTCACCTGCCCCACAGCTTGGGTTTCAGCCCCTGCCTGTCCTAGCCTGGTGCTGGCCCCTGACACTGGGGCCTGTGTGGTCAGGGGCCCAGGGGCAGACTGAGGGTCTCGGGTCCCCACACCACTCAGCATAGAAGGGGTCAGGCCTGGCTCTGATGTGGGCCAGTGTGCCCTCTTTGTGCCTTAGTTTCCCCACTGACGAGTCTGGCCAGTAGGTATGTGGACCTCCGAAGGTCAGAGCAGTCTCGCTTAGAATTGCACTGTGGCCATCTCTTGCAGGATGGTGGCAAGAGTGGCCCTGGGCCTGAATCCACCATTTTCTAACATCCGATGCGACACCCAGGGTCTCAGTCAGTGGGGGGCCTGAGGGAGGGCCAGGCCCTGCCCACTTGACACCTGAGAATGCCCGGGGTGGAGGGAGTGAGGATATTTTGGTGCTCTGGGTGCTCAGGGCATTCTGGGAGTGGATATTTCTGCCTTTTGAGGGTGTCTGGCTGGCCTTGGTGGCAGGAGTCTGGGCGTGGCCACAGGAGTCAGTGAGCGGTGCTAAAAACGCCCCTCCCCAAGGCTTCTGCACTTGGGGCCTCTGGGGTCAGGCAGGGAGGAGACCCCTGACACCATGAGGGCCCTGTTGGGTGGTAGGTGACCTCGGGGGGGTTGTCCTACACGTCCCACCTGGAGCCTCCTCAGGCCTGGAGGAGCAGGTGGCAGCCAGGCCTCGCAGGTCAGGAGGCCCCCCCAAGACTGCACCCCTGGGACCTGTGGCCTTATCTGCTAACTCAGCCCGATGAGGCCTGGGGCGGGGTGACAGGGCAGGGTTAGCGCCTCAGTGTTCAGAAGGCAAGGACACGCCACTGTCCTCGCTGGCTTGGGTGGGGACAGGCCCTGGGGTGAGTGGG
Source organism: Varecia variegata (assembly GCA_028533085.1). NCBI lineage: Eukaryota > Metazoa > Chordata > Mammalia > Primates > Lemuridae > Varecia > Varecia variegata. The sequence continues at coordinate 20,708,659 of CM052452.1, read as the reverse complement.
CCTGGGGGCCGGGAGGAGGCATACGCTGAGGCCTGCTTGGGGCCCTGCGTGCCCGGCATGTCTGGGCAGTGGGTCCTGTCCCCAACAATGCCCCTTGCCCCAGGAGCAGAGCCCAGGCAACCAGGCCTCGCTGGCCGCCATGCCAGAGGCACCCGAGGTGCTGGAAGAGACGGTGACAGTGGAGGAGGACCCCGGCACACCCACCTCTCACGTGTCCATTGTCACGTCCGAGGATGGCACGACCCGGCGCACCGAGACCAAGGTACGGCTGGGCCCGGGCAATGGGAGAGCGGCCAGACGGCCGCCCCGGTCCCGTCTGCAGAGTGGGCACGTGAGCAGCCCCCTAGAGGCCGGCCTGGCCCCACCACAGCAGTTTCCAGGACTCTCGGGCTACCCAGCCCACCTGCCACCTCCCTGTCCACCAGGTTACCAAGACGGTCAAGACGGTGACCACGCGGACGGTACGCCAGGTGCCCCTGGGTCCAGACGGACTCCCCCTACTGGACGGTGGCCCCCCACTAGGCCCTTTTGCTGATGGCCCCCTGGACCGGCACTTCCTGCTGCGTGGTGGTGGCCCGGCGGCCACACTCTCCCGAGCCTACCTCAGCAGCGGGGTCGGCTTTCCCGATGGCCCCGAGCTCCGGGACGGCCCCAGCTATGGCAGCCTGTCGAGAGGGCTGGGTGTGCGGCCCCCACGCACTGGCCCCCTTGGCCCGGGGCCTGCTGATGGCTGCTTCACACTGCCGGGCCGCCGAGAGGCCTTCCCCGCGGGCCCTGAGCCCGGGCCACCGGGTGGCCGCTCCCTGCCTGAGCGCTTCCAGGCAGAGCCGTATGGCTTGGAGGACGACACCCGCAGCCTGGCCGCCGAGGATGAGGGCGGCCCCGAGCTGGAGCCTGACTATGGCACAGCCACACGGAGGAGGCCTGAGTGTGGGCGGGGCCTTCGCACCAGGTGAGCACCCGTCCCCCCCCCCACCCATGGCTGCCTCCTCCTGGAAAATCTGCCTCCAGCTCCCCAGCCGCAGGATAGCCCACAGGCAGTCGAGCTGCGGGGGTCGAGTTAGTCAGGTACACTTTAGTTTGAATCGGCCCCGGCTCTTGTCCAGGAGAGCACCCAGGGCAGGCCCCGAGGCAGAAGTTAGGCTGGGCACCCTCCCTTGGGCCTAGGGCACGGAAGAAGCTGGTGACAGCGCCCGACACCTGCTGCCTTTGCTTCAGCCAGATAGCCCGAGCACGAGAGGCCCCCGACTCTCCCCCGGGCCTCGGTTTCTCCCATGCATGGTAGTCACTGGAGTCCAGAGCCCCTGGCCTTTTCGTCACAGCCTCTGGTTCTGTCCCCTCTGCCCTCAGTTTCTGTATCTGCAGAGTGGGAATGTGACCACAGCCTGGGTCTGGATTCCACGGTGCGACCCTGGGCGAGTCCCCTGACTGCTCCAGCCGCAGTCCCTCCCCTGGGAAGTGAGTTTGATGACGACAGCCCACAGGCTGGTGACTAATAGCCAAGGACATCCTGTGTGAGGGGTGGCAACCTGAATGCCCCTCGGACGGTCCCACTGGGATGGCTGTAGGGACCCATACGGAGGGCCACCTGCTGCCCCACATCCTGACGCCAGCTGGAGCTGGGCCTTGTGGGAAGATGGGGTGGTTTTGTGGAAGGAAGGTGCCCCTCCCCAGTTGCAGACAGACATTCCGCAGAAACGTGTTTGGCTCAGAATGGAGGACACTGCCTGTGACAGGAGTGAGTGAGCTCCCTGTCCTGGGGGGGATGCGAGCCCTGGTGGCTGTCAGCTGGGGTTTGGCTCTGTCGATGGCTCTGAGACCATTCTTGCTGGGCTGGATGTCACTCTCAGCGCTCCCTCCCTTGGGGCCGAGGTACAGGTGCTCGCAGCCCAGCCCTGCTGGGGGAGTTCACGGTCCCCTGGAGGGCTGGTGTGGGCAGCTCGGAGGCAGGGCTGGCAGCTGCTGTGAGGGTGTCCACGCGCCCCGCTTGCCTGCACAGGGCCTATGAGGACGCGGCGGATGACGGTGGCGAACTGCTGGACGAGCGGCCTGCGTTCCCAGCGGTGACGGCGCCCCTGGCCCAGCCAGAACGGGGCAGCCTGGGCAGCCTGGACCGGCTGGCCCGTGGCTCACCCTCAGTGGACAGCACCCGCAAGGAGCCACGCTGGCGGGACCCTGAGCTTCCTGAGGTGCTGGCCATGCTGCGGCACCCCGTGGACCCCGTGAAGGCCAACGCGGCCGCCTACCTGCAGCACCTGTGCTTTGAGAACGAGGGCGTCAAGCGGCGTGTGCGGCAGCTGCGGGGGCTGCCCCTGCTCGTGGCACTGCTGGACCACCCTCGGGCCGAGGTGCGGCGCCGGGCCTGCGGGGCACTGCGCAACCTCTCCTACGGCCGCGACACTGACAACAAGGCCGCCATCCGGGACTGCGGTGGCGTACCTGCCCTGGTGCGCCTGCTGCGGTCTGCCAGGGACAACGAGATCCGTGAACTCGTCACTGGTGAGTGGGCCCAGCTGCGCGGGCCACCCCTGGGAAGAGAGGGGCATGAGGCTGAGCCGGGGAGGGGCCAGGGAAAACCCAGGTTGTCAGGTGACCCTGTTCTGGGACAGCTTGCCTGGGAGGCAGGAGTCAGGCCCAGGTATTAGGGCGGGTCCCCAGTCCCTCTGCCCTTAGGCAGGCCCCTCCGCATGGCCCCACATCCCCACAGCAGCTGCCCTCGGCCCTGCACCTTGTGGGACCTGAGGGACAGGCAGAGCCACCTGACTGTCTCCCTGTGGCCTCACCTGCCCATGGTAGCACAGAACGGGGGAAGGGACAGCCCTACCGTGCCTCTCCTCTGGGGCTCCCTGCCCACTGGGAGCTGTGGCCGGGTGCTGTCCACACATCTCGCCCAGGCCAGGACAGCCCCAGAGCATCCCCTGGCTTTTGTCACTTCCTGCCGTTCTGTGTGAGCTGGGTGGGTCCTGGGCATGGCCACCTGGGTAGGGAGGGAGGAGGGGATGCCTGTGGTCAGCACGGTTGGCCAATCGCATCCACAGGCACGCTCTGGAACCTGTCGTCCTATGAGCCCCTGAAGATGGTCATCATTGACCATGGCCTGCAGACACTGACCCACGAGGTCATCGTGCCCCACTCAGGCTGGGAGCTCGAACCCAACGAGGACTCCAAGCCACGGGATGCCGAATGGACGACCGTCTTCAAGAACACGTCAGGTTGCCTGAGGTGCGGGCAGCTCCTGCCCAGGCTGCTCCCACGGGGTGACTGGGTGCCTGACCACACTCGCCCGCCGGCCCATCCTTCTGGTCCCAGGTGGCGGGGAGGGTGGCGAGCCGCCCACATCTCGGGCTTCAGAGCCATGGCGCGAGTCTGTGGATGTGAAGTGAAGCCTGGCGGGGCTGTACTCACCCCAAGGTCTCCCCGCTCTGCGGTGCCTCAGCCCTGCCCAGCGTCCAGCCCCCTACCCATCACTGTGACAGCCGGGGGAAGCTGGGACCCTCATTTCCATCTGCCTTGGGGGCCCCTCCTACCTCCCTGTGACCTCTGTCTGCTTCTGGGGACCCCTGTAGAGACCTCTCAGGTCCCACAGCCTGCCTGTCTCTCAGGATGTGCCTCTGCAGCCCCGTGGGGTCCTGACCTTGGGGCACAGGAGGGCCCAGAGCCATTGCTGGCATGGGGGTGGGGGACACAGAATTGCCTCTTGGGGCCCATTTCTGCTCCTTTCCAGTCCAGATGGGAGCCAGGGAGCCGCCTCTTCCCCAAGGAGCTGCCAGGCTTGGGTCCACCTCCTGGGACCGGGGGCTGGTTAGGCCCCTGGCCCCCTGTGCCCTGTGCCCCAGGCTGGGTGTCCTGTCCCAGTAGGCCCATGGCGGCAGTGGGGCCTATTCAGAGCTGAAGACAAGCAACCGAGGCTGGGATGTGGCTGGGGGGTTCCTGTGGGGGCCAGGGGTCACCAGGCCTGCTCTTGGCCACCCAGGAATGTGAGCTCAGATGGCGCCGAGGCCCGGCGGCGACTCCGGGAGTGTGAAGGGCTGGTGGACGCGCTCCTGCACGCGCTGCAGTCGGCTGTGGGCAGGAAGGACACGGACAACAAGGTGGGCCAGGCAGGCCGGGCCGCCCCGCAGGCTCCCACCAAGGTCGGGGAGAGGGCAGCGCAGGACTAGGCCCTTGGGCAACACAGTCTGGGGTGGGCGCTGGACATGGCCTACCTCACAGTGGCCACGGTGCGAAGCAGGTGTGGTCCTCCACAGCGAGGTTCGGGCCTGTGTGGCCCTCGCTGAGGCCCCCATCCCACACTTCGGGGACCACGGTGCACGCTGGCTGAGGGCCTGCTCTGTGCCTAGGGCTCTTGGGAGGGTGGCAGCAGTCCCCATGCCCAGTGGCCCTGCCCCAGCCGCTGGCTTCTCCCTACAGTCAGTGGAGAACTGCGTGTGCATCATGCGGAACCTGTCCTACCATGTGCACAAGGAGGTGCCTGGGGCCGACAGGTACCAGGAGGCCGAGCCCGGGCCCCTGGGCAATGCAACGGGCCCCCAGCGCAGGAGGCGGGATGACGCCAGCTGCTTCGGTGGCAAGAAGGCCAAAGGTGGGTGGGTGAGGCTGGGGTACCACTGTAGACCCCTGCCCTGGCTGAAGGCTCTCTGAACCCATGGCAGGCAGCAGACGTGGGCCGGAGGACACCTGGTCAGTCCCCATGGGCAGATGGGGGAGCAGGGAGCAGAGGATGGTGCACTACCCCAGGTCACAGCTGACAGCCCAGGGCGTGGGACTCAGACCCCACCTCCGCCGTCTACACAGTGGGCCCCTCAGGAGGGCACAGGGGAAACCACGAGGTGGTCCCATCTGTGCCCAGCCCAGACCCTCCACTCTGGGGAAGGGCTCTGAAAGTGCCACCGATGATGCCACCTGCTGGCCACTCACAGAGCAGCTGTAGACCCTGACCAGCCCAAGTGGCAGCCCCCATCCGCCTGGGCAGTCACCCTGCACACCCTCCGCCATACCTGCAGGGTGTAGGTTCCCGGTACCCACGTCCCTGGTGGCTGCCGTGGCAGCTGTGCACTGCCTTCACCTGCCCCACCGACCCCCAACCTCTCCTCCCTGCCTCACTGGGGGGCACTCAGCCCCCGGAAGTAATTGGGGTGAGGTTCCACATGCTGCCTGCTCAGTCCAGGGTGTGTAGCGGGAAGCCAAGGCCTTGTGGGAGGGCGTGGGGGTGCCGCCCACTCAGGCGCCTCTCTCTCCTGTGCTTCCTCCTGCTGCCCAGAGGAGTGGTTCCCTCCAGGTGAGTGCTTGCTTGTCCTGCAGTCCAGGCCTGGCACGTGCAGTGGGCTCCTGGGAAGGGGGAAGCACCTTCCAGCCTCAGGGCTCTGCGCCAGCCCTGGTCTCAGCACCTGGCTGCCGTGTGCATGACAGTGGCAGGAATGTGTGCCCTGGCTGTCCCTAACCTCAGACTTGCAGAGGGTGGGCAGGGCCCAGGGTGTTTGTCCCTAGGGGCACCAGGGAGCACAGTCTGCCCCTCTGATGGAATGGGGTGGTGTGTGGCTTGGGGAGACAGCACAAAGGTCCCATGAGGGTGGGCAGGATGGGGGCCCAGATCATCTGAGCTCAGCTCTGCTCCCTTCCAGAAGAGAGAAGCTTCCTCGTCTGACATGGGGAGGGTGGCTGGAGGCAGCCAGCTCGGTCTTGGAGGTGTGCACGCTCGGGCCCCACCAGTGTTACCTGGGGCTGCTGTGGGCTTTCAGCCTGGGCATGGGGGATTCTCCTGCCCGGTAGAGCCTGGGACAGTGTCCTGGCCCTAGACTGGGGGAGTTTTCCCCTTGGGAAAGCTCTTGGCCCAACCCTGCCTCTTGTGTGACCCAGGCAAGTCCTGTCCCTGTCAGCTCTCAGCTTCTCTGCTTGTACCTACCTGCCACCGAACCTGGACTCCTGGCTGCCTCAGCTGTACACTTAGCGGCTGCCAGAGAGCCACTGGGAGGGTCTGTGTACAGCTCTCAGCCCCTGGTGGGAGATGAGTCCCAGGGGATTGGGGCAGGGCTGGGATGTCCCCAGGCCCCACTGCCACCACTGTCCTCTGGGCCAACCCACCTGCCCAAACTCTTGAGAGCGGGGCTCTACTGCTGGCCTGGACACAGGGTGTTCTTTGGGTCCTGGTCAGGAGAGGGCTGTGCCCAACCTTCCTGACACACTCCCGCCCCCGACGGGGTCCGCCAGACCTCCTGCCCCACCTTGCCTTCCAGGGAAGAAGGATGATGAGCTGGACCAGAACTTTGACACGCTGGACCTGCCTAAGAGAACCGAGGCTGCCAAGGGTGAGTGGGCTGAGGCAGACCCTGCACCCTTGGGGAAACCTGGGCCTAGGACTGTCCCCACGGTGAAGCTTTTGGCCATCAGGCAGGGATCAAATGGGGAAACCGAGGCCCGGAGGACAGTCCAGTCCCAGGGTACCTGCTGGAGTGTTGGGAATCAGGGTCATCTCAGGGAAGGTGGGTTGGGAGGCAGAGAGGCCCGGCGCTTGCGGGGTGGGCAGTGTCAGGGGAGCCCCCCAGTGAAGGCAGGGCCTCCAGTGCCAGTGCAGAGCTGGGGTTCATGCAAGGGGGCTGGGAGCTGGGCAGGCATGGTCAGACCCAGGTCCAGGGGCTGGGCCAGAGGGAGTCAGCATGCCCAGCTCATCCTTCCTGTCCTGGGGTCTGTGGGGTCCTGCGGTGCTGGCCCTCACAACCAGCTTGAGGGAGAGAGGTCTGCCCTGGTGGGGCCTGGCCAGCCCTGCAAGTGGGATGAGCCGGCAGGTCCCCAAGTGGGCTAGAGGGGAAGGGCCCTGCGTGGGGGGTTGAGGACAAGCGTTACATACAGGCAGAGCAGCAGTTCTGTGCAGACACCTCGAGAGGGGTGCGCGTGGAGTGTTTGGGGGCTGGAGCGTGGGGAGCACTGGGTGTGAAGACTGGGGAAGGGGTGTGGGAACGGAGTCAGGACGGGAGAGGGAGGCAATGTCCACAGACAGGCAGAAGCCCCCATGTGGGGACAGGCAGGCCTGGAAGGCTGCCTGGGCACCTCGTCTCTGGAGACTGTGAGGCACCAGGCCAGGCCCAGTTGCTGGGGAGCCTGGAGTGGTCGCCGGGGAGAGCGGGTCCTGTTGCTAGCGCAGCTGCCCTGGTAACAGCCTCAGTGGGTTTGTGCTAGGCGAGCCCTGTCGCCAGGGAGGTTGGGCCCTATTGCCAGGGGCGGGGCCCTGGTTGCCCAGCCTGTTCCCTGCGAAGGCGGGCCCTGTTGTCAGGGGCGGGGCCCTGGGTGCACAGTCTGTTCCCTGCGAAGGCGTGTCCCGTAGCCAGGGAGGGCGGGCCCTGTTGCTAGGGCGTGGCCCTGGTTGCACATGCTGTCCCTTGTGAAGGTGGGCCCTGTTGCCAGGGAGGGCGGGCCCTGCTGCTAGGGCGTGGCCGTGGTTGCACACTCTGTCCCCTGCGAAGGCGGGCCCTGTTACCAGGGGGGCCGGGTCCTGTTGCCAGGGGCGCGGCTGTGGTTGCACAGCTTCCGTTACAATCAATCCGGGTCCTGTGGCGGGGGTGGGGGGGGGACCCTGTTGCTACGGGTGTGGCCCTGCTTGTACAGTCTGTCCCCTGCGGCCCTGTTGCTAGGGAGGGTGGGGTTTGTTGCTAGGGGCGGGGTCTGGTTGCACAACTTCAGTTACCACCATCCCGGGTCCTGTTGCTAGGGAGGACGGGCCCTGTTTCAGGGGCATTGCCCTGGTTGCCACCCCCTTCCCCGTCCCCAGACCCCCGGGCTGCTCCTGCTGCCTGGCAGGTCCCATTGACTAAGCTTCAGTTTGCTCCTCTGTGACTACGGTGATAGTAAACAGTATTCTGCAGCTGCTCCACACCCATCCCTGGCCCCAGCTCCCCGTGGCCCTGGGTGGGAGGGGGTGATGGGTGACCGTGGGTGGCGGCTGTCCCCCTCCCTAGGCTTTGAGCTGCTGTACCAGCCCGAGGTGGTGCGTCTTTATCTCTCCCTCCTCACCGAGAGCCGGAACTTCAACACTCTCGAGGCCGCCGCGGGCGCCCTGCAGAACCTCAGCGCGGGCAACTGGACGGTGAGGGCCGGGGCTGGCGGGAGCTGAAGGGCCCCAGCGTCTCCCCAAGGTCAGAGAGGTTCAGGGCATGTGGGCTGCAGGGGAGGCTGCTCGGTGGAGGTAGGGGAGCAGGAACAGTCCGGGTCCGGAGGCGGGAGCGTGCCTGGCCGGTGCAGCTGAGCCCCCCTCCCCGCCCCGCCGTATAGTGGGCCACCTACATCCGGGCCACCGTGCGCAAGGAGCGCGGGCTCCCGGTGCTTGTGGAACTGCTGCAGTCCGAGACCGACAAGGTGGTGCGCGCCGTCGCCATTGCCCTGCGCAACCTCTCGCTGGACCGGCGCAACAAGGACCTCATCGGTGAGCAACTGGCCGCGCAGGCCTGGGCGCGGAACCGGGCGGTCAGCTCTGGGGGCCTGCCGTCAGGGGCCTAGTGATAGGGTGGTTTGGGGGTCCTCGTCCCATCCCCTTAGTTCAGCCCCCTGTTCGCGGGGGTCTTGTGGGTCCTGGGGCTCTCCTGGCGGCATCCCTCGCCTGATCCCTGCTCCATCTCGGAGGCTGGGTGGAGGTGTGCCCTAACCCCGCCCCCCTCCACCCCCAGGGAGCTACGCCATGGCAGAGCTGGTGCGCAACGTGCGTAATGCGCAGGCGCCGGCTCGACCCGGGGCCCGCCTGGAGGAGGACACCGTGGTGGCTGTGCTTAACACCATCCATGAGATAGTGACCGACAGCCTCGACAACGCGCGCTCGCTGCTGCAGGCCCGCGGTGTTCCTGCACTGGTGGCCCTCGTCGCCTCCAGGTGGGGGCAGGGGAGTGTTGGGGGTGGCTGGGGAGGTCCACACTGACCCGCCCCGCTGACCTGCTCCGCCTGCCGCAGCCAGTCCGTGCGCGAGGCAAAGGCGGCGTCGCACGTGCTGCAGACGGTGTGGAGCTACAAGGAGCTGCGCGGCGCTTTGCAGAGGGACGGCTGGACTAAAGCGCGCTTCCAGGTGCGGGCTGCCCGGGCCTCTCCTCACTCCACCAGGTCGGGTCCCCAAGAGAGGGCGCCCCAGCCTCACTCCCGTCTGTGTTTGTGTCTGTTCAGTCTGCAGCTGCTGCTGCTAAAGGATCCAAGGGGGGCCCGAGCTCTGGGGGCTTTGATGACAGCACGCTGCCTCTGGTGGACAAGAGCCTTGGTGAGTGCCGGCGGGTGGGGGGGTGGGCAGAGTAGACAGGTCTTCTGCCACCAGATGGCCCCATAGTTGGTCTCCTGGGGACTCCCCATGGCATCTGCGTTTGTGTTACGCTGGCTGCAGAGGTTGTCCCCTGGCAGAGAGTGGGCAAAAGGAAGCAAAGGCCTTAGTATCAGGACATTGAGGGTCGCCAGGGCCAGCCCTGCTGAGGTCTGTCTGCCCTGGACCCCCGGCCGCTGTGGGCAACCAGCCACCTCCCCATGCCTTGCAGACAGTGAGAAAACAGGCAGCCGAGAGGGGATCCCCATGGATGCCCTTGGCCCAGGTGAGTGCAGGCACGCTGGGGAGGGGCTGAGGTCAGATGTGGGTCTGCCGGCTCTGTGGGGTGACTGTGGGTGGTGCCGGTTGGAGAGCAGAGATCTGGGGTGCTTGGGAAGTGAGGGGCAGGGCCACTAGGGAGCCGTCAGTGCCCAGCCAGGGTCTCCAGCCCGCCAGCTGAGGGGGAGCTGGAGGTTGAGCTGCCATGAGGGACAGGCAAGGACCACGCTCCTGCGAGGCAGGGGTGGTGAGAGGTGGGGTTGGCACAGGCCTCCAGGACAGGGCGGACGGGAGCCCTCTCCCAAAGCCCCCTGTCCCTGGGGCCCCACATCCAGGCTGAGAGGGAGACCTGCCCTCATAGGCCCACCGCTTAGAGTCCCCTCCTGCCCCCGCCCCGCCCCACCCCACCCCACAGATGGATACTCCACGGTGGACCGGCGGGAGCGGAGGGCTCGGGGTGGTGGCTCTGCAGGGGAGGCCTCTGAGAAGGAGCCTTTGAAAGTAAGTGGCTGTGGGCAGGCACCCAGGGAGGCTCCACGCTTGGGGGTGGCCTGGAGATCAGCCCACGCCTTGCTGAGTCTGGTCTGAGCACTGTGGGCTGCTGGGCCGTAGAGCCAAGCCCGGGAAGCCCTCTCACGGCAGGCAGTCTGTGGGTGCCAATGGGTTCGCGGCTCGCGCCCGTTAGGAGGGGAGGGCGGCCTGGGACAGCCCTGCCCAGCCACACCCTGCGCAGCCTCGGAGAGCCTGTGAGCAAGAGTGTCTGTCCCCTTCTCTGCATGCGCATGCCTGGGGGAGGGCAGCACCCGCCGCCTGCTCCATGCCAGTCCCCAGGCTTCGTGCACAGACCTGTGTGTGTCCACGCACCATCCCGGCCCGTATGAGCCATGCCAGCTTGGCTCCCCAAGCCCTCAGCGCCCCCCGTGCTGCCTTGGCAGGCCCACCGTCACAGCACTCTGGCCGCGGCCCGGCCTACCCCGTTGTGAGCTCCGACTAACCTGCTCTGTTGTGCTTCTAACGCCCTCCTGTCCACCTGTCCGCTGTGCGCTGCAGCTCGACCCTGGCAGGAAGGCCCCTGCCCCCGGGCCCAGCAGGCCCGCGGTCAGGCTGGTGGACGCCGTGGGGGACGCTGAGCCTCAGCCCGTTGACTCCTGGGTCTAGCCTGCATGCCTGGTATGTTCTCTCTCGGGTCGTCCGTCCACCTGTTTCCCGCCCTCTGGGCGGGGGCTTCCCGCTGGTCTCCGCTGTCTGCATGCTCCGCTGTGGCTGCACCCCCACCCCCCCGCAGGACCCCAGCCTCCCACGGCCGGCCCAGACGCAGGCATAGGGAAGGCCAGACCGAGGGCAGAGAGGGAGGGTGCTCCTGGGCCCGCAGCGCCCTCCCCAGCACTGTGGGGTGAAGGCCTCACGGAGACGGGGCCAGAGCAGGCCGCTCCTCTACCCTCAGATGCCCGGAGCACAGGGCCCCCTGAGGACCAGCAAGCCAGGGTCAGCCCGCACCACGTCCACATCCTGTCCACGGAGCCCAGGGAGGCAGCCGCCCTGCGGGGAGGTCGCATCGTCCTATCCTCCTGGCTTGGCCCTGCCGCCCGCCCACGTCTGCACTGTTCTCTTCTCCCCCTACAGGGCCCAGGCCCAGCCGCTTGTTCTTAGGGATTGGATCACCCGCGAAGGGCCGGCCTGAGCAGACCCTGGGTGGAGCTCACAGCCCCCTGGCGGCAGGGGTTGGCAGCACCTCTGGTCCCAGCCAGGGCCCGGCATTGTGGACACCCTCCCTCCCTCTGCTCTCCCCACCTAACCCCTAGGCCTAAGTTAGTTGTTTACTGACATGGTGCTGTGTGTGCGCTCCAGACCTCCAGATAAGGCTGGTTCGGCGGCCAGGGCGGGGCCCAGGGAGGCGCAGGGGACGGGGCCTGGCTGCGCTTTGGGGCTGGTGGGATAGGAGAGCGTGCCCCTGTGTAAACAGTGCCTGAGAAGAGCGGGCTGGACCTGGCGGGCAGCCAAGCAGGAAGGGGGGCAAGGGAAAGAGGTTGGACTTGGAGGGCGTGGGCGCTCCCCTGGGCCACCCTGCACCGCAGGCAGACCACAGAGGGAGGCCTGGCCCCAGGAAAGGAGGCTTTGAAGACAGCAAGATGGGGGCCAGTCTACGAGTGCCCCCTACCTGCCCGTGGAGTCCTGTAGACGCGTGGGACCCCGTGCAGTGGTGCCCTTCCCTGCGCTGACTCTGGTGGGGCCGAGGCTGCCACATCCGCCCAGAACCCTGAGTAGCAGCGGTGGCAGCGGGGGGGACTGCTGTTCAGTGCCTGCTGTTTGTGATTTAAGAACAGAAGAAAAACACTGACAAAAAGCATTAAAAACGAAACCAAAATAAGACTGTATTGGTAAACATCTAAATTTTTGTAAGAAAATTTAAAAATTAAAAAAAAAGCGACAAAGGAACTTTTTGTCCTCTGTGGCTGGGATCTTTTTGGCCAGTGGCCAGTGGCCAGTGATGAGGGCTGGGTTTGTCTGGGTGGCGATGGCCCCAGCCTGGGCTCTGTTCCTGGCCCCTGGGTTCACTGCTGATCTCGTACAGCCGGGGGAGGGGCTGGCTTCTGGGGGCTTGGCATGGGCCTTAAGCCCGGGAATGGGGTCCTGGCCAGGGCTGGTCTGGGCACAGGTGGACTCAGCCAGGACAGGCTCAATCCTTGTCCCTGGTCTGGGAGAGCCTTGGAGGCGGCGGAGAGCCTTGCAGGCGGCGGGGAGCCTTGCAGGCGGCGGGGAGCCTTGGAGGCGGCGGGGAGCCTTGCAGGCGGTGGGCAATCTGCCCACTTGCGGAGCAGAGGCAGCCCTGGGTTTAGGTAGACATGAACCAACATCATTTCACTGCTTCGCCAGCTGGGCAGCTGCAGGAATACCGTGGCCGGTCTGAGCTGCCTCTCCCATGGGCAAGGCCAGGTGGGCTTGGGGAAGGTGCTTCTGCTCAGTGCCACACGGGGACCCAGAGGGGCTGGCACCACTGCATGGCCGTGTCCACCCATCCCCAGAGCCTGTCTGGTCAGAGACGCTGTGAAGGCTGATACTCTGTCCCAGTTTCCTGGGCAGGCAGGAATCCCGTGGGTGGGGCTCACAGGTGCCCCTGGCCTGGTCACAGGAGGAGCAAGGCTGCGCCCCCAGCTATGCCTGGGAGCCCCTGGGCCAAGCATGACACCAGGACTCAGCCAGCCATGGGCCTGGCCTGCAGTATCAGTGTCCCATGAAGGGGCCTTTGTAGGGCTGGGCGCACTGTCTCATGTCTGTAGTCCTAGTCCTCTGGGAGGCTGAGGCGGGAGGATCACTTGAGGTCAAGAGTTTGAGACCAGCCTAAGCAATAGCAAGACCCCACCTCTACTAAAAATAGAAAAATTATGCAGGCAACTAAAAATAGAAAAAAAAAAAAACTAGCCAGGTGTGGTGGCGCATGCCTGTAGTCCCAGCTTCTTGGGAGGCTGAGGCAGGAGGATCGCTTGAGCCCAGGAGTTGGAGCCTGCAGTGAGCTACGATGACGCCACAGCACTCTAGCCCAGGAGATTGAGTGAGACTCTGTCTCGATTAAAAGAAGGGGGGTGCTTTGGAGCATTTGGTGCCAAACCTGGGGGCAGCATGGCATCTAGAAGAAGGGTACTGAGTCCATTTCTTGTATCTAAACATTTAGATCTTTAATTTTTATTTTGTATTTTAAAGCATGATACTGCAGGTAAGATGGTTACATCTAGCAGACTTCAGTAAAGAGGTCGTCATTGAGCCTTAAAAAAGCACCACCTGGAACTGTGGGCGGGCCCAGGCTTCAGGCCTGAGCGTGCCCTGCGCTTGGGGACACCCCGGAACGGCAGTGGTGCGTTAGCAGGTGCACAGCAGCACGCCTGTGGGAAGCAGGCCTGTGGAGGGGCCGGAGCAGTGGGCAGTCAGGGCTGCGCTGGGCTGCGGGGGCCCACGTAGATGGCCTTCTCCAGCCCGTCCACGGTCCTTATGTACTCCAGGTACGAGGAGTAGTGTGTGCACTCAAAGCGGCCGCTCCCACGAACGTGTGCCAGGAAGTCTGGCGCGCCCGGGCAGATGACGTTGTCGGCCAGCAGCACCGTCCCTTTCCGTAACAGGCCACATTCCTGCAGGGCACAGACACACAGGGGCTGAGGGTCGGCGTGCCCACCCCAAAGTGGGACAGGTGCTCCTCACCAGGCTGCGGCCTCACACTCGGCCTGTGCTTGGCCCCCAGAGTCTGGGTCTCCTGAGACCCTCCATCTTCTCCACAGCAAGACCCCTGCAGGAAAGGGATCCGTGAGAACAGGGACCTGTCACGCCCCCTTCACTCCTGTGTCTGTCCCAGCCCCTGGAACAGCACGTGGCACACAGCAGGTGCTGGATGGGTGAGTGGAGGAGATGGCGGGGCCGGTGGCCACCCAGAGCCAGGCAGCGCACAGTGCCCAGGGCAGGGGCTGTGGGGAGGTCCCTGGAGATGAGATGGGCCTACAGGGCCGGGCAGGGCTGACCTCCCACCAACAAGCCTCCCCTTGGGGGCCGCGGTTGGCCCTGGGTGTCCCCAAGCCCCCAAGTTTACAGAGTCCCGTCTCGGCCAGTGCTGGGCTCTGGGAGGACCCGGCCTGTTATGGGACATGCAGCCGCAGGCAGGGCCCCCAGGGTCCGCTGTCAGGAGAGGCCTGGTAGGATGCGTGTCTGTCTAGGCTGGGAGGAAGAGCTGCTCAAGTCACACAGAATAAAGAAACCTTGAGAGGAAGTGTGTGCCTTTGGGGGAGGGGCAGCCCAGTCACCCAGTCTTGGAGATTTGACCTTGGAAGCGTGGAAGTTTTTTATACAATCATAAAAGAAAAAAGCAAATGATTCAAGACGGGAGGGGTCTCCAGGTGACTTGGGGGCGGGCAGGCTGGAGGAAGCTAAGGGGCCCTTAGGCCAGTTGTGACAGCACAGCTGCACGGCCAATGAGAGAAGGGGACAGCCCCAGGTCCAGAATTTGAACAGGAAATACCACTAGGAATCGTGTTTTCTCTTAGAAAATAAAAAACGAAAAAGAATGTCCCAGCAATGTCTGCTGGGAAGACCTGGAACAGAGGGGCCCAGGAGGAGGGGACTGACTAGCCTGAGAAGGGGGCTCCCTCCCGGTCTGGGCAGCGGCCTGGGCTCCAAGACGCTCAGAGAATCCCGGACAAGACTCCTGCCGCCCACCCTGGTGACACAGGTCCTCGGGTCCATCCTCTGGGCTCTGGACTCCCTCCCTGTCCACTCCCAGGGCTCAGTGCCTCCCAGTGGATCCCAGGCCCTCCCTGTCCACAAGCCTACGGGATCTTTCTGGAAGACAGGTTTAACTTCGCCCTCAGCTGCTCAAAGCTCTCGGTGCCCAGCCTCCCTGTTCCCAGAAGGTCCTGTGGCCTTTGACACCACCAGGCCACTGTGGGCGCTGGTCCCACCCATCCTGGCCCGGCTGCCCAGCCCGTGCCGCACACAGGAATGTCCAGCTCCTGGGAGGGCTGTGGGGCACAAGCAGCAGGCTGCCAGTGCAGGGACAGCCCATGCCCGCCCGGGCGGGGAGGCCGTGGGGGCAGTTTCCCGAGCCTTGGGAGGGCCGAGGAGCTGTCCAGGGTCCCCTTCTCGACCACCAGGCAGGGACAAGCCAGCCTGCTAGGGAGGCTGCACAGTGCCCCAAGCCCCCGCCCCAGGAAGCAAGGACACCCCACTCGGTCCTTGGCCTCACTCACAGGCGCTGGGGCCTCTGGGGGGGCGGGGGCTGCACAAGAAGGAGACGAGGCTCTCCCTGCACCGGTACCACCAGTGGCCCCATGGGAGAGTGGCCCCCAAGCCCTGTCCCAGCTCCTGGGCCCTGGGCCCCTTCCACACAGGCGTTCTGGTCCACAGCACCTGCCCCCTCCCCACTGCCCATCACCCAGCAGCACCTTGCCTGGGCACAGGCAGCCTGGCACCCCTGTTCCCAACGGGCCACCTGGCCTGGCGCCCCCCTTTCCCACCTGCCACAGGGCCTCCTCAACCCTCTGTGCTCCCTAACCTCAGGTGATGCCACCTCCAGGGTGAAGTCTGTGCCCCAGGTGGCCCCCCAGGGCCACCCTCGGCAGAGCTTGGCAGGGGCACCCAGATCCCGTGACAGGCTGAGGCTGACCATCGGGCCCCGTGGCAGCAGCCAGCACAAGGCCCGGCCTCACCTCCAGGAGCAGCGTGTCGGGCAGGTATCGGTCCTTCCAGTGGTCAAGGAAGACCATGTCCAGCGTGTCCACGTCATACTTCTTCTTTAGCTGGGGGATGATGTCCTGGGATGCCCCGACCACAATGCTCACCTGGAACAGTGTTCTGTCAGCGCCTGGGCCCAGGGGACCTGCCTGGACACCCACTTTAGCATGCACCCGACAGTTTGGGGTTCTGGGGGGACAGGCCTCAGGAGTCCCTGCTCTGTAGAATGGGGCTGAGACCACCTTTGCCCACCTGCTGGGGTTCTTTCCTCCGCCCCAGGCCCGGGCAGCACTGAGGGGTACAGAGGGCACCCAGGAAATGTGGCCTTGAACCCAGCCTGGGCGTGAACCAGGCCCTCCCCGCCTGCCCGCCAGGCCTCTTTGAGCCTCACTGTCCACATCTGCCACCCTGGGTCAGGCGCACCGCACCTTGTCCTGCAGGCCGGCGAACTCCACCACCTGCTGGGTGATGGCAGCGTAGTCGGGGTTGAGCTCGATGGTGATCAGCCTGGCGCCAGGTGACAGGCAGCGGGCCATCAGCACAGCCGAGTAGCCGCAGTAGGCCCCCAGCTCCAGCAGCACGGAGGGCTGGTACTCCCGCACCACGGCGTCCACGATCTGGCCTGTGGGGCGGGCCGGGGGATGTGAGCGCAGGTAGCGGGAGGGGAACCAGGCCCCCAGTCCTGGGGCCCCACCTCTCCCAGCTGAGCAACAGCCCCTCCCCTCCCCCTTCCTGCTTCCAGGGGGCCGTTTACTTCCACGGCCCAGTGGCCAAACGCAAGCACCTGGCCCCAACGGCACACACCCTCAGCTCCCAAGGTCCCTCAGGCCTCTGAGCCTTTGCACATGCTGGTCCCTCTCTCTTTCCCACAACGTGTCCCAACCCAGAGCTGCTCTCCTGGAAGCCCCTGCCCCATCGGGCCCCAGGCTGGCATCCCAGCCCAGAAGAACCTGTCTGACGGGTCTAGGTAGGTCCACGTGGGCCAGGGCAGAGTTCAAGGGGAGCCCCACCACCGTCACAACCTGTGAGTGTGGGGGCAGGTCTTCCCTGGGAAGCAGGCAGCACTGACTCCCGCCCAAGACACAGGACGGTGGCCTTCCTAGCTGGCGCTCTCTTGACAAACCACATTTTATCCATGTCCCTTCCACTCCACTGGAACAACAGTCTGGGTGCAGAGTCCAGCAATTTGTGTCCAGGTCTCTGCATGACCTTTCCCCGGGGAGAGGAGGCCGAGGCCAGGCCTGCAGCTCAGGCCCCCGGCTCTAGAGCAGCTGCGGCCTGGGCGTGTCCCAGGTCCCCAACCGCCCGGAAGTGGAGTGGTAACAGCCTCCCCGTGAGGCTGTGCTGCGTGGCGTGGGGTCCCCATCCCAGGGCCCACGCCTGCTGGCCAGGACTCCCACCTTTCTTGTCGCCCACGTTCATGGCCCACTCCTTCTGCGAGCAGTAGGCGTCCATGGCCTCCAACACGCTCTTCGGGTTTCCGGACTCCGCATGCTGCAGCACGTGGCGCAGGATGCGCTGCTCCTTGGTGTCACCCATGAGCAGGTTGCAGAAGGGCTGCAGGACCACCTCGTGCCAGAAGATGACACACAAGCCCCAGTGTCTCCACAGCAGCAGCGTCAGCAATGCCAGCAGCGCCAGGCCCAGCGAGGCGGCTCCCAGCAGCAGGGGCGGAGCCTCCAGCATCTGCGGGGCAGGGAGGGCAGGAGGGGTGGGGCTTCGGCGCGCTGTGCCCTTCCTGCCACTCAGTTGGGGAGTGCTGCCACTGCCCCCTGGTGTTGACAGAGGGCCAAGGTGCAGAAGCCGGCCGTGTGCCTCAATTGCCTCACTTGTGTCGGTGCCAGGAAGCCAGAGTCCCGACCCCTCTGGCACGCGGGTGGACGGAGCAGGGGTGCCTCTGGCAGTCCTGTGTGGACGCTGACCTGGCCCTAGGCGCCTTCCCAGGCAGGGAGGGGTGGGGATCAGCTTCAGCCCACATACATAATACAGAGGTGACTGGGGCCCAGGGCTGTCCCCTTCCAGCCGGCTTAGAGGACACACCGGTGGGGAAAGGTCCCATGGTCTGGAGTTGGGGGTGGTGAGGCCTGGCCCGGGAGAGGATACACGGCGCAGGGAAGCCCCCCCCCCCCCCCCCGTGCAGCCCCCCGGCCCCACGCAGGGAGCCCACACTGGACGCTCATGGTCCGGACAGCCCCAGAGATGCATGTGGCCCTTCCACTGACGTTCCGGGTGAGGACACAGGCGGTTCCCAGGCCAGGCGCCCCAGGACAGACCCACTCACTGAACCCCTCGGGGACTGCCACCCACCATAGTGTGACAAGACATGCAAAGCTGTTCCTCGCGGCATGATGGAATCATGGCAAGGGGCCCCACGTGAAACCCTGTTTGAAATTCCCCTGGCAAGCAACCCTCTGGGAGGCAGCCTGGGACCCGGGGGCCCAGCCAGCATGGAGCCGGGTTCACAACGCTCAGGGCAGAAACCCATGATTTCGAGTCAGAGACTCTAAAATGGAAAAGGACGCAAAAAAGAGGAACTTGGGAAACTTCTGCCGGGCGCTGTGGGCACTCACAGGTCTTTCTGGAACCCTGGCGGCACGCAGATCCTGCTCTCGGCTAGACGCTTCCCTTCAGAAAGGCACGTCTGGCTGAGGAGGCAGGTCCGGGCCCAGCGGGGCGACTCCTGGAGGACACCTCAGGGATCCGGGGGACAGACAGAAGAGCAGTAGGAAAGCTGAGGCCCCGGAGGGCCGTGAGGACACCCAGACTCCTCGGGGGCCTCAGGCCACGCGGCCTACTGACACGGGCAGACCCGATGCGTGGCCGGCAGGCCTGTGCGCTCACGCCGGGCCTGAGCCCGCACCTGCCCCTGCTCTGCCCACCGGCTTCCCTCAGCAGCTGCCCCGCACAGCTGCTCTGAGCCCGGCTGCGGCCTCCAGTCTGCAGGAAGGGTCTGGGCCCTCCTTCCCGAGCTCAGCGGCAAAGCATAATGTATACATACAAATTGTGTCTGGTAACAGGTAATATTACCAGATATAATTTGTTTGGACTTCAATTTTACCTTTCGATAATCAACAGAAACTGCTGGAGGAGCCAAGATCCAGGTAATCTGAGCCCTTCCCCAGAGGCCCGCCTTGCCCGGCCTTCCCTGGGGGGCCGAGGGGGTGCTTCACCTTTCTGGCCTCAGAAGGGACAGCAGAAGGCCTCAGAGAGTGTCCCCCAGCCAGAGACTCTGGGGACAGTCTCCCTGGTCCTTGTCCACGCTGCACCTTGGGGAATGAAGGAGAAAGGAACCATTTTGCCCAAACTGTATTGCCCCGGAGAGCCATTCATGAACATGGAAATGACATGTAAGACCAACGGCTAGTTTGCAAAGAACACGTACAAATCGATAAGAAAAAACAATCCAAGACAAACATGGGCCAAGGTGCTTGCAGGAAAAGGCCACAGGGCCAGAAGCCCCGAGCAGGAGTGGCAGCCACGTGAGGTGGCCCTGCCCACAGCCAGCAGGGCTGAATCCAGCCATCGCCCCACACCTCGCGGGCACTGAGCTCGGGGCCTGCAGAGCGGCAGGTGGGCCACCACAGCCTCCGGGGCAGGACATGCCATGACCCGTGAGGGGAAAATCCAGGGAGACGGTGCAGTCGACAGGACAGGGCGTCCCTCTGGGAGAAAGATGACAGGAAACAGTGCAGCCCACGCAGGCCTGAAGTGGCCAGAAGTCTCCACTTCGCTCCTTTCTTCCCAGGTGGCATTTCGTGGCAACACACGTGCGTTGCCTTGTTTGTAAGCATTTACCTGTCACCTGTGCTCATGTGCCCATGACTACT
Organism: Varecia variegata; assembly: GCA_028533085.1. Lineage (NCBI taxonomy): Eukaryota > Metazoa > Chordata > Mammalia > Primates > Lemuridae > Varecia > Varecia variegata. The sequence goes on along the minus strand of CM052452.1, from coordinate 20,689,078 downwards.
AGAGTAGCATTTCCGTGGTGAGCTAGTGGGCCATGTGTTTATTCTCTGGATTTCAAAAAAACTCTAGTAAATGTTAGAAATAAGTACCCAAGATAAAAAAGGATATTCTGCCTAAATACAAATTGCTCGGTAGACCTGGAGTTCTGAACTAGAGTTGAAAGCCCTGTAATACTTGAATTGTGTAAGAACTTGGCTTTTAAATCTCTAATCCCTCAGTCCGTCTGTTCATAAATTTGCAGGCAGGGCCAGGGTGAGGGAGCAGAGGGCAGGGGTGGCTGAAGCCCTTTTCCTGTCAATAAATCAATCAGGGGAGGACGGCCACCCCCACAGGCTGGCGGCCCCCCACCAGCTCCCGCCGCACCCCCTTCCAGGCCCTCCTGGGCTGGGGGCTCAGGAGCCCTCAAGGTCAAAGGGCTGACCCTACACGCCCTGCCCCCATGCAGTGCCTGCGGGAAGGGGCTCCACTGTCACCTCAACCTCCCCGTGGTCCTCCTGCGACCCCCACAGGAGAGTCCTGGGATTCTCCTGTGAGTAAGAGGGGCCGCAGCCTGGAGCAGAGGAACTGGCCGCCCCGGGCCACCAGCTGCGTGCTGGCCGCTGCCCACACTGCCTCCTGAAGGCCTCTTCCAGGCTAATAAACCCCCGCCAGCCTACCACCCTGTGGGGCCTCCCGGACAGTAGGGTCCCAGTGCTTCAGAACAGCCTCCTCTGCTCTGCCCAGCAGGGGAGGCCGTGGGTAAGTGGTGGACCCTTTGGGTAGCTGGGTAGCGGAGGCCAGACCATGCCCAGCCAGTGGCCATCACCCTGAGTTTTACAGAACAAAAGCAGGAGCAGTGAGTGACCGGAGGGCCCCACTAGAGAAAGCTGCACAGGACGGTGTTCAGAGCAGCTCCTCTTGCTTGGGGTCCTGGGCCCCCAGGCCGGCCATGCCAGCTCACTCTCGCAGGACCCCCTGGTCCCACTGCCCTGTTCTGGCTCCGTGACCCGGTGGGGTAGAGGCCCCCCATACCTTACACAGATGCAAAAAGAACCAGCTCCGCAGAGGACTCACCGGGACCCTCTCTGCTTCTGTGTTTGAAACGTCATGAAAAGTTTTTAAACGGCTTGCCAAGCACACCTTTCAAATGTGGTTTCTGGACCAGTGAAGAGGGGAAGCCCGGGTGCCCACCCTGCCTCTCCCTCCCCACGGTGCCAATGCTGGGAAAGCTGCTCAGGAGGCTGGGCCATTACGGAGGCCTCTCAGGTGCACCTCCAGTTCACGGGGAGACGCAAGTAGATGTCCACACCACCCAGAGCAACCACAGACTTCATGCAATCCTTACCAAAAATCTCAAGGGGCTGGGCGTGCTGGCTCACGCCTGTAATTCCAGCACTCTGGGAGGCAGAGACAGAAGGATTGCTTGAGGTCAGGAGTCAGAGACCAGCCTGAGCAAGAGCAAGACCCCGTCTCTACTAAAAATAGAAAAAGTTAGCCGGGCATGGTGGCGTGTATGCACTCTAGCCCGAGCAACAGAGCGAGACTCTGTCTCAAAAAAAAAAAAAAATCTCCAGAGCATTTTTTGCAGAAATAGAAAACCCCATCTTAAAAGTCGTGTGCACCTGTAGTCTCAACTATTCAGGACGCTGAGGCAGGAGTGTCACGTCAGGCCAGGAGTGTGAGGCCAGGCTGGGCAACATAGTGAGACAGCATCTCAAAAAAATAAAATAAATATCTCATTTAAAAAAAAGTCACAACAAAGCTATAGTACTTAAAACAGGGAAGTGCTGGCATGGGATAGACATATAGACCAATTGAGAGTCCAGAAGTAAACTCTCCGGTCTGTGGTCAAATGGTTTTCAACAAGCAAAGAAGGAAATAGGACCCACAGCATATATTAAAAAATTAATTCAAATTGGATCAAAGACCTGACTTTAAGAACTAAAACTACAGAACCCAGAAGAAAACAAAGGAGTAAATCTTCGTGACCGTGCATTTGGCAATGAATTCTTACATGTGACGCCAAAAGCACAGGCAACAAAAGAAAAATAAATTGCACTTCATTAAAATTAAAACCTTTTGTGCATCAAATGGCACTAGTAAGAGAGCAGACCTCAGCTCACAGAAGAGGAGAAAATATCTGCAAATCATTTATCTGGCGAGAGTTTAATACCCAGAATATATAAAGAACTCCTACAATTGAACCACAAAAAGATAACTCAATTTAAAAATGGGACTTGAAGAGACATTTCTCCAAGGAAGATACACAAATGGCTAAAAACCATGTGAAAAGACGCTCGCCATCATTAGTCACTAGGGAAATGTGAATGAAAACCACAGGTCGCCACTCACAGCCAGCAGAACAGCATTTTTTTTGGGATCATGCAGGCTGGTCTCAAACTTCAGGTGTCAAGAGAGCCTCCTGCCTCAGCCTCCCGGGCAGCTGGGTTTCCAGGCTACTGTGCCCAGTTACTTTTTTTTTTTTTTTTTTACGGAGAGTAAGTGTTGGTGAGGATGTGATGAAATGGGAACCTTCTTGCATTGCCGGTACGAACGCTATAGAAAACAGTTTAGTGGTTCCTCAAAAAGTTAAACATAGAATTACCATACAACCTAGCAGTGCCTCTCCTACATGCACACCGAGAACTGGAAACAGACTCGGATGCTCGTACGCCACGATGCAGAGCAGCACCATTTACAACAGCCCAAGTATCCGTCGACATCTGAGTGGATCAACACTCCTGACCTCAATGGAATATTATCAGTTATTGAAATGAACGAAGTACTGATTCACGCTACCATGTGGACGAACAATAAAGACATTGTGCTGAGTAAAATAAGCCAGATGCAAACGGACAAAAACTGTGTGATTCCACTTACATGAAATGCCTTGAATAGGCAAATCCCTGCTGAAAGAAAGTAGAGTGGAGATTACTGGGGCTGGCGGGGCAGGAACTATCGCTTAAGGGGCACAGAGTTTCTGTCTGGCATGAAAGATGTTCTGGAAATGGTGGTAACAGTTACACAACATTGTGGATGGACTTAATGCCACTGAATTGTACACTTGGAGATGATTAAAATGGTAAATTAGAAGTTCTGTATATTTTACCATGATTAGGAAAACATAGTGGAAACAAACTAAAAACAAAATAACAGGCAAACCCTGCTCCTGGCCCTCCCTGTTCCAAAAAGGGAAAAGGGACGTGCCATCTCCCTGGGCGACCTGGGCACTAGGGACAGCCTCTCTCTGCCAACCACAGCTGCCGGAGCTGCCGCCTGCTCTCTGCCTGCCCCAGCTCAGCCCGACGGCAGGGTCTGCTTGCTGTCCCTCAGAGGATGCCCACCTCCCTCTCCGAGGCAGGGCAGGGAGCCTCCTTGTCCCAGCAGAAATCTGCCCACCCTGAGCTCTCCCTGGCAACACCGTGGTGTGGGCACGCGCGGCTCGGGGGGCGGGGGGGGCACGTCCTTCTCTGCCCCGGCGGGCACACAGACCTGGCCGAGCGCAGGCTGCCTTTCCCCAACAGTGACAACAGCCAACTGCCCCAAAACCTTCCTTATGATAAGTCTGTTCTTAAATGTGCCCCCTACAAGACCGACCCCGAAACCCGTGACCTCCAACTCCCACCGTCATTCATCCTCCCCCAGACCTGACGTGGCAATCAAGACACTTGGCAGCAGGCCGAGACCTCAGCCAGGGTGGGCCAGACCCCAGGGCCATCGATCCCAGCCAACAATTCTGTGATCCTTTGTGGCAAATATGCTTGGCACATCCGGCGTGACGGCCAAACCTCACCAAGGCCTGCCCCGACACCTGCACGTGGGGACCCACGCAGCCTGCCGATGCCCAGCAGCCCTGGTGGCCCTGAGAGGTGGGAATGCAGGAACTCCTCTTTAAGGACATCCCAGAGGATTGCAGTTACCCTGCGGGGCCCAGGAAGACAGTCCCACAGCTGCTGTGGACAGAGGGCAGATGCTCACCACGAAGGCCTTTTCCTGGTCACGCAGACGTAGAGGGACAGGACCAGCAGCCATGCGGAGCTGCCACCCACCCTACCACGGGCTGTTTCCAGCAGGTCTCCTCCTGCTCCAAAGTGCCAAGGGCCATCCAGGGGCCGGCCAGCTCACGCGAGCACTGCGGGAGACGACCGGGGCTGAGACAGGGGGGCTGGGGGGCAGCCCGAAGGGGCAGGGCAGGACCGTGGGTCCTGGGTGGGGCTCAGGGCATCCTGTCCCCTCTTCTGTAAAACAGGGTAATGGTTCCACCTCTCCTGCATGGTGGAGGGTGAGGCATGACAGTGTCCATGTAGCATCTGCACAAGCTCACACACGCCTGCCACATGCCTGCACACGCATGTGCACAAAAAGCACAGGATGCTCTTGGTGCCTCACGCCAAATGACACTCATCTTCCTTTAAAAGATGGAAATATACTGCAAGTAACATCAGTGGGATGAGATACTTAAAAATCCTTTAAAAATATAAACTACCTATATGACCTAGTTTCTAGGCTCATTTTTGAAAATCCATAAGGCGGCACCTATGTACATGGCTACCAGGGCCCGCGGAGAGAACGGCCAAGGCCACCCCGTGTGCTCAGGAGACCTCAGACGGGCAGTGGAGGGAAGGGCTGGAGCCAGCCTCCCTGAGGAAGCTACGCCATCCTGCGCGGGGAGAGGGGCTGGCGCGGAAGGACTGAGCCAGGAGGGTCAAAGGGCCTGTGTCCCCAGCCTCAGGGAGCGTGGGGGCCGGGGCTGGCACAGCCTGGTGTCCTGCAGAGACGTCCCCAGCCCCAGGCCCAGGGGGAAGCTCTCGCACAGGCTGCGCACCTGCAGCTTGCCAGGTGCTGCGGGGATGACCACGGCGACTCTGTCATCGCAGCCACACCAGGGGCAGATGCGAAGGCAGGAGCCTGCGGGGCACCTGCAGACCCACGGCCCCGGGCACCCCCAGGCCAGCCCTGCCTGTGGTCCCCTCCCCTCCCTCTGCAGGCCACACGGCCACCAGAGTGTCACATCCCCCGTGATCCTTCACAGACATTCCCCCACTCACACGCGATCCTGCCTCCGCACCTCTTCTGAGAGGACCCCCTTCAGGTCCGTGGGCTCAAGCGCCGGGAGCAGGGCCGCTGTCTCAGCTCCCAGCGGAGGGCAGGCCTCGGGCCAGGGTGCAGGCTGGCCAGGATCTGAGTGGAGAGGACAGAAAGGACAGGGCACCTTTAGGGCGGGGGTGGAAAGCCCCTGGCCCTGCCTCTGTGGGGGGATGCTCAGGTCGGCCCTCTGCCCGCCGGGCCAGCCCCACCAGACCGGGCCAAGGGCCTGCTCTGCCTGGGAGCTGGGAGTCGCTGGCAGCTCTGGACACTGTGAACAAAGCCAGCAGCTGTGCCAGCCCCAGCCTGGGCACGCCTCCAGCTCTGCCCGCGTGAGGGCCCAATCTGACCTCCTCATCCCACTCCTCAAAGCCTGGGCAGCCATGCCTCCACCCTCCCTCCACCAGGCTGAGTCCCGTCTCTCCGACCGAACTCCAGCTGGGCTCTCCCAGAGCCCAGCTGGGCTCGCCTTGACCTATCAAGACTCAAACGAACACTAACATAGTTTCTATCAGCTCGAGGCCACATCCCTAGGATGTTCCTAGCCCCCTGGGCAAACTCAAGGCTGCAGGGAAAACTTCCAGTCTGTTCCAGCCAGCACCTGTGGACAGGGCCCAGGAGCCTGAACTCCATAAGCCCTGGTGGCCCACCCAGACGGGCTCCACACAGACCCCGACCCCTTCCTGCTTTTGTAGCTTTCCACTTCCCTGGCTCTACTCAAGCGCCCCCTCATCCTCTCTGCACCTCTGCACAAATCCGAGGGCAGCTCAGCTCTTTCTGCTACTGTCAGTAGCCACCAGGTAGTTTCTGTCCTTACCACTTTAACTAACGTCCGGCTGTTTCTCTTTGATCCAACGCCAGGACTCAGATCTGGGTCGGAACCACCCTCAGACCCAGCCCATCTCTGCTTTCATGGGGTGGCCACGGTGAGTCCAACTGCTGGTCCAAAGCTCGGGATGAACACCTGATGTAGCACAGTCAGGACCTTTTGCAGCCTAAGATTCTGAGGATGTGCTCTGAAGCTGGGTTACGGTCCTGGGCTGCTGCCTTTTTTTTTTTTTCAATATTTTTAGAGACAGGATCTTGCTCTGTCATGCAGGCTGGAGTGCAGTGGCGTCATCATAGCTCACTGCAGCCTCAGACGATCCTCCCCACTCGGCCTCCCGAGTACCTGAGATTACAGGTGTGCATCACTATGCCTAGCTAATTTTTTTCATTTTTTTTCTCAGAGAAAAAGTCTCACTATGTTGCCCAGGCTGGTCTCCCACTCTGGCCTCAAGCGATCCTCGCGTCTCGCCTCCTGAGTCGGTGGGATTACAGGGGTGAGCCACCGCGCCCTGCCCCATGTTCTTTTGAAAAGTACCTTCTGGGCTGGAACTGCTTCTTTCTGGCTCCTTGTTTTGCAGAGGGATTCACTTCAGCTCCCCTTGTGAAGTTCTGTTTGATCCTGCTCCTCCCATGGGAACTTCTTCCTGAACTCATCTAGCTAGACACTCTGCCACTACTTCCAACCAATATGTGCAAATAAAACTACTAGGAACAACAGGCACAAAACAAACGCTGCCTGCTTCTTTCCTGGTTGGCATGACCTAACCAAGGATCATTTGGAACTTCAGTAGTTTCTTTGGGAAACATAAGATCTCCCCAAACTGGCTCCCCAAGTCCTCTCCCACCGCCTCACCACCAACCGTCTTCCCCTCAGGTCCCCTGATGCCCTGAGATCCCTCCTTCAAGCCCTGACCCCTCTACCCCCTGCCCGGCCTCTGCCTTCCCACTGCAGTACCTCAACCCCCCATGGCAATGGGATCTTTAGGCCTCCTGCCCATGGGGGCTCTCAGCATCTCAGGGACCCACAAAAGCAACAACCCAAGCTAATGGGAAACAGATATTTGGTCCACAGTCTCCGTAAGATTATGTATCAGGGCAAAACAACTCGTAAAGGTCCCCTCCACAAATACAGTGGAACACCTTCACCCTCACCTCGCCCTCGCAGGTAACCCTGCCTGCACTGGCCCAACCTGCCAGAAACACAGTTCCGATAAAAATACAAAATCGAGCAAAAAAAGTGAGAACCAGCTCTCATCCAAACTACTGAGTTGTGTTTTGTGCATTGTGTTTTATAATACATCTGCCTAAAAAAGTTTCCGACATCTTTTTGGTAACTTGCAACCTTAGAGCTATGCTAAGTGAAGTGAAGTAATAGATATTTATTGAATATTGAAATAATTTCTAAATAAGAGAATAGTGAAACATTCTAAGTTTATATATTTTTGGCTTCTTATTTTTATATGGTACACATTGGCTAAGGATATTTGGGTCTGTCAATAAACATGTTCTTCTCACTACATTAAAAAAAATTGGTACTATAAAAAGCATATACCTCTAAGGATGATAAGATGGCATATTCAAAAAATCTGCTAATTAACTGGTATATCACAGTTTGCAATTGCTTGTCTACTTCCTCGTTTTCTCTGTGAAATATAGGTTGCTAATGGTTAAAAATTATAATATATGAAAATAAAACTCCTAGAAACAGTAAGAGTGAAGGGAAACGATTTTGTATACAAAATATGGGAGGTAAATAGGATGCATTTTTTTTCCAACAATAGGCAAGAAATATAATTTTAATTAAAAAAGGAAACGGCAAATTGCTGCCCCAATCCTCCGGCGTCTGCCGCGTCAAGGGAGAGGTGCGAGTGTGCGGCAACGTCGAGAGGCTCTCTAGGATGTATTTTTACATGAAAATTATGCAAAGAATATAGAATGTGTTTTAGTTAACAAAACAGTAATTTTGTCCTAAAGAAAAAGAAGAGGGAACATATAAGACAAAACTTGAATGGATCCAGAAAGTTGTAAAAGGTTTGCAGAAAATTAAAAACTTTATAAATCCATTTCATCCCAGCAGCTTTAACCTTATTACATAAAACTCCAAAAAGTTTTGCAAAAAAGGAATTTTACGTAGTGAGGTCAAAGCTGCTGGAATTAAACAGATTTATAAAGTTTTTAATTTTGAGTTTTAATATCAATCATGTACTGATAGGAAACTGGAAGTTTTTTTCTCTCTCTTAAAACAACAAAGTTTTTTTGATTATTGGTCTGCTCTTATTTATTGATTTAATTTCTTAAGAGACACGATCTCGCTATGTTGCCCAGGCTGGACTTGAACTCCTGGGCTCAGGTAATCCTCTCACCTCAGCCTCCAGAGTAGCCGGGCGACAGAGGCACACAGCCAGCTCACAAATCAGGTTTGAAGAAGCCGCCACACGCGGTCTGGTCTGCTTTCAATATAGGATGGTACAAGTGTTCTCTTCCCCTTTCGATTCGTATCTTAGCAAAATAACCCCCCAGGCCTCGCAGCAAATTCGTTTACTATGTCCCTGATTCCCGGCGTCTTCTCAGTGTTGGAAGAGCCAAGGTTTTTTTAAGTCACGTTACTTCCTAGATTTACTTTTATGATCTTTTATTTAACTAGATAACTAAATATTGTTTTACAGTGACTTATAATCCCATTTAGGGGGATCATTAAATGTTCAAAGCTTTTGACATGTTTGACAACTTTGCCTTCCCACATTAAATCCTAAATGAAGTCTTCTTGACCTCAGACTGACTTTGAGGTCTCTGGAAGATCTCAAAGCATTTGTCCTAAACCCAACCCCAACCCTAACCTTATAAAAGAGAGACATTAAACCAATGAGGTGTGTGTGATGTGGCGACTTTCAGGAAAGGTGCTGCTGAACCCTCTCTAAGTTAGATTTGTTTGGAAAGTCAACCTAAGGTTTCAGAAACTGTATACGGATCCTAGAAATTGGTCAACACCCTTGCTGTCCACGATAGCACCTCCTCTAAGTCACAGTTCCAGTTATCATTTAAAATGCTACCTCAAACAACCAAAATTCCCTGTCAGTTGTATTATTGTGTAATGATCTCTCATCAGATCTTTAATCACTCAATTTTAAGTCTTTTTTTTTTTTCTGAGACACTGTCTCAGTCTGTTGTCCGGGCTAGAGTGCCGTGGCGTCAGCCTAGCTCACAGCAACCTCCAACTCCTGGGCTCAAGCGATCCTCCTGCCTCAGCCTCCCGAGTAGCTGGGACTACAGGCATGCGCCACCACACCTGGCTAATTTTTTCTATTTTTGGTAGAGATGGGGTCTCGCTCTTGCTCAGGCTGGTCTCGAACTCCTAAGCTCAAGCGATCCTCCCACCTCGGCCTCCCAGAGTGCTGGGATTACAGGCGTGAGCCACCATGAACAGCCCATTTTAAGTCTTCTGTCATCACAGACAGTTCTTTGACTCTGATGCTCTCCTGAAAGCTCTTGCCACCAGCTACAGGCCAAAGTGCTTCATCTTCAACAGAAAGGGAATGTCTCAGGGACCCACGGAAGGCCTGTGACAGGCACGCTGGGGTACCGGCTTCTGGTGGCACTGCACAGCGTGAGACCACACCACGGGGCTCGGCCAGGACGCCCAGGGCGCTAGTTCAGAAACTCACGGGGTCGTGGAACCGCTGACCTAAGATCAACCTGAACAAGAGTTAAGTACATACCACTGAGTAAACTGAAAAAAGATGCTTATAAATTTGTATGGCTTTTATTCAGAATATCATTGGCTCTTTAATGTTCTATTTTCTGCATACAAAAATAAAACTCCCTTTTCTCTTAATCTAAAATTATAGTTTTGTAAATAAAATTGAAACATTTATCTTTTCCTTCCTGCCTGGTCCCTCCAAAAATCAGAAACTATTATTGAGTATTCTTATTTTCATGACAATATAGTTATCTGCATAACTTCAATAAGAATCTGTTCTTCTTGTAACAGGACACAACTAGAACACTGGTTACATTACCAAGGCTTTGACTGGAATGTCCTATTTGGAAATGATGTAAAGCTGACTGCCCAGACCCTTACTGGGACTCAGATATGCCCAGACAGCTTTAAGCCTGACCTTATGGAACCAACGCTTACAAAGCCCCTTTTTAAAATAATTTGAAATTTTACATTAATTTTTTTCTTACTCCTTATTATCTTTTTCCTATTATTAGTCTAATGCTCAACAAAGCCCTCTTGAAAAATCTAGCCTGGTGCCTGACTTACAGGGTTCCCAGTCTAGTATGTGAGTAAGGAAAGTCACTTCCTGGCAGGCCCAGGAACCTTAGAATATTTTGGAGACATCACGAAGAGAATTCACCCAATCTCTAGGTATCGCAGGTGGAGTCTGACAGCAAGTTCTCCGCCTGGCTTCCCAGCCTCAAGAGGCTTTTAAAAGTCCCATCTGAGATCCCTTATTAAAAGTTCCAGTGGCCGGGCGCGGTGGCTCACACCTGTAATCCTAGCGCTTTGGGAGGCACAGGTGGGAGGATCCTTTGAGCTCAGGAGTTCGAGACCAGCCTGAGCAAGAGCGAGACTCCGTCCCTACTGAAAATAAAATAGAAAAAATTAGCTGGGCATCGTGGCGCATGCCTGTAGTCCCAGCTACTCGGGAGGCTGAGGCAGAAGGATCGCTTGAGCCCAGGAGTTTGAGGTTGCTGTGAGCCAGGCTGATGCCACGGCACTCTAGCCCAGGCGACAGAGCGAGACTATGTCTGAAAATGTCTCAAAAAAAAAAAAAGTTCCAGTGAAGCAAACTTAAAAGGTCAACTACACTTCTTGCTGCACTTAACATACATCAGCAAGCCAAATTTAATGAGATCAGAATTATTTTGTAAACAAGAATAATCTTACTTTATCTTCAATCAAAAAGCAGGGTGGTTATAGTGAGAAATGTTATCTTTCAGTGGAGTAATATAACACACCCTTGTGGGTTATCAGAGTTTAGTCTCCTTCATTGTCTTTGAGGTTTTATGATCTACCCGTAAAACTGGACTGGGCCCCGCCTCCTACGCATCCTGCCAGCCCTGCCAAATGCCCAGTCCCTCTGCCTTCCTCCCATATCTGGCCACAAGACTCCACATTGACGCTTCTCATTTTTCCCTCTCCCTGCTGACTTGGCATCGCAAGAACGCAAACCTGACTCCCAGATCCTTACTGGGACCCAGACTGTCCTGTAGCTGCCTTCCCTCCCTCCCCCTACCACCTGAAAAAGCCCGCAGGCAGGAGCCAGACAATGGGACATAAACTTTGAAGAACTCATCATCACAACAAATCACCTATGGGCTGGAGCGGCTGCTCCAAGGCCCACTCCAAAAAGTCCTCCAGAGCCCTTGTGTGTTCCATGCTCTGCTCCGGGAACTAACTGTGGCTGTGACACTGATGTCTACGCTGTCATCACCAACGTTCAGAGTACAAGCTGGGAAATCCATCGGATCGCCAGCCACTGCTGTCCTCATTCCACTGAACAGAGACCCAGAGAGCCCAACGTCTAGAAACCTTCTCAACTGGCTGCCCGCTAGACTGAAACACTGGGTCTGTTGTCTGTGCCAACCATCAATCTTTGTTTTTCTTTTTGTTCCCACCGGAATGCCCCTGGTTAAATGCCCAATCACGAGTCGCCCAGCAAACATCCTCCACCACCAAGGCTCAGCAGATGGTTCAGCTGGGCCTGCACCAATAAAAGACCCTGAACAGAAATGGATGGATACTGTTCAGAGGAGAGGAATGTCTCTTCTTTCCTTGACCAAGACGAGGACTGGCAAAGATTCTCCTCTGACCCAAGTCCAGCTGCGCCCTCTTCTCAACTGGGCCTTGAACAAACTGTAGCATGATTTCTAACAGCTCAAGGCCACAGCCCCCTGGACCTGCAGAGAAACTCAAGGCTGCCAAAAGAACCTCGGGTCTGTCCCAGCGAACCCTTGAAGACACCTGTCTCCCAGGCTCACAGCAGGGCAGGAGCTGACGTCAGTAAGTCCCGGTGGCCAGCAGGGCTTCACACAGACCCACCCTCCTTCCTGCTTTTGTAATGTTCCACTACCCGAGCACCCCTGCCCCACTCCACTGAGCCCCCAGTTCCTGCTCCTACCCCTCAACGCCCCCTTGACATTGCCAGTTGCCACCAGTCACCTCTAGACAAACTGGAACTGAGCTCAGCTCTCCCCTCCTGTCAGGAGTGTCTTGGTTAAACAGTTTTTGCCCCATTAAGGCTGTATTTATTTCTCTTTAAAGTGGCTCCTCCCTGGGCCCTGCAAGGCCCCTCAGAGGCCCTCCCAGAGGAGGCAGCTAGTTCTCAGGCCAGCTCTCAGGATTCCTCAGGCTTGGGGGGTGGGGGCAGTGTCACAGCAAACAATGAAAAGCAACAGGGCACAAAAATCCCTGGCTGGAAAAACATGAAAAGCTGGTCTGTTAGCAGGGCAGCCTGGAGTAACTTCCCCTTCTGGCATTCCCCTGTGGCAGGAGGCAGGCGGGTGCAGACAGCACAGGCTGGGGTGGGGAGTGCTATTCTCTTGCCAAGAAAAGGCCCAAGGGCACCCCAAGGCACAGGGGGGGGGACCCCTGCAGAGGCCCCAAGGCCTGCAAGAGAGAACCTGCTGGGGAGACCACCCAGAGCCTCTCCTATTCCCCGCCCCCAGCTCCGAGGGTCTGACTCCAGCCTTGGGACCCTCCAAGGTGGGTCACGCCCTATCCCAGGGACAGGCTGATCCTCCCTTGCGGACCCCCACCGGAGACTTGAGGCCGAATCTCCCACCTATGTCTGGAGCCCCCAACCCCGGCACAGATCCTCAACCCCTCCTCGCTATGACGAATCTGGGGACCCTGCCCCTGTCCAGAGACCCCTACCCAAGGTTAGATGCCCTCACAGGGGTCCGAATTCCCCACCCCCAGACGGCCCGGAGACGCCCGACCAAAGTCAGATCCCTTCCCAGCACTGCGAATCCCTCCCCCTCGCACACACCAGGGTTCCCTCGCCCAGGGCCAGAGATCCCCGGCCCAGGTCGCGTCCCTTCACCGAGGCCCGAATTCCCCAGCCCCACCCAGACCCCCCCAACGGGGCCGGAGACCCCCGCCCGGCCGCGCACTCACCTCCCTCGCGGCCGCGCCCCGCCCGGCCCCGTCGGCCCCGCCCCGCCTCGGCCGGCCCCGCCCCGTCCGGCCCCGCCGGCCCCGCCCCGCCCCGTACGGCCCCGCCCCGTCCGGCCCCGCCCCGCCCCGCCGGCCCCGCCCCGCCCCGTCCGGCCCCGCCCCGCCCCGCCGGCCCCGCCCCGCCCCGTCCGGCCCCGCCGGCCCCGCCCCGCCGGCCCCGGCGCAGGCAGCGCCGCGGACAGCCCGGCGCCAGCGAGGCCCGGACGAGGCGGCGATGGCGGCGGCGCTGCGCGGGCACGGCGGGCGCTTCC
>CM052452.1:20657424-20675254 GCA_028533085.1 Varecia variegata | reverse complement strand
AACGGGGCCGGAGACCCCCGCCCGGCCGCGCACTCACCTCCCTCGCGGCCGCGCCCCGCCCGGCCCCGTCGGCCCCGCCCCGCCTCGGCCGGCCCCGCCCCGTCCGGCCCCGCCGGCCCCGCCGGCCCCGCCCCGCCCCGCCGGCCCCGCCCCGCCTCGGCCCCGCCCCGCCCCGCCGGCCCCGCCCCGTCCGGCCCCGCCGGCCCCGCCCCGCCCCGCCGGCCCCGGCGCAGGCAGCGCCGCGGACAGCCCGGCGCCAGCGAGGCCCGGACGAGGCGGCGATGGCGGCGGCGCTGCGCGGGCACGGCGGGCGCTTCCGGTGGCGGCTAGCGGCGGCGGCGGCGGCGGGCGGGGTACGGGGCGCGGCGCGGGGCGCGGCAGGTAGGGGCCGGGAGGGCGTCCCCGCGGGGGTGTCCGCGCGGCGGGTCCGGGGGCCGCGCACCGGCCTCTTGGGCAGGGGTCGGGCCCCGTCCAGCCCCCGGGAGCCCCTTCCCAGATGGGGAAACTGAGGCGGCGGCCCTGAGGTCCTGCTGTGCGGGCAGCGCCCGCAAGCCCAGGCACCACTCAGCCCTAACGACCATGACGGCCACCTCCTGAGGCCACGGTGCGCCCCTGGCCAGACCTCCCGCTTCCTCCCCAGCCTCCAGAGACTCAGGTAGCCCGCGCACGTGCGGGGGATGAATGAAGGTGCTGCCCCGAGCGCCCACTGGAGGCGGGCTCTGCGGGTGCCCTGGGGGAGGAGGGATGTGCATTTGTTCCTGGAGCTTACCGAGGGACACAGACCAAATCAGGACACTAATGGCAACTTTGAGTGCGGGCAGCAGGGACTACGCACCCCTCCACCCCGCCCGCAGAGGGTTTGTACCGTACATTGCAGGACCAACTCCCCCAAAGCTGGCCACAGACTCCCCCATCTGCTGTGGCAATGCGTGTCCATGCATGACAACATGGTCTCTGCCACACAGGGGAGCCCCCCCACAACCTGCCCCCTGCATGCCCAGGACAGAGCTCAACTCTCCCCACAGGGAGAGTGGAGGATCTGAGGGGTACTGGTTCAGACTGCTTCACAGGGATGCCCCGTGGGAGGCAGGTGGCATGTCCTTGGCCAGTGGTGGACTCAGGAGGAGGGCTATTACAGACCCTGGGGAGCTCCTGGGCCAAGGGTGGCCCTGCGGGGTCCTGGGTGGCAGGCGGTTACCATCTCATGAGGTGACCTAGGGCTGCTCTTACTGTGGCTTTGCTAACCCCTGGGAGTCTGGTGAGGACACCCCTGTTTCAAAGCTTCCTTACTGTATATGTCATTCATAAGGATTAAATACATCGGTGCCAGTGGAGGCCTAACCCCACACGGTGCCAGTGAAAGATTCATAAACAGGAGCTGCCCCTTCAGGCTGCTGGGTAGCTGTGGCCTTGGGGCAGAGTGACTGGTTTCCAGCTGGGCAGGAGGTGCTCTGAGGATTCTGCCCCTTTGCTGGCTTGATGAGGAGCTGATAGGGCCTGGAGAAGGTGGCCAACCCCTAACTATTGTACTCTGGAGTGCAATAATTTTTTTTAGAGACAGGGTCTTGCTATGTTGCCCAGGTTGGAGTGCAGTGGCTATTCACAGGTGCCATCATAGCGCACTGCAGCCTCGAACTCCAGGGCTCAAGCGATCCCCCTGCCTCAGCCTCCCCAGTAGCTGGCACTACAGGTGTGTGCTACTGTACCCAGCTCTCACAGTACAATTTTGAGCCACCTCCTCCATTTCAGGCCCAAAGTTTCTGTTTTCAAAGCAGGAAGACACTAGCCCTGTCACAAGCTTGGAGGGTGGTGGATGCAGCCCCTGAACAGGAACCAGAACAATGCTGCTAGTGTCACCTGTCCCCTAACACCTGCTGCCAGGAAAGGGCTCTAGGTAGGGAGGATCCCCAAGGTGGCCAGCTCTCCTGTGGGTGCACATTTTGTAGGGAGCTTCCACTTACCTCCCTGGAGCAGGACACTGTTCACTCAGGCCTTGCCACGTGTGCAGGGCTCCTGCTCTTACTGGCCCTGTCCCAGGCACCTGGTTCAGAGAGGAGCAGAAAAGTACAGGACAGTGTAGGAGAAAGCAGAGGCAAGGCAGAAACACTGAGCCCTGCCGGTGGAGCGTGGGGGGAAAGGGGGAAACACCATGGGGTTCCCCAGGGCATCGGAGTGCACAGGTGGTCCCCAGGTAATGCCAGTCGCCCAGCCCTTCCTCCCACGGAGCAGCACCTGCCCCACCCACCTTCAGTGTCCTTTGGATTCCCTCCTCCCCAGCAGCCTAACCAAACCCTCCTAAGTGCTTAAAGGCAGATTTCCTAACGTACAAACGGCTCCGCTGGCCGTTCCAGTGTTTATCAGATGGAGAGGGCACCTGGGCGTGCACAGGGCAAAGCAAGCCACCCAGATAAGCCCTCACTGCACAGAGCCCGCCGCTGGCCCTGCACTCTGCCTGATAGCAGGGCTGCAAGCAGGACAGCCAGCAGGGACCCCGCTCTGGTGACAGGAAGGACAGGCAACTGCCATGGAAGGTAGGGACATTCTTCTGGGCCAGGCCACCAGGCAGCAGGAGGGGAGAGAGGCCTGTGTTCCCCAGGGCCAAGGGACAGCTTCTCCTCAACCAGCAGGCGTCCTTGGTTCTCTGGGCTCACATCAGAGTCATTGGCGCAATTTACAACAGTCTGGGCCTTTTCAGAGTCCTTGAGTTAAATTCAGAGTCTGTTGTGCCTTGGCTTGGCTGGACACGCCGCAAATGCCACTGCTGGACGGAGGTACGGGTGGGTCCAGCCGTGGGCCAGGCTGGCTGCAGGCACCCGCGCGCCTGAGCACAGCTCCTGGTGGCAGCTTCCGGGCTTTCTCAGCCGCCAGCCAGGTGGCTCTAGGCCCTGGCTCTTGTGTCCGTTTAGGAATGCAGGTTCTAGACCCTGGTCTGGGGGCATCTGCAGAGCTGGGGTCCCCAAGGGATGTGGGACTGTGAGCATTGAGCTGGCTGCAGAGACAGGCACAGCCTCCTCATGACAACGCCAGGCTCTGAGGCTGGTGTTGGGGAAGACGCCCCAGCCTTGGACGGCAGAGCCCACTCTGTCATGGGACCTCTGGGCCTTGCCCAGGAGCAGTGACCAGCTCCAGACGCCCCGGGAGGGTGGTGCTCCTCCTCATCCGGCAGGCTTATGTCTGCAAAGAGGCTGGAGGCATTTCCACTTGTTTATACCCAGACCCTTGTCACCAGCCCCTACCCTGCCCTCACCCTCCGTGGACTGACAGTTTTCTGTTATTTCTTCCTTCACCCAGGGAGTGGGCTGGTGCTTGGTGGTGGGTGTCCCGACCCCGGGCCGGGTCAAAGCACTTCCCCTTCCCTCCTCCCCACACTCCCTTCCTCTGCATTCCCCCCACTTCCGTTGTTTTGGCGTCTCTTGCTTGCCTTCCATGCCAGTGGGTGGCAGAGTAGAGACAGATGATGGCTTCTGCAGGGCGGAAAGGCGGAGAGTGGCCCTCTGTGCTGCGGGCCAAGTGCAGGGCCAAGGCCACACCACTGTGAGTGCGGAAGGAATTCCAGGAATGAAACCTGAGCCCAGGCCGCTCTCGCTGGCTGGGAGACGCCCGCTGTGCACACCTGCCAGCCCCACGGGGTAGGGGCTGCGCTTTTATTCCTGCTCACTTGTGACAGGGGGTGATCTTTACAACTGAAAGGGACAGGGATTCAAGGAGAACGTTTTAGCTCTGTGTCTGGCTTAGAACACTGGGTGAAGTTTGAGTTCGGGGAGTCCTGCCGGGGTGTGTGTGGGAGGCGTGGTTTGCAAAGGATGGCACATGTCTTAGCCAGCCTCATCATGGCATCACTGGGTCCCTGGATTTGCACAGATCACAAATGTGAAGTCATTGCTTTCTGCTCTGTTGCGTGATATGTTGTCACCCTGTGCCTCAAAGGATGGGGTCTCCCATCGCGATCAAATAGATCCTGCATCACATTTAACCAAACAGAGCAGCTCGCTGGTTGGGGTTGGGAATCATGGGGGCCTTCGTGAGTCTGTGCCCCAGCCCTGGGCTGACTTTCTTCCTTCTCATCTCTCCTTCCTTCCACCAGCAGGGCAGCGGGACTATGATCTCCTGGTGATTGGTGGGGGATCCGGTGGCCTGGCTTGTGCCAAGGAAGGTACGTATCCTGTGTCCTGCGTCCCCTTGGCATGGCAGGGCCTTGACACTTTGGGGGCCCTCTGGAGAGGGTGGCTTTGTCCTGAACGTGCATGAGCAGGATGCACGACCTCTGCAGCTGGCCTGCCGGGGTCACCCCAGCGGCCCTCCCTGTGCCCTGTTCCCTGGCGCACCCAGCCATCTGCCATCGGCTGCGCACAGCAGCCATGGCGTGCTCTTCACCTGGGCTGCCTTCCTGGGCTCCAGGGCTCCCGCTTTACACACAGTGACAGCCACTGGGCCTCCCAGCGTCTGCCCCACCTGTCTGCTCCCCATGCTGCTGCTCGTGGAGGCCCGAAGTCCCAGATCAAGGCATGGGCAGGGCCGATTCTTCGGAGGCCTCTGTCCTGGGCTCATCGATGGCCGTCTCCTCCCTGTGTCCTCAGAGTTGTCCCTCTGCCTGTCTGTGTCCTCATCTCCTCTTATAAGGACACCAGTCCTACTGGATCGGGGCCCACACTCATGGCCTCACTGTGCCTTGATTATCTTTTCAAAGAGCCTACATCCAAATAGAGTCACATTCTGAGGTGCTGGGGTTAGGGCTTCCACGGAGGAATTTTGGGGTAACACAGCTCAGCCCATAGCAACCCCCGAAGTTTCCTCACACCTTGGTAACCCCTTCCTGCACCCGCCCCGCACGTCTCAGGCAGCCGACGATCTGCTTTCTCTCCCTGTGGGTTAGTTTGCATTCTCTAGAATTCTGTGTCCGTGGACTCCCGCGACACGTACTCTTCCGGCTGCTCTGGCTGGGCGGCTCACCCGAGGCTCCGCTGTGTTGGCTGTGTTGCTGCGCGTGTGGACGCCCCGTTGTCGCCGGCTGCTGAGTGGCAGCCCATTTCGGGGCTGCGCCGCGTTTTGCTTGTCTGCTCACCTGCGGGTGGACTCGGCTTGGTGGTTCCCACCTGTTGGCTGTTGTGAATAGTGCTGCCAGCAACACTTGTCTGTGTGTCTTCGTGTGCACATATGTTTTAAATTCTTTTGGGTACATGCCTAAAAGCGGACCTGCTGGGTCATGTGGTATTTCTCTTATTTAGATACATCTTTATTTCTTTCAGCAGTATTTTGGAGTTTTCAATATATAGGCCTTTTACATCTTCTGTCAGATTTATCCCAAAGTGTGTCCTGTTTTTTGTAATGGTTTTATTGGGATAAATGTCACCACATACCATAGACAGTTGTCTCTTGGCATCAAGGGGAATTGGTTCCAGCGGTACCTGCGGTTACCAGGATACTAAAATCCACCCTACTCCTGTCCTCAAGTGGGCCTTCTGGAACCCACAGATACGAAAAGTCAACTCTTCATCCATGCGGATTTTATATCCCATGAATGCTGTATTTTCAATCTGACTTTGGTTGCAGATGTGGAACCCACTGATAGGAGGGACTGTGTTTATTGGAAAAAAAAATCCATATATAAGTGGACATGCACAGTTCAAATCCGTGTTGTTCAAAGGGTCAACTGTAATTCACTCATTTAGAGTCCATTATTCAATGTTTTTGTATATTCACAGAGTTGTGCAGCTGCCACCATTAGAACATTTTCATCCCCCAAAAATACTCTGTACCCATTGGCCGTCTCACCCTATCCCCTCTCCCCCGGCCCTGGCAACCACTGGTCTGCGTCCTGTCTCTGTGGATCTGCCTGTTCTGGATGTTTCATAGAAATGGAATCATATATGGTCTTTTGTCGTTATTTCTTCCACGTAGCATGATGTATTCAGCCTGCATTCGTGACACAGCATGTATCAGCACTTCGTTCCTTTTCATGGCTGAATAATACTCTACTGTATGGATATGCCACAGTTTGTCTATTAGGTGATGGACATTGCGTTGTCCAATCCCACTCTTTGGCTATAATGAGTAATGCCATGAACATTTGTGTATAAGTTTTTACGTGGTCATATATTTTCTTTTCTTTCTTTCTTTCTTTTTCTTTATTTTTTGAGACAAAGTCTCGCTCAGTTGCCCAGGCTAGAGTGCAGTGGCATCATTATAGCTCACAGCAGCTTCAAACTTGTGGGCTCAGGCGATCCTCCTGCCTCAGCCTCCCAAGCAGCTGGGACCACCAGTGCGCGCCACTACGCCCCGCTAATTTTTCCATTTTTGGTAGAGATGGGTCTTGCTCTTGCTCAGGCTGGTCTCGAACTCCTGAGCTCAAACAATCCGCCCGCCTCAGCCTCCCAGAGTGCTAGGATTACAGGTGCGAGCCACTGCACCTGGCTGAATTCTCTCAGCTTTTGTATGTCTGGAAACATCTTTATTTTGCCTTCATTTTAAAAATATATTTTCTCTGAATATAGAATTCAAGGTAGACAGGTTTTTCTCATAGTACGCTAAAAACTTTGTCCCTCTGTTTTCTCACTTGCATCGTTTCTAACTTGTATCATTGCTGCCGTCTTCATCCTGTTTGTCTGAAGTGTGTCTTTTTTTCTGTGGCTACTTTTAGGATTTTCTCTTTTCATTGGTTTAGAGCAATGGTTTTTAATTATGGTGTGCCTTTTAATTTTTTTTTTTTTGGGGGGGGGCCAGAGTTCATTGAGCTTCTCAGTTCAATGGATTTATCCAGTTGTGAAATTTTTCAACCATTATTTCTTCAAATAATTTTTCTGTCCCTCCCTCGTGCCCTCCCTCCCTTTTGGAGACTTTAATTGCATACATATGAAGCTGCTTGATGCTGCCCCTCTGCTTACTGCTGCTCTTTCCATTAAAAAAAGTTTTTTTTTCTATTTTTTGTAGAGACGGGGTCTCACTCTTAGTCAGACTGGTCTTGAACTCCTGACCTCAAGTGATCCTCCCGCCTCAGCTTCCCATAACATTTTATTATTGTCTCTGTGTTTCATTTTGGATAGTTTCTATTCCTGTGTTTTCAAATTCACTGATAAAAGATTCTGCAAGATGTAATCTGCTGTTTATCCTGCTCCCTGTGTCTTTCATCTCCTATATTGTAATTTTCATCTCTGCAAATTCAGATTGGTTCTTTTGTTATATCTTTGGTGTTGCTCCCTGACTTTGAACATATAGGATAGTTAAAATGCCTGTTTTACTGATCTTTTCTGATGACTCTGGCGTCTGTGTCAGTTCTCCGTCGGTTTCCATTGACTGACTTTCTCCCCCTTGGGTGGTGTATTCTCACGCTTCTTTGCCTGCCTGGTAATTTCTGGTTGAATATCAGTTACTTTAAATTTACCTGTTGGGTTCTAGACTTTTTTGTATTTGTAGAAATGTTATTATTGGGCTTTGTTCTGGGATGCAGGTAAGTTATCGAGAGACAGTTTGATCCTTTTGTGTGTCTGTCTAAGATTTGTCAGGTACAAGGAGCAGCACCCAGTCTAGGGCTCATTATTGTCAACTACTGATCCACGACCCGTGCCCCGGGAATTGTGTGTTTCTCCCAGTCTGGCTTCTAGGAATGGGCACTCTTCCCTGCCCTCCGTTAGCACTGTTCCCCGACCCTTCCAGGTGGTTCTATCCCTGGCCTCGGGGGGTTTCCTCATACACATTCGCTGATGCGATCTTTGTGCAGCTCCCTCCTCCTCTACCACGTGAGTTCTGTCTGCCTCAGTCTCCCTGGAGGCAGTCACTCCGCCCCTCTGATAAGGAAAACCCCCATCTATTACTTGGCACATCGGCCACCTGAGACCCCCACCCCTCACGGAAGACCCCCATCAGCATAATACTAACCTGTTACCTGACACATCAACTAACCTATTACCTGGCAGGCATCAGCCACCTGAGACCCCACCCCTTGGACCACCCCAACTTAATAAAAGTGGGAAAAACTGAGTAGACGGGGCTCAGAATTTGGTGGTGAGACCCCTCTGAGCCCGCCAGCGAATAAACTTTGATTCTCTGACTCTCCGTGTGCCGCTTGGTTTGTCCTTGGGACCACCGGCTGTGACACCTTCCCACACCGGACTCTGCCCGGCTGCCTCCCCCCGCAGGTCTAAGCCCCACCTTGTCTGTTCTGTATCCCCCAGGTCCTTTGTTGTTGCCTGATGTCCAGTTTCTTAAAACGCATCGTTTAATGTATTTATCTGGATTTTTGGCTGTTTGGGGAGGGAGGTAAACCTGGGCCCTGCTGCTCGTCGTGGTCAGATGGGAGCAGGACAATGGCGTTTTGAAGAGCACCCTCAGCCTGACCCTTTAAACTGAGTGTGGGAATCCCACCGTTCCTTCAGTTGAGCAAAATGGGTTTTGAAGGTGAACTGTTCTAAAACTTTATTCTAATCCTGGTTTTTGATAGCTCTGAGTCGAGCATGTCCTGTAGTGTTTGAAATACTTACGGGTGCATGAGACTTAAGTCTTACGTGCCCTTGGAGGTGGTCAAGTCCAGGGCCTGAGATCTGCTGAGGCTGTGCCCAAGGCAAGCCGGCAGGAAGCCCTGAAATTAGCCCCGGCTGATATTTCTAAGTTGACCGCAGAACCTGGGACCCCTGGCCCGTGTGGCCCTGCTGATGGCTGGGAGGGTGGCCGGACGGCTCCATGACAGGAAGCATGGTTTGGAGTCCGGATCTTGGTGCCCCTCTGGGGCTGAGCGACTCTGGACCTAGGGCTTCACTTCTCCCGAGCTTTGCTTCCTGCCCTGAGAGTGAGGCAGCAAACGCCCACTCGGCGACTCCGGGCCGCCTGGAAGGCAGCAAGGGAGAGCACGGCCAGGCCTCTCCCGGGGGTGGGCCCTGGGCTCGTGCTGAGCATCTGGGACTGGAGCTGGGGGGGCGGCAGTGGGGGAGGGGTGGTAGGCAGTGTGGAGGCTGCGGTCTCGGGCGAGGACGGAGGGTTCCTGCCTGTGGGCAGCACAGTGGGGTGCAGGGGGAGGCCAGGGGATGGGTGCAGAACGTGTAGAGAGCGTACTCTGGGGGCCAGGGCGCCGTGGCAGATCAGGGGTCACTAGCACGATCTGTGCAGGCAGCCGCAGGCCCGGGCCCTTCCCTACCCTCTTACAGGCCTCGTGGGCCCCTGGGAGTCCCTGTGTCTGGCCCTGAGCCAGCTCTCCTCTTGCTGTCTTGTGCTCAGCTGACACTCTCCTTGTCGTTCCAGCCGCTCAGCTGGGGAGGAGGGTGGCCGTGGTGGACTACGTGGAACCTTCTCCCCGAGGTGAGCAGCCCCTTCGTGAGCCTTGTCCTGGGAGGGAAGACAGATGGGCCCAGTGAGCCAGCAGAGGCAGCCGGCGCCAAGTCCTTTGTGCCCTGCTGTCCGTAGTCTCCGGACAGTGTCCTGTCTCGCACACCATTGCTCTAAGTTTCATCATTCGCATCCTAAAAACAACTCCGGATGAGGCTGTGGAGAGCAGGCTTGTGGGGCCAGATTCGCCCGAGCTGCATTTGAGTTTCAAAACCACTTAAAGGGATTCTCACGTGGGGTGGGAGAGCAGGGAAGCCTCCAGGGTCATCGGAATATAAACGTAAACATGCTCTTCCTGACACCCCAGGCACCAGGTGGGGCCTCGGTGGCACCTGTGTCAACGTGGGCTGCATCCCCAAGAAGCTGATGCACCAGGCGGCACTGCTGGGGGCCATGATCCGCGACGCCCGGCACTACGGCTGGGAGGTGGCCCAGCCCGTGCCGCACAACTGGTGAGCACCTCCCAGCGCTTTTCTGCCACTCTTGATGGAGGAGGAGGAGGAGGGTTATTCTCCGGTCACCCTCATGGGGTGAAGGGGGTGCTGTGGGCTAAAGTTCCAGCCAGGGGGACTCTGTGCCGTCCCCACAGACATCTGGCGGTATCTGGAGACTTTCAGGGTTGTCACTAGGGGAGGGTTTGCCACGTCTCTGAGGCGGAGTCCAGGGCCCGGGACAGCCCTGCCAAGAACAGTCAGCCCCGAAGCCTGCAAGCGGGAAGCCGCGTCAGTCTCACTCTTGGGCAGGGGACGCGTGTGGCTGTGCTCGGAGCCACCCGCGGTGGCTCAGACGTTCTCAGGTGGCCGCTGCCCTGGCTACGGGCCCGAGCCCTCCTCTTCTGTGGGTGCAGAGGCCCACAGCCCCAAACCTGGGACGCGGGCAGCGGCACGCGGCGTGCACGTTGCATTCCACCACCTTTAAATACTCTTATGTCTCGGTATTTCTGAGAATGCACCGTTTGCAGCTCACACGCGTGTCGTGGTTTTGACATTTTGTGCGTTAACAGGAGGAAGCTGGCAGAAGCTGTTCAGAACCACGTGAAGTCCCTGAACTGGGGACACCGCGTCCAGCTGCAGGACAGGTACGGAGCCTCGCCAGGCCCTGTGGTCGTGTGGATGGCCCTCGGGGGACAGGCGCCTGCCTTGCCTTCTCTCAGGCATCTTGCACCTGGACACGTGCAGAGCCCGCCCCAGTGGGCCCTGGGGGCTCCGAAGGGGCAGGACAAGGAGTGTCCCTGCTCACGGGTGGGGCACAGATCAGGAGAAGATGGGGGTCACTGCTGGGGATGTGGGGCATCTCTGCAGCCCAGCCCTGAGCAGAGTCGCGAGGCCGAGGTGTGAGCGAGGCCGCGTTGGCAGGGGGCCAGAGCCCGGGGCTGCGCAAGGAGCCGAGTGCTCAGGGCCGATGGGCCAGCAGGGTCACCCCGGTGGCAGGTGCCTCCTGAAGGCAGGTGGCCTTTCTGCCACCACAATTACATGGATGGAGGCCAGGAGCCACAGTGGTGGCAGCAAAGAGGACCCCACGAGCCGCCTCACACACCCCACCCCGGCACTCCGTCTCCTGCTGCACGTGTGGGTGAAGGTGTCCTGTGTGAGCGTCGCAGGCGGGACCACCATTCCCGTCAGCCCTGCAGGGTCCCCAGCTCAGGTGCCGATGTTTCCCCCCACCTGAAGCCTCCCCCGAGGCTCGGCTGCTGGAGGGGCAGGTGCCCGAAACCGGCACTTGCCGTAGGCCCAGGCTGCTCCTGGGGCTGTGACCCCGCGGTGCCGCAGAGGTCTGCTGGCTCTCCCCGTGCACCGGTGCCTGGCCCTCTGGGTCTTCCCGGGACGCTGCAGCAGGCAGCAGTTCTGTGCCCACTAAATCCAAGAAAACTGAGCCAGGGAAGCCGGCCCCCCTGCCCACCCCTGGCCAGTGAGCTGAGCTCATTGTGCTGCAGAGTTTTTGTGTGTTTTCTGCATGAGGCTCCATGTCCCGGTGCAGTTTGCTGGAGGCAGCGGGTTCTGCCCGTCTGCCAGCCCTGGGCAGCACACACCACGCACCTGATACCAACATGCCCTCCAGCTCTGTCCTGCCCCATCTCCTGGCCTCACTGCACCCCTGAAATCCCTGAAGGCAGAAGGTGGCACCTACCTGGGTACCTGCACTCTGTGCTGGAGCATGCCCAGGCCCCGGGGGGGCCCCGCCACCTCTCACTGCAGGTCAGGGCTGGGCGCGGCCTCTCAGGACTCTGCCCAGCTGGCTGCTGTCTGTGTCTTTGACCCCTGTGGTCACCATGTCCCAGGGAACCTGGGGGGACGGGCCCGGTGTCCGTACCGCTCCCCAGGCTTCCCGGCATGGCGGGGGCCGGGGGTGGAGCTGCCTTTCAGTAGTGCCTCTGTTTAATGCCATGGGTGGGGTTTAATTTGCAGAGGACATGTTTGAAAATCTTACCTTTATTCTGCAGAAAAGTCAAGTACTTTAACATCAAAGCCAGCTTCGTCAACGAGCACACGATTCGCGGCGTCACCAAAGATGGGAAAGAGGTGGGTGCCTGGCCCACCAAGCGATTCCCCCAGGGCTGTTCACGGTGGTGGGCACTGACTCCAGCGTCGTCCGCCTCGGGCCGATCTTGGCACTAAGTGCTGCTGGCGTGGAAAGACCCTTCCCTTGGGCTGCCAGGCCCCTTTAGAACGGGCAGTTTGCCTGAGGTGCACATCGCCAGGCTGCCCTGCTGCTTGGGGCGACGGAGCATTTGTGGGGATCTGAGGAGACAAGGTGCCTGCAGGGTGCTCTGTAAACTGTGAAGTGCTTGGAGTTAGGACACCTCCCTGCCCCTCTGTCTGTCCCTCCCACCCGACTGACCCTCGGCAGGATCCCAGCCCGAGGAGCCTCGAGCTGCTGGCCGAGGGTCTGCTCTGCAGGGCGGGGCTGCCCGGAGCTGCCGCCCAGGGCCCCTGCAGGCGTCACGCCCCCCAGCGAGTGACCACAGTGTCCCTATTTGACCCGCAGTTTTCTCAATTTCTTTCCAGACTCTGCTTTCAGCCGACAACATCGTCATCGCCACTGGAGGGCGGCCAAGGTACCCCACGCACGTGAGTGTCACCCAGGCACCGCACCATCTCGGGGCTAGGGGGATGGCGTGTCCCCACCCGCGGCCTGCACACGCTTTTTACCCCACACTTATCATCACCACTTTCTACTTTTCAATTCTCTTGAGTCCACTCTGCCGAAGCACAAGGTCCCCGTGACCTCCTCGTCGCCAAACTCTCAGAACAGTTCTCACCTCGCTCTCCCGCGGCTCCAGGACGCTGGGCCTATCGGCCTGTCCCTCCCTTTCCTGCGTTTGTTGTTGGTCCTCCTCCCCCTTCAACCCCACCTCCGACACCTGGGACGCAAATTCACACTTTCACTGGGTACAATTTAGTGGTTTTTGGAACATTCCCAGAGCTGTGCAACCATCAATCTCTACCGTCCATCTCCAGAACTTTCCATCATTCCAAGTGGCAACTTCGTATCCACTCCCCTCCCCCATTCATTCGTCATGTGGATTTAGCACATTTTGTTTATCTACTTGTCCCTCCATGGGCGCCTGGGTGGTTTCCACTTTTTAGCTATTATGTCATGCTGTAAGAGTTTTCGCTTCTCGAGGGCACGTAGCTGGGCTGGCTCGCCGGGCTGTAGGGCAACTCCACGCTGAACCCTTGGAAGAACCTCCTGGCTGTTTGAAAGCAGCTGCACCATTTACTTCTCGCCAACAGTGTACGAAAGTCACGGTTTCTTCACACATCTCGTCACGTTTTACTGAAAGCTGAACGTTTCACGTACGTTGACGTGGTCGTTCTGCAGGTCAGATTCTTCCTCCACCCTAGGACTGAGTTGTTGTGGCTGTTTGGTGACTTTTCTGCACGAATTTTGTAGATTCCTTATTCTGTGTCCCGTGTGGCCACTGACTTCCCTAGCTGGCTAGCTCAGCGCTCAGCTAACAGTGGCCGGAGAGCTCCTTCATCACCTGGAAGCAGGGACTCTGCCAGTCTCTGCCGTCAGCCCCCGGGCACAGACAGCTCCGCTCGGCCTCCGCCTCCTGCTGTGCAGACAGCCAGGGGCGCTGGGCCTCCTGCGTGCTTCCTGCTGTGGGCACAGCCTGATGCGCGCCTGGCCTTCTAGATGCGCAGGAATGTACTGGAGGTTTTGCAGTCCCCTACAGACATGTCACTCCTCAACTTTTCCTTCTACGCTCTTGGGTCAGCTGGGTCAGTCTGCTGCTGTCCTCCGCTCTTACCTGTCACCTCAGGCAGTGGTGAGGTTAGAACTTTGGACAAATGCCCCCAGGGAGAGACTTTTATCAGATAAAGATGAGCCTTTTGAGTGGAGTCTTCCAGGAGCCCCCAGCAAGGTCAGACAAGGCGCAGACTCTTCTTGGAGAAGTGCCCTGCTGGGTTCTGCTTTTTCTGATCCTGTCCCACCCAGTTCAGGGCTGAGGCTGAGGTGGGGGATGGGACCACAGTAAGTTAAAACTCCAAGGAGCTCCCCATTCTTGTGGAGTTTCAGCTATTTTTCTTTTTCTGAGATGGAGTCTTGCTCTGTCACCCAGGCTGGAGTGCAGTGGTGTGATCACAGCTCACTGCAGCCTCGAACTCCTGGGCTTAAGAGATCCTCCTCCCCAAGTAGCTGGGACTACAGGCATGCACCACCACGCCTGGCTAATGTTTTAAAAAATTTTTTTAGGAATGGGGTCTCACTCTGTTGCCCAGGATGGTCTTGAACTCCTAGACTCCAGCGACCCTCCTGCCTCAGCCTCCCACAGTGCTGGGATTACAGGCGTGCACCGCCAGGCCCAGCTCTCCGCTGTTTTTCTTAACTAAACATTCCCTGTGTTGCTGCAAGCCTTTGGTTAGTTTCCATAGTTCTGAAAAAGTTGGATCTGACCATTTTTGCCAATTTTTTCACTTTTTTAACACGGGGGTGAATACCTCCTGGGCTGGTCCGTGGGATGTGGGCCCAGAGCTGAGGAAGGGGCCCCACGGTGAGGGTGGGGATGGCTGCCACGGGGAAAGCAAGTGGGGGGAACAGAGGGGTTTGGCTGAGGCCAGGGAATGGGGGCCGCCAGCCCCGAGCCTTGGTGTGGGCTGCAGCAGAGCCCAGGAAGGCCACAGGTGCCACCGGCTGGAGGCCACGCTGGTCTCTGACTCAGATGCAGGGGAAGTGTAGGCAGAGGCAGAGCAAGGGAGTCTCTGCTGGTTCTCAGGCGGGAGCCGTGGCCACCTCTGTCCCCAACCTCTGCTGCTGTTCTGTCCAGGGGAACGTGAGCACCTCTGGTCCTCAGCGTGACGGGGGTTTTCTTCCTGCCATCAGGCCAGCAAGGGCAGCCTCCAGCGGGGCCAGGGCGCTTGTGCACAGAGGTGGGCTCAGGTGGGCCGTGTGGCTCTGTAGCTGTGGTGACACTGCACTGTGGTGCAAGGTGGCTACGGCGGACAGGGTCACGATGACCCCTGCACCCGGTAGCTGGGCTCATGGTGGTTCTGCTTAAAGCCCCTGAAGTCCAGGGTCAGCTCCCAGGAGCCCAGCAGACACCTCGGCTCCTTCGAGGCACTGGCGGAAGTGGGTGCATATCTACGCCAGGGTGCCCTGCGGAGGGGCCCTGGCCCGGTGCCCCGCCCCCCCCCCCCCCCCCCCCCCCCCCGGCACCTCGTGGGCAGCTGCTGATGTCTCTGAGGCCCGGGGGGATGAAGCGGGCACCCGGGTCCTGGAGGGGGCAGCTCAGTGGCCACGGTGCTCTCCCTTGGGGCCCTCCTGGGTGCCTGCCAAGGCTTGCTTGTATTTTAGTCCTTTCCGCTGTCAGACCTTTCAGTTTTCCTTGAGCAAACCTGAGAAATTCTGACTTTATTTTTTTTGCCAGTTGGAAGCGTAGACTGTTTGAGATCTGTGTCCTCCGCCAGCCCACCTTGCTCTCATGGCCACTAAGCGGGCGCTCGCCCCTGGGCCTGCCCCACCTGCATGGCCGCTCTTCCTTGGGGGGTCTGTACGATTTCTGGGCCCAGAGCCCACCTGGGCCGGCCTTGAGGGTGCACAGTTGGTCCAACCCTCAGCCTAGTGCCCTTGGGGCCACTGCCCCTCCCGCCCCTCAGTCCCCACACCCTGCCCACTCACTCCTCCCCGCTGCCCGGACACTGGGGGCTCTCCCACTCCTGGTCTGTCCCCGACCTGTCTTCACCTGCCACTCCTCTCCGAGTCTGGGCCCCTGGAGCCCGGGCCCTGATCCCCTGGTCTGCGTGCCTATCTCCTCCCTTCCCGGGGCCCAGAGGACTGGAGGGGGCCCAGCTCTGCACCTGGGTGCCCCCTGCAGCTGCCCTGCCCACCTCAGGCCCTCGCCTGAGTCCAGACCAAGGGGAGGGTCCCTGAGAGCAGAGAGGAAAGAGCTGCTGCCGCACCCCCCTGGAGGGGTGTACCAATGAGATACAGGCAGGTTACTGTCTGTCCCCAAGGAGGCCACAACCTCCTTGGCAGGGACAATAAGGATGTGGCAGGGAGGCCCTGCCCAGCTGTGGGCTGGGGCAGGTCAGGCTGATTCTGCAGAACAGGCCAGGTGGAGCCCTTGTCCCACGGATCCTCTCTGTCTTGGCAGATCGAAGGTGCCCTGGAATATGGAATTACAAGCGACGACATCTTCTGGCTGAAGGAATCCCCTGGAAAAACGTAAGGACTGCCGTGTGCTCGATGGGGTCCCCTGCGTGTTCCCCAGAGCGAGCGCCAGGGCCCTGGGAGTGAGCAGCCTCAGCTCTTAGCACCTTCTTCCTGGTTCAGCCCAGAGAAGGAAAGGAAGGACATTTTTGTGCCCCTCTGCATCCCACGGCTGCCTCAGAAGTCATCACGGTGAATGTCACGCAGAGCAGCAGCCCCCAACCTTTTTGACACCAGGGGCCCGTTTCATGGAAGACAATTTTTCCACGGACCAAGGTCGCGGGTGGTTTCGGGACGATTCAAGCGCATGACATCTATGACATTTGCAGCCGCTCCCCAGCGCCTGCACCACCGCCCAGCTCCGCCTCGGATCATCAAGCATGAGCGTCTCACAAACAGCGCGTGACCTAGACCCTCGCATGCGCAGTTTGCAGGAGGTTTGCGCTCCTGTGAGAGCCTAACGGAGGCGGAGCTTGTGCGGTGCTGCGAGCGACGGGGAGCGGCTGTAAGTACAGGCGAAGCTGCTCACCTCCTGCTGTGCGGCCACCCACCAGCACTGGTCCGAGGCCCCGGGGGTTGGGGACCGCAGATGTAAAGGGAGTCAGCTGTTTGTTATCGGCGTCGTAGTTGTCGTGGGTCGGGGTTCCGGTGTGTGCCATCAGGGAGGGCGTCAGGAGGGGAGAGCCCGAGACCCCTCCCTCAGCCTCCGTCACACATCCCCACTGTCACTGGGTTTGCACATTGGGCTTCCCTGAAATGGAGCAAGGGCTGCACAGGCCTCAGAAACCACAGCCCGGTTGCGGGAGACCAGCAGGTGTCAAGACACTGAGTGCGTCCCGCGCAGGCGTGGCTGTCCCCAGGGCCCGTCCAGGCGGGAGTCCGTGGGGTGCGCGGGCGACTCCCTGCTGGCAGGGGACTCCTTGTGTGAGTCGCCTGCCGGCAGGGACCACAGAGGCCACCAGAGGGCGGCAGAGACCTGGTCTCCTTCGGGAGAAAGTGGTGGAAACGTGTCCCGGCCGGGCAGGCGTGTCCCAGCCGGGCAGGCGTGTGTGGCGTGCAGCTGGAGTGCGGGTGCACGTGTCCTGTGCGCTACACGTCCTTGCTCCACACGTCGCCGGCTGTTTCTGTCTGGGGCAGGTCCTGACGTCCCCAGTGGGCGTGGGGTGGTGGCTTCCACTGCTCCCCATCAGTGAGCCGTGGTTTCTCTTCCGTCATTGCAAAGGCTGCAGTGAAACCTCTGGGGTGTGTCTGTGACCTTCACAGGTGCTTCTAACACATCTTTCCCCAATTATTTGTTGTGGTAACATGCACGTAACATTTACCAGTTCGACCGTTTTTAAGCATACAGTTCAATGGCATCACCCTTGGAATGCTGCATAGCCGTCACCTTCCCTCTCCGGAATCCTTCATCTTGCAGAACTGCAAGGCTGCGCCTGCTAGGCACCAACTCCCAGCCCTCCTCCCCCCCGGCAGCTGCGTCCCCTTTCTGTCTGTGAATTTGACCACTCACACAAGTGGGTCACACAGTGTTTGTGCTCTTGTGCCTGGCCTATTGCCCTTACCATAGCATCCTCACGCTTCTTCCACATTGTAGCGTGTGTCAGAATTTCCTTCTAAGGCTGCACAATATTCTATTTTTGGACAGACGACATTTTTAAGGCTTATTTACCCATGGATGGGCACTGGGTTCATTCCACCTTTGGCTCTTGTGAACAACGCTGCTACGAACATGGGTGTGGAAATAGCTCTTCGAGTGCCTGCTTTCAGTAGACTTGCTGGAGCACATGGTAATTCTATGTTTAATTTTTTGAGGAACCACTGTACTGTTTTCCACCATTGTATATTCCCACCAGCAGCAGATAAG
>CM052452.1:20632453-20656924 GCA_028533085.1 Varecia variegata | reverse complement strand
CCTCTCCCCTCCTTCTTCCCTCCCTCTCCCCTCGCTCCTCCCCTCCCTCTCCCCTCCCTCTCTCATCTGCCAGCTGGTTTGCACATCAGGCCATGATCCCAGGTCTCGCAGATTTTCCCAACTTCTCACGTCTTGCAGCTTCTGTCATGTACACATGCTCTAACTTCTGTTTTTGATGTAACTTAAATCTCCTTTACACTTAGTAGCTTTTAGATTTATTGCACATTCAGGAAAACCTGCCCCACCCTAAGATTATTTTTTTTTTAAAAAGCTCCTGTATTTCCCTTTGGGGCTTCCACAGGTTGGATTTTCTTTTACATCCTGGGGCTGGTTACCGCTCTTCTGTGGGGGGGAGGGCTGCTGGGGCCCCCTGTTGGCAACTGCCCGGGCCCCCACTCCCATCCCAAAGCATCGTCCTCCCTCAGGGTCCTGAGTCCTGCCTCGAGCTCTGGCCACTGGAGCTGCTTGGTTCTCAAATCTTCTTAGTTTCCTCTCACGCTGGCGTCTCTTGGTGGAATTGGGGTATGCTCTCCGGCCTCTCCATAGCACCCTGTCTGCTGGACCCATGAAGAAACAGCCTTGAACGTATGGTGACACCTCTGTCCCAGCTGAGGCCACCCATGTGCTTGGATCTTCCGTGCCTGTCTCCCGGGGCCAGCACTTTCTGAATCCTGGTCACACGTTTCCTGCCCCAGGCTGCTGCGTGGGGCTGGGAGGGAGGCCTGGACCCATGGGTGCCTAAGTGGCACTGGCCCAGGCGGTGGCTCGGGCTTGGGGACTGCTCCTTGAGACCCTGTGCTGGGGACAGCCGGCTCGGCTGGGAAGACACGGCCCCAGATATTTTGGTCAGAAAAGAAACTACAGTGTTTATTTTCTTCAGAAAAAAAACATTTAGAAGGTTTTTTTTAAAGCTCTTTCGTTTAGAAGGAATCTAGGTATGTTATTGTTTAAGGAAAAAAAAGTGTTTGCAATGTATCAGTCACCCGTTTCGTTCTGAGCATGATTTATGTGAGGAAATGGTTTTTTTAAAAATTAAGCTGGAGATATATCCCTGTACGATGCTTCTGTGAAAATGCGGCTTTTGTCCAGCGCTGTTAATGCAAGTTGTAACAGTGTAATATGGGAGTCAGTGTTTACATGTTACATTCCTCCACCGCAGTCAAAATAAGCCCGCAGGGTCTACAGTAGCATTTCTGTATTTTATCAGCTTGGGCTGGGGCCGAGGGGGAGGCCTCCACTCACACTTGGAGGGGCTGTTTCTGCCAGATTTATTTGCCTTATAAATATTCCCTGTGTTTATTTTAACTCGCTTTTAAAATGGAGCTGAAATTAATATGGACCCCAGGGCTGCTGTCCTGGCCTGAATGCCACCGGAGGCAGGGGGGCTGCTTCTACCTGGCCCCGTCCAGGCGGCCGGGCGGGCAGTGGCCCTGTGCCTCTGCCTGCGACGGGCCCCGTGTCCCCAGCTGGCTTGAGGATGAGCCAGGTCTGTGCGGCCCCCAGCCCCTCCTGGGCCCCGCGGCCTGCACAGGCCCCTCTTCCCTCCCCTCCAGCAGGCACGGCCAGTGCCAGGACCTCCTCCCTGAGGGCGTCTGTGTGGGGCCTACCGCCCTTCAGCCCCAGAGGCCATTCCACTCTGTCTTTGTCCCCAAGAGACCGCCTGGCATCACAGCGCACCTTGGGCCTGGCGTGGGGAGCCCCCTCCTCCTCCACTGGCACCAGGTCCCAGGGAGCCCGGGGCTGGACAGACAGCGGAGGTGGGTGGTCACGCCTGAGCCCAGTCCAGGGGAGAGAGAATGAACAGCGCCCTTCGCTAAACAGCCAGATGCCCACAAAACAGGGCCACACCTGTTGGCCAGCGTGGGCTTAGCACCTGCTTTGGAACCCAGGAAGGTGACAGGTGATAGGTAGAAAGCTCCTGGAAAAGCAGTGTGAGCTTGTGGGTGGGTGAGCAGGACCCCTGGGCCTGGTGCGACAGGGTGGGGCCGTCCTGGCTGCCCCAGGCTCTGAGAGCCACGCCTGTGGGGGAAGGGGCGTCCTCCTGGCCTTGGTGCGGGCAGGGCGGTGGCAGTGGGGGCCCTGGGCGGGACTCCAGGACGGCACCTGCCTGGCCTCGGTCACCTCACGCCAGCCTCGTGCCCGGCTGGCCTGCCTTTCTTCCGTCTGGTGTCTTCCGTTCTGCGCTGGGTCCTGGACAGGCTGGGGGAGCGAGGAGGTTCTGGGGGAGGAACAGGGTCCCCTGGTCAGGCAGCCGGGGCCCCCGCAGGAGGAAAGGCCACTGTGCGCAGCTGCCCACTGCCAGCTGGGGAGGGGTGCAGGGGTACATGGCCCCACGTGACGAGCTCGGAGCAGCCCTGCACTGTCTGTCCTTGGCCTCCCGGGGCTCCGAGCTGAGGCAGAGCGTTTTCGTAACGTAGGCTGATTTAACGGCGCCTGTCAGAGTTTGTCACAGAAGGAGCTTTTGTTTGACCCTATGACATCCAAAAGCTGGCCAGATTCTGCAATCACCTTTCTGTCTTTCTAAGTGCAAGAGAAAAGAGGTAAATTTTATCCCAGGAAGACACCACGGTATTGATTTAGGAGAAATCACTGCTGCTTAAATTTTCATTTTCTGCTTAACCTCCACATTCTGTCAGCATGATGTGATGTCCTTGTGTCCAGCGGGCGGGAGACCGGTGTCCGCCTAGGACTTGGTCACCAGACTTTACAGCTTCTCCGCCCACCTGCCCAGAGCGTCCCTGTGGCTGAGACGTTGCAAGGCCAGGGCCTCGGTGGCATCTGTGACAGGGCAGCACACACAGGCTCCGGCCGGGCCCTGAGGGGTTAGGTGGGGCTTGGGGGTCCCAGGCAAGCCAGGAGCCGCCCCTACGGGGATGGTGGCTTCCAGACGCCCTCCCCCTGCTGCCTCCCGGGTGCCCACAGCTTGGCAGCCTGGCTGGCATTTCCTGCGCTGGCAGGAGTGCCGAGTGGCCAGGTGCCTCCCGCGAGACTCTCGCCTGTGTGGGTGTCCCCTGGGAGAGCGGGTCAGGGCTTCGCGCTCGAGAGCCCGGTGGCTTGCTCTTTAAGCCTGGGCTTCGTGGGCTGTTAATGCTTTTGTTTCTGCTTCCTCCTCCCCTGGATCATGAACAAGAAAGCCTGCCCTGTGATCAAGCTAACCCCACAGTAGTTGTGCCTCTTCCGAAAGCGTTCGCCCATCGAGAGGCAGCCAGCGCGGAGCTGCCCAGAGCACACGTCAAACTGAACTCGAGGCCCGCGGGGTGCAGGGTGGTGACTTCCAGTGTGGGCAGAGCCCTGGTCTCCCGGTCTTTTAATGTAGCGCTAAGACCAGTGGTTCCGGCCCCCAGGGGTTCTCGCAGCCCCTCCCCCAGAGCTGGCCCCCTGACTTTTGTGGCCAGAACGGCCATCCTCCTGTGACCAGCCACGGCCTGTGTTGGTCTCAGCCCCTGCAGGCCCGTGTGGCCCACGGGCACCGCCTGCAGGCGCCTGTCTTCAGGGCCTGTCCTTCCTCCTGATCCGGAGGCTTCCGCGTTCGCCTCTGGTTTTGCGCAGGCAGTTTCTGCTTTAGCCGGAGGGAAGGGAGGCCTCCGTTTGAGTTCTCGTGTCCTGCACTCTCCAAGGGTAAACATTCATGTTATTTGGTCAACTGGGGGAGGGGCAGGCTGAAAACCAATACGGCCGATAATCCTCACTCACGCAGGCGAGAAGAGGCCCAGAGTTTCCCTCCACACGAGTGGGGGTCGAGCTTTTGTTGAGAGATTTCAGCAAGAACGCCCACCTCCTCCCACAGTGCCTGCAGGGGTGAGGCCCCCATGGCTTCGAAGGTGGCCCCAGAGGTGGGAGCTTCTCCCGCTGCTGTGTGGCGGCCAGGGCAGGAGGCCCAGGGCACAGGGGGCTCTGAGGGAAGGGCTGGCAAGTCGTGGCCCACCCGCCTCCCCTACCCAGGCCCTGTCGGTGCCGTCACGTTGTGCAGGGATCAGGGAGGCACAGGGGCTGCAGAAACAGCAAACATTCATGCCCAAGCCAGGAGACCATGTCGCTGCTTCCCTGGCAGTGGGGTGGGGCGAGAGAGCCCCCGCCCCGTCCTGTGGGCTGCAGCTACAACCGGCCCATTCCCAGAGGGGGGGCAGCTTTCAGGAACAGAAAGTGTCTGAGATGAGCAGGGACCCCGTTTCCCACGGAGGGCCACCCTGGCGTCACTCCACTGGTACCTGCACGGCCTGGCCCGTGCCAGGCTGAGTTTAGGGCAGGATATTCAAAGCAGCTGGGCTCTGTTTGTATTTCCAGTAACTCATAATTTCATGTCTTAAAAAAAGGCTTATACCTCTCACCAAATACGTCAAGTCCACAAAGGAGGTAGATTTTGTAATTTTGAAAATGCACCTCTGTATGCAGATGTGCCCGCTGCAGCTGCACATAGGTGTGTGCACACGCGTGGGTGCCATGCACACCCGGCACCTGTTTCTCAGGTGTTGCCGGCCCTGCGTGGCCTGGAATGCACCTCTGCACTTCCGGTTGGTTGGGGCCCAGGGTCCCCCCACCTTCCTCACGTGCCGAGGGGCATGTCGCCGGCCGGGACCATCTTGTGCCCAGCTTGCCGTCAGACCTCGTCTGTGTGCCCGGGACGTGACTGCAGCATAGTCCGTCCCCGGCTCTCGAGAGGAAGCCACGTGCCAGATGCTTCCCGCAGGGCACCTGCAGAAGTATTCAGGGGATACGCGGCGTTTTGAAATGGAATTATATCATTAGTACCTGCCGGGATTAACGCTGACACGGGGCTTACCGTCCTCATTTTGTCTCCTCTCGTTCAAAGACTAAAGGGGTGATCTGAGGAGCCCACCCACGTGTAGCTGGCCCACTGGGAGTTCTTGTTCTGTTAGGATCTGTGCCCATTTGCATGTGTGTGCACGCATGTGCTATGTGAATGTGGGCAGGCATTTGAGTGTAAGCGTGTGTGTGGACATGGGCATTATATACATGTGACCGTGTGCGTGTACATGTGTGCACGCCCATGTGAGAGTGTGCGTGCACATGAGTGTGTGTGAGTGCACATGTGCATGTGTGTGCACGCATGTGGAGTGTGGAGTTGAACAACAGCAGGGGATTTGCACTACTGGGACAGACGTTTCCAGTGGCTCTGCAGTCACCTCGTCCTGTGCTGTCTCCCTGCCCCCTGCTCTGGGCGCCAGCTCCCCTGGCCCTGCACCCAGGTGTGGCAGGGCTGGGCGGGCAGGTGTGGCCTCCAGCCTGGCCTTCCGCAGTCCCAGAGTGTTCACTCTCAGATGACTTTCCAAGGAGCCCCCGTGGTCCATGCCGTCACGTTCCTGCAGGGTCTCCACTCCCATCCTGGCCCGGGGGGCCCGAGGGGCAGAGGGCAGGCCCTGTGCTTCTCCAACAGGCCTTCCAGGGGACAGATGCCACTTGTCACTGACCACATGCCCATGAGGCTACTGTCTGTCATGTTGTGTGTCACAGCTGGACCCTCCGAAAAGCGGGCTTTGCACCGGAGGCAGCCTGTTTGCACAGTCGGCCTCCGTGCTCACGCGCTGAGTGGGCGCCTGGCGCGCAGGTCCCTCTCCGTCCATCCCCAGCTCGTCCACATGGCGCCCACCTCGCTCTCTGTCTCTCTCTGGCAGGTTGGTGGTCGGGGCCAGCTGTATCCTTTGCTGCTGTGTGGGCGGCACCCTGGGTCGTGGACGCTCCCTCCCTAGGTGCCCGCCACCACCTTCCCTCCCGGCAGGCGCTTTGCTGCCTCCGGTCGGGCACTTACGGGGCTGCTGAGGGTGGAGGGCCTGTGCCCTGGGGACAACTTGAGCCTGACCTCTGGGACCAGGGCTTCCTGGAGGCTCTTCCTGAGACGCACACTGAGACTGCCGAGCCACTAGTGTAGCCGGGCACAGTGAGGCGGCCGGGACGGCCTCCCATGAGGGCAGCCGCGCTCTGGCCCCGCTCCTGCAGAAGGAGCAGTCAGACCCAGCGGGTCAGGAGAGGGGACATCCGGGGGAAGATGACAGCTGCAGGCCGCCAGCTGAGAGCACAGGTCGATGCAGCTGCCTCCAGCCTTGTATGGCTGAAGGTTTCCCGCTGAGTCTGGGCGGAGCGGCTCTCCCTCACAGTTCGGACCCCTCCAGGTCACAGGCCTGGCCCCGGAGGCTGCGATGAACTCCCGAGCTGGGACAGGTGCCCCGTGCAGGCAGAGGCAGAGGCAGAGGCAGGCCTGGCCAGTGGTGCTGTTCAGGGAGCCCCTGCTCGGGCTGGCACAGCCCTCACCCCCGGCCACGCACTGAGGGCTGGTGGTGGGGGTCTCGGGCTGGGAGCTTCCTCTGGGGCCAGCTGCAGGAGGGTGGGCGTGGGCTGCCAGCGTAGGGCCCTGGGGTCTTGCCCCTGCACTCGCGAAGCACAGTCTGTTAGCATTCCTCAGTCTGCACCCAGATGTGGCCCTGGAGTGTGCCGGCTTCCTCACCGGGATCGGACTGGATGCCACCGTCATGATACGCAGCGTCCCCCTCCGCGGCTTCGACCAGGTAGTGCAAGAGGCTCCTGAGCCCGCCCTGTGGCTCTTCTCCTGTCCACCTGTGCCTGGCCTAGGTGCGTGGGCCAGGCTGAGGCCTGAATCTTTAGGAACAGTCCCCTGAGCCAGACAAGGAGATTGCCCAGGAAATGTGAAAACATGCAGCCAGAGCAAAGGAGGAAGGGCAGCGGGTGGGCTACACAGACACCCCTCCCGCCAACAGAAGGGACAGGGAAGGGCCACCCATGGGACACCCAGCCCAGCCTCCCATGTAGGCTGAGTCTCCCCACCCCCGTCATCCCGTTAGCAAGTGGCAGCATGTGTCCCAGAAGCATCGGCCTCACCCCAGAGACCCCCAACTCTCTGCCGCCTCCTTGCCGAGGCCCCTGGGGTCCAGCAGGGGGAATGAGAGGCCACGTGCGAGCCGGGGTGAGTGGCGCAGGGGCACACGGGCTCCAGGCGAGCCTGTGGGGTCAGCTGTCCTGACACCACAGGGGCCAGAGGTCAGAGGCTTGGGCTCGTGGGGTCCACGCAGGTCCACGGGGAGGTGCATGGGTTTGCAGCGGTCCTCACCCAACGCCACAGATGGCAGGATGAGCCTTGTGATTGCAGCCTTGGACATTTTCATTTTCTTTTTTTTTTTTTTTCTTTTTAGAGACAGAGTCTTGCTCTGTCACCTGGCTGGAGTGCCATGGCGTCAGCCTAGCTCACAGCAACCTCAAACTCCTGGGCTTAAGCGATCCTCTTGCCTCAGCCTCCTGAGTAGGTGGGACTACGGCGCACACCACTGTGCCTGGCTAATTTTTGTGTTTTTTGTAGAGACAGGGTCTTACTATGTTGCTCGGGCTGGTCTTGAACTCCTGGCCTCAAGCGATCCTCCCATCTCGGCCTCCCAAAGTGCTGAGATTACAGGTGTGAGCCACTGTGCCCGGCCTGAGATTTTCTTTTCTTTTTTTTTTTCCCTTTAAGACAGAATGTCACTCTGTCAGCCCGGGTAGAGTGCAATGGTGTCATCAGCTCACTATAACCTCAAACTCTTGGGCTCAGGCGATCCTCTGCCTTGGCCTCCCAGAGTGTTAGGAGATTACAGGTGTGAGCTACTGCACCTGGCCTCCTTTTTTTTTTTAAATAAAAACTCTTCAAGGAAAAGTCGCCTGTTAAAATTGAACTTTGTATTGTCATGGGGTGGGGAGTCAAACACCCCATGACCCCCACAAAGGAAAACCCATTCGTGGCGGAGCTGCGTAGGTCTGCAGGGCCCTGGCCCAGGTCCACAGTTGGCCCCCAGCTCGCAGAGGCCTGGTGAGGTCGCCCACAGGTAGGGGGAGCTGGACCTGCTGTCTCCAGACCCCTGACTCCACCCCCAGTCTGGGCCAACTCAGAGACGTGTCCCTCCGTCCTAAAGCCATGGCACACAGCTGTCACCTCCCTCAGTGCACATGCGCAGAGCCCCTGTGGCTAGGACACAGGGTCTGGGCAGACCTCTGCCGTGCCGGCGGCGGACGGAGGAGGCGGAGGGGCCTGCAGGGGTGAGGGCCATGCCAGGGCGGAGGCTGCCCGATGGGAACACAAGAGGACATTAGGCTGGGGGGCAAT
Source organism: Varecia variegata (assembly GCA_028533085.1). Classification (NCBI taxonomy): domain Eukaryota; kingdom Metazoa; phylum Chordata; class Mammalia; order Primates; family Lemuridae; genus Varecia; species Varecia variegata. Next base: position 20,648,820 of record CM052452.1, on the reverse strand, counting down.
GGCCCCCCCGTGGTTCCCCCTCAGGGACCAGGACATCCGAGCCCACCGGGCTTCCAGAGGGATGCGGGAGGGACCTGCAAGCCTGCACGGCGGTGCCTCTGCCAGGGATGCCCGGACGCTGTCCTCGTGGTCTGGGGAGGACCTGCGCACGCGGCCCAGAGCCAGCTGGCTCGCCTGGACGGGTGTCAGAGAATTTAAGTGGTGACTGTTTGTTTCCTCCTGACACTGCTGGCCTGTGTGAACCCCCAGTGTCCTGGAGAATGGGGCCCCCGTCTGCAGCCGGACAGGGGCACGGGGCCTACTGGGCGACAGGCAGGAGCAGCACCCTCTCTGCCCTGCAACCGTGCCCACACCTGCCGCCGTGTTTCCAGGTGGGGCAGAGGGCCAGGAGAAGGAAGTGCTTCATGCCACTGGCTTTCGTGGGGACTTAGGTAATTGGCACCTAGAGAGGCACCCACAGGCCAAGCAAGTCCTGACCAAAGGGCCCAGGGCTGGGGATTTGGAGCCAAGAGCGGGGCCGACACTCTCCACAGACGAGTGGAGGCAGTGGGCACCCCACCTTCTCTTCCACACAGACCCCCCTTGCCTCCTCGCCGGGGCCTTCGAGAGCAGGGCAGGGGTGGGGCCTCCCCGGTGGCTGTCGGTGGTGGTGATCTCACTGCCACCTGGTCCACACAGCTTGTCTTTGCGTGTCTTGCAGCAAATGTCTTCCCTGGTCACGGAGTACATGGCGTCTCACGGCACCCGGTTCCTGAGGGGCTGCACCCCCTCCCAAGTTAGGAGGCTTCCGGCTGGCCGGCTCCAGGTCACCTGGGAGGACCGCACCTCTGGCAAGGAGGACACAGACACCTTTGACACCGTCCTGTGGGCCATAGGTAAGCATGCGCCGAGCCACACACTCAGCCTGTCTCCGGTCTCCCTGAGGCGCACGGGGACCAGCAGAACCTTGTTCCCCGGTGACGGAACCTTCCGCCCACTTCCTGCCACCCCCTGGGGATGCCCCATCCTCTGGCCCCCAGCAGGTTCAGGAAACACAGGCCAAAGATAAACCAGCCAGGTGTCACCACTGAGCAAAGACTAACTAGTCTTTGCTAACTAGTCGTCTTCCCTTGGTGGATTGTTTGTTACGGTTTCTGCGCATAAATCCGCGTGTTTCCCGCTAGGTTTAAGCCTTGGTATGGCTTTTATATAATAATATATATTTTGAATTACAGCGTCAAGCTAGTTGTTTTTAACACAAAAATGATATAGATTTTAACACTTTTTAAACTGTGGTAATGTATATCTAACAAATGTCACCATTTTAAGCATTTTTTTTTTTTTTGAGACAGAGTCTCGCTCTGTTGCCTGGGCTAGAGTGAGTGCCGTGGCGTCAGCCTCGCTCACAGCAACCTCACACTCCTGGGCTTAAGCGATCCTACTGCCTCAGCCTCCCAAGTAGCTGGGACTACAGGCATGTGCCACCATGCCCGGCTAATTTTTTCTATGTATATATTTTTAGTTGGCCAGATAATTTCTTTCTATTTTTAGTAGAGACGGGGTCTCGCTCTTGCTCAGGCTGGTCTCGAACTCCTGACCTCGAGCGATCCGCCCGCCTCGGCCTCCCAGAGTGCTAGGATTACAGGCGCGAGCCGCCGCGCCCGGCCCATTTTAAGCATTTTTAAGTGCACAGCTCCGTGACATTAAGCACATTCACGTTGCCGTGCAACCGTCACCGCCATCCACCTCCAGAACTATTTCATCTGAAGCTGAAACTCAGTCCCTGTTAAAGAATAGTTCCCACCCCCGCCCCCCAGACCCTGGAAGCCACCACTCTACTTTCTGTCTCAATGAATTTGATGGCTCTAGGGACCTCACATAAGTGAATCATGCAGTATTTGTCGTTTTGTGACCGGCTATTTCACTGAGCAAAATGTCCTCAACGTTCGCCATGTTGTAGCATGTAAGAGTTCCCTTCCTTTTCAAGGCTGTATAATTTTGCTTAGCCATTCGTCTGTCCATGGACACTCTGGTCGCCGCCACCCTTGGCTACTGCAAACAATGCTGCTGTCAACAGGGTGCGCACAAGCTGGCTGTTTCCAACGTGTAAACATGATGCAGATGTTAAAGGTTCTAACCGGCCTTTTTGTGGCTTGCAGCAGCCCCCAACGGGCCGCTCTGGGCTCTACGGGCCATCGCGGGCTGGGTGTCTCGCTGGCCTTTCCAGAAGTCACACTTTGAAGGATTCCAAAGGTGGCGTCCAGCGTGGGGCAGAGGCCTTGGACCTTCTCCAGCCAGGTGTGGGTCGGCTGCCTCCCGCCCTCTGTCATGCGCGGGGCCGGTGCTTTTCGGGTGGAGGTTGAGCAGATGTAGCTGTGGCTGACCTCGCCGGACACCCGGCCTCTCTGGCTGGGCCCCCGAGGACAAGGGTGGGGAGTGCGGCCTCAGCTGGAGTAGACCCCTGCCCTGGCCAGGCTGTCTGAGGGGGCCTGGGGAGGGGAGGCCCAGATGCTGTCCTGTCCCAGGCCTGCTGGGAGGCGGTGGCCGCTGCGAACCGGCTCCCGTGAGGAGCCTGCAGTTCTCATCCGGGAGGGTGTTGCAGGGCACGCTGTGCACCTGCTGGGACGTCCCTGCCGCCTGGCACCTGCGTCATCTAGGTTGGTTTCTAGTTTTCCTACCTTTCCTGTCCACTTGAACGTTGACCATGGGAACAACTAAGGTGCCGGTTTCCCTCAGCACTTCTGGTTCTCCGGGGCCTCTCTGCACCAAGCCTGGGCAGTTGTCCCCCTGCCGTGAGCCCGGGCCGAGAGCCCTGATCCCTCTCCACCGTCCTCCACCCCTACCTCGATGGTGCACATCTTTACTGGGTGCCCAGAGGGGCTGTCCCATCAGTGTCCACTGAGGCTTGCTGGCCCGGGTGCGGCGTCCCCTGGGCTCCCGGAGGAACGAGCTGCATCCGCAGAAGCCGCGAGGAGTGAGTGGCGTCAGGAATGAAATCGAGTCTCAGGGGCGGGCCCTTTGCTTTTGTGTAGTGGATGCGAGAACAGGTCTGCGTGGGGAAAGGCTCTGAGATGGCCCAGAGTGAGCCACAGTGGGTCAGTTACCAAGAGGAGTGTTCCTGGTCAGATTGTGGAAGTAAGTGTTAAGTTCACTGTGGTAAACGCTACGCACGGTTAGGTGGTGTTTTGGACCCACAAGTGTACTGATGTTTAGCATCTTAAACTGCACTCCAAACACCAAGGTGACGACTTTCTCCCCTCCCACTCACCCCAGCCTTCCTCTTTTGTCCCCTGACATCTCTCTGGACCCCCCGATCGGTACAGGGCGCCCTTGTCCCGCCTTTGGACAGGGGAGCTGGCCGTGCAGCCAGACGCCGTCCACTGGCCCACAGCGATGGCGGTGGCCCCGTGGGCCAGGGCTGTGCCCTTGAGGAGCCCGGGGTCCTCCCAGCTTCCAGGCGGGGGCCTGGCAGGGCCAAGGTGGGCCCCTGCCTGGCAGAGCTGCCGTGGTGCATACCCCTACCCTCCCCCACCGGGAGTCTTTTATTTTTTTGTATTTTCAAAAAGAGCATCCCCCAGACAGTCTGCCCGGCATGATTGATGCTGGGGGTGGAAGCTTTTCGCAGTCCTTGGCCTTTGACCTTGATTCCCGGAGGGCGGCAGCGGTTTCTGGCACGCCTGGCCTGCGGGGGGGCTGCGGGCATGTGCTGACTGCACTGCCCAAGAGCCAGGTTTTGTAAACATTTAGGAGCCACTTCCCAGGTTCACCGCTGGGGATGTTTTCTGCTGGCTCGTACTGATAAGCCTCAAACCGAGCCCGAGCGCAGTTTCTGCTTGCAGTAAAGGCTGATCCGCTCCAGGAGGTTAAAATGAAGTACCTGGGGGGCCGCACAGCTGGCCCTGCCCTTCCTGAGGGGGGAGTCCTGAGTCCACACAAGCTGGGCTCTCACGGGTGTTTAAAAACAGAAAGGGAGGATGCCCTCATGCCTACAGACACACGGACAGGCCAGGTGCTGCTCGGAGCTCCCATGTGGCACCGAATGCTGGCCCTGCCCACGCGCCCGGCCACAGCCACGAGGAGGTGGATGTTGGCATCGAGAAGTGGGCCTGGAGCCCCTTCCTCGGCAGCCTTGATCTCCAGTGGTGGATTAAGCAAGTTAGCAGTTAAAGCAGTTAATTGCTGTGCAGGGGGCCCGGCTCATTGTTTGTCTGTGAATCACCCGCCCACACCAGGTGTCTCAGATAATAGACTGGGAACTTCAGGGAGGAGGATTTCCTGTCTGCAGATGTGCCGATTACAGCGCTGAGTGAAGACAGTCAGCCTGGCTGCTGGGCTCGAATTCGCCGAAGTTAACCAGTTGTGGCCTGAATCCCCAGGCAGACGCCTCCCCGCATAGAGGCTTCTAGGCTCCAGTTGAGCTTAGATTTGGCTTTAAGGGATGGACAGTCTACCTCTGGGTCACAGCCATGGGACACCAGGCACCGAGATTGTCACGTGCCCCTGGGCATCCCCCCCCCCCCCAGACTTCTCTGGCACATCTGTCCCTGCGCCAAGCCACAGGAGTCCTCTCCACAGTCGGGGGCGGGGGGCTGGTGTGCAGGAGGGGCCTCACCGAGCCTGGAGGGCCCTCGGCCCAGACAGCCACTGTTCCCCCAGCCGAGTGCCGGGAGGGCAGTCGCAGGCCTGCCCGGGCCCCCACGGTGTGGTGGGTGAGCCCTGGGGGAAGAACCAGCCCAACTCTTACCCCGGCCACTGAAGCCATTTTCTCTTCTTCGGGCTTTGTTGTAGAGGCTTGGAGTCATCACCTGTGTGCACACCCACTTCCGAGCCGCTCGGGCCCCGGCCCCGGCCCCGGCCCCGGCCCCGGAGCCTGGCTTCCCGCCTTCCATGGAAGACCACGCACGGGCCAGCACTGGGAGCGGCTGCATGTGCACCAGGGGGCTGGGGTGCCCAGGACCCAGGTGGGGAGCGGGTCAGCCCAGGGAGGGCTGCAGCCCGGGCTCCCCTCTCCACCTGGGGCTGCTGGCTCAAGTCTGCATGGTTGGGACCATCCTTGCTCAGCTGCATTCTGCTGTCGGCTGCCCCCACAGATGCAGCCCACTCGAGGCCCGGCGGCATGTCCCCCTGGTGAGTGCCAGGCAGCAAGAGCGGGTGGGAGTCTAAACAGAACCAGGCCCCCAAGGCTGGGAATTTGTGGGTGGGAGTGCTCTGAGCCCAGCGAGAGAGAAGAGGCCGCTGGGGCTTGGCACCTCCTGGAGGCCCTGAGGGGTGGCCCTGGCACTCCCTGGCTGGGCGCTGGAGGGGAGCTGATGGGCGTCTCTGAGCCAGGACGCAGCCTGGTCCAGGGAACCCCCGGGGAGCCCACTGAGTTCTTCCCAGTGGGGACTCAGAAGTGACCTGGCCTGGGTCAGCCAGTGGAGTGGCTGGCCCTGTGCAGGTGGTAAGGATCAGGAGTGCCTCCTTGGTACTCTAACATCTTTTTATTTGAGTGTAATTTTGATGTCTGTAATTATTGACATCAAGAGAGACCCAAAGGTCGGGCGGTGGCTCACACCTGTCATCCCAGCTCTTTGGGAGGCTGAGGTGGGAAGATTTGAGACCAGCCTGGGCAACACAGTAAGACCCTGTCTCTAGAAAAATGAAAAAAATTGCTTGGGCGTGGTGGCTTCACCCATCGTCCCAGCTACTCAGGAGGCCAAGGCGGGAGGATCCCTTGAGGCCAGGAGTTCGAGGCTGCAGTGAGCTATGATTGTGCCACTGTCCTCCAGCCTGGGTGGCAGAGCCAGACCCTGTCTCAACACCAACAAAAAAAGAAAACAGACTGAAATCTGCCTGTGTTTGGGCTTTTCTTTTCTTTTCTCTTGGAGGGCAAGAAGGTGGACATTCACACTCACAGGGCCCTTCCTATAGGAACCTGCCGAACTCCGAGAGGTGGCCGTGGCCTTCCCGCCACACTGAGTGGCCCTGGGGCACCACTGCTCCTGCAGCAGCCTCGGGTCAGCCCTGGCTCACGGCAGCGCCAGCCCCTGGGAGGGCCTGGTGAGGGCGGGGGCAGCAGTGCGCTGAGCCATGACCTGCCTGGCGCCCAGCAGCTCATCCCGGGTCCAGACTCGTGTCCGAGGGGCTGGCCTGCTCCTGCGATGACTTTCGCTGGGTGTGTCACCAAGTCAGACTCAAGGCTTGTGGCTAGAACTCACTGGAAACCAATCAAAGGTAAAAGCTTGGTGAAAACGCTATGGAGATGAGCAGGTGCTGTCGTGAGTGTTATCACGTGCCATCCGCGTGCGTCTGAGTTCAGCCAGTGCCGGCCTCGGGGAGGTTGTATTTATGGTAACAGTTGCTAAAGCACCACGGAGCAGCCTCCTTCCCGGGGGGCCCAGCTGTGGGTTGCAGGAGCCGCCGTGAGCGAATCTGACGCTTCGCGGTGGACGCAGGCTGGCTTGAACAGGAAAGGCCAGTGCTGCCTCCAGGGGAGCCCAGCCCCACTCCCAGAGAGCCCCCCGGGTGTGAGGCACCATCGGGATGGCCTGCGGGTCCCTGGTGAGCACTGGCGGTCACAGTGAGCAGCCAGCGTCAGGTCACATCGTGGTCCAGGGGCTCATTCATTCACTCAGCAAACACTGAGCCTCGGCTGGGATGCAAGGCCGGCAGGACCGTGCTCACTCCTGCCCCTGGGGAGCTCACAGCTGTGGGTGGGGGTCTGGGGCTTGTTGAGAAGGGGCCATTCAGAAACAAAAATGAAGAAGAAGATGGTAAGTAGAAAAAAAACAACCAGCTTCAGGGCTCTGACTGCAGTTGCAAAGGTGGGCCTGCTTGGTCCAAGGTGCTGCGCCAGGGTGAGTGGTACCCGGGCCGGGGGCCACATGCAGGCCTGTGTGTGGAGCCCTGTCGCCTCGCAGGGCAGCCACCGCAAGCTCCTCGCCCCGTCCTCGGCACGGCACTTCCTCCCTCCTGCCTGGCCGCGTCTGTCTGGACCGCGGCCCCTCGCTCCCCTGCGGTACTGCCGCCGGCACCTGATCTCACCTCATTTCACGGCTGCTCTTCGGCGGTGGGAACATGTGCCCCAGGCGGGCGTGAAATCGGAGGACATGCGCCTTTTCCATCGCGGGATGAGAGAGGCCGTGGTACTGCACGTGGCCGGCCATCTGTGCGTCCCTGTGTCCGGCAGAGGAGTCAGGAATGACCGACAGCTGCCATCTGTGTGGCTGGGGCCAGGGCAACTGGGCCCCCCACGCCAGCAAGGGGATTGGACTCTGCTCTGAGCATGAGGGGAGGGGACTTCCCGAGCCACCCCGCCTCTGCTGCGGCCACCACCCTGGTCCTTTGCTCAGCGAGGCCCCCCGCATCCTGGCTGGCAGGGCCTGTCACAGCTGGGGGCGTCGCCCCACGGTATGGAGCACTGGGGTGGAGCTGGCCTCTCTGTCCCGCTGGCCGGCCCCACCGGCACAGCTTCCAAACCCGACACACCATGGCTGCCCTTCCCGGGCCGGCCCGGCTGCCTGTGGCCGCCGCTCACTCTTCCTTCACCGCTCGCTCCGGAAGACGCCGCGCAGCCCCTGCGAGGCCAGGTGTGCTCGTGCCACGGGGCCACCCCTGCCACCCTCCAGCTGGTGCTGGCTCTTCACGCCAGCGGCTCCTGCGCATTCCTCTGAGCCTTCCAGTCGCGCACGGCACGTCCCCAGCAGTCCCGGCTGTGCAATGGGCCGCACGGGCCACCCGGTTCCACACTTGTGTTATCGTCTTCTGTGTCTACTTGTGTATTTCTCTTCGTTTCTCTGGGACCTGGGGGCAGGGTTTGGGCAGCACCTGCAAGGTTCACGTGAGGAAATGCTCTTGGCCTCCCGGGACCAGCCAGGCAGGGGACAGCGCGGATGCAGTGTCAGGCGCTCTGGCCCCAGCATAGAGCTGTCACCAGGAGGCTCTGGGCCTGCGGAGCTGATGCACCAGCCTGGGGAGGGCCCAAGGGCTCCTCCTGTGTACCCCGGCTCTGCCACGGGGCCCTGGGTCCCTCTGCCGTGGGCTGGCATCACCTGTGTCCAGGCAGATCTGCCACTGGTGCCAGCCTGCCTGGCACCCGACCGCTGCGGCCGAGCAGAGCACAGAGGCTGGAGCCGGCCTCCCGCGAACTTGAGATGCTCGGCTTAGCGCAGCCTCCGTGTTTTGACTTCTCGCTCCAGGACGGCAGCTGGGGACTTAGCGTTTTCCTTTCACAGGGGCTTCGTCTTCCAGATGCTTAGGTGGGCACCACCCACGTCCTGGCTGCAAGGAAGCCGGTTTGTCCAGGCCACTGCAAGCTGTGGGGCTGTGCCGTTAACACCAAGTCACGCTGGCCGTCAGGGGCTTGTCCTGACCCCGCTGCCCCTGCCCTCCTGGGGTCGGCGGGAAGAGCTGCTGTGGCCACACCCCTCTGAGTCAGGAGAGAAAGGGTCCTCTGGCCGCTTGGCCACAACAAGTCCCTTGTGGAGCCTGGCAGAGGCCATGGTGCCCAAGGCCCCAGGACTGGCCATCCCCTACCCCTCCTGGCCTCTGCGCCCAAGAGCAGGAGCAGCTCGTGGCTGCGTCCCAGGATGAGCCCAGTGTGGCTCAGGCACTGTCCCTTGGCCCAGCTCCTCTCTCGGCCATGGGGTCTCCAGGCTGGAGCTGTTTGCTGGGCAGCAGGGAGCTGCAGCGTGGAGCGACAGGGACCTGGCCGCTGGCCCTGCTCGCTGGGCCCTATGCCAGGGGTCATGAGCCCACTTTCCCCTAATAGAAAGAGACCTTCAGGTTCCATCTGGGCAGGGGCCACCCCCAGGACCTGAGCATCGGCTGGGGGTGCAGCCTGGGGCGTAGCCCCTCGGCCTCAGCTTGTCCAGACAGGGAGGAGGCCATTGAGAGCATCGGGTGTCCCTTGGAGGAGGCCCCGCTGGACTCCAAGGCCTGGGTGCCTAATCGTGCTGGGTGGGGGTTGCGGGGAGGCCGGGCAGAGTACCGGGTGCCCACAGCCCCCATGGAAGGCTGGTTTCTCCTATGAAGCCAGCACAGAGCATTGATGTCACGCTGGTGGCCTGTGGCAGGGCCTGGGGCCAGGGCACAGGGAAGGTCCTGGAGTCCCATGCTCAGCACTGTGGTATCGGGCAGTCGTGGCATCGGCAAGCGCCTGCTCCTTCCCGTGGGCCAGAGGACGGGAGGCCGCTGTGTTCGCGGTGGGGCGGGGTCCCTGTGCTGGCCACGCCGCCCGCTGACCGTCCACGTCAGACGCTGGGGCCCAGGCCGGGCGCCCTCGATGCCGTTGGTGCCTCTCACTTGACCAGTTCTGAGTGGACCTTCTAAGAGCTGGCTTAACCGGAGGGAGCCTAGGTCCGGACTGCTGCAGAAACCCTTCAGCCCTCTCTTCATCTCCTCCAGGTCGAGTTCCGGAAACCAGAAGTCTGAATTTGGAGAAGTCTGGGGTGAAAACCTGCCCCGACAGCCAGAAGATCCTGGTGGACTCCCAGGACGCCACCTCTGTCCCCCACATCTACGCCATAGGTGACGTGGCGGAGGTACGGCCTGTGCCCCGGGAGCCGGCGTCCCCGCCCGCCCCAGCTGGGCCTGGGGACATGCTCTGGGGGCCGTGGTCCTGTGCGAGTTGTGACCCCAGGGGCTGGCAGGGCTCTTGTCCCGGGAGGAGGTGGGCATTGGACTGCGCTCCTTCAGTGCTGTGCCCTTCTGTGGCAGGGGGTGTGGGGCGACCTAGGGACAGCTGAGGACACAATCAGCAGAGCCCTGCTGGGAGGCCACTGTGGGTTGGCCTTGCAGAACAGGGCTTGACCTGCCCACAGTTGGTCTAGAGACACAGTCTCAGACGTGCGGCTGGCATGGCCTTGGGGCTGTCCTATCCCACAGGCTGAGTGGCAGGCCCTGCCCTCTGATCTGCAGCGGGTCCATCCCCTCTGGCGGGGCGCCATGCCGTTGCCGTGGAGTGGAGACCAGGGTGGGTCTCTCCCGGGCTGGGGGCCAGACCTGGGAACCACACGGCCCTGGAGCCAGCAGTTCCTGCCTCACTCCGTGCCCTGGAGGTGGGTCCACAGCAGCCCCCTTGTGAGGCCTTGGTGGACGTCCCCCCGCGGGCCCCAGTGAGAGTTCCACATGGGCGGCCGTGAGGCGCCCCCTCCACAGCCTCAGGAGCAGCTGGCCGCCCCACATGTGGCCTGCCCATCCCAAGGACGGTGGCTCGGGGTCCCTGGTCAGACGAGCCTGAGGGGGCCTCCCTGCCTCAGCCTCCTGTCAGTGTTAATGTCCTGGGGCTGCCGTGACAAGTCAGCACACACGGGGTGGGCAGGGCCGCGCTCCCTCAGGAGCCTCGGGGAGGACCCTTCCCGCCTCTCCCAGTGGTGGCCCCGTGCCCTGACTCCGGCTCGTCTCACACTGTCTGCCTCTCCCCTAATTCCAGTGTGACCTTGTCTTAGTCCTTACCGTAATTATGTCTGCAAAGACCCCATTTCCAAATAAGGTCACACTCTGAGGTTCTGGGCGGACCCCCCTGGGTTGTGTCTGACCCATCTGGTCGGCCTGCCTGTGTGAACGGACGCGAGCGCCTTCACGCGTTCTCTGACCCGAGGCCCCTGCCTGGGCCGAGCGGCGCCGCTGCTTGGCGTGATTTCTGCAAGTGCAGCCTCTGCCCATGGCCATGTGGACGTGATGGTCTTTGATCACAGAAGTCTGTCGCAGGCCGTGGGCGCTGCACCCTAAGACCCAGTGCCGTGCCAGAGAGCACTGCGCGCATCTGCACACACCCTCCCTGCTGAAGCCGGACTTCCGTCGGCTGCAAAGCGTGCAGCTCCCAGGCTCCTAGCCGAGTAGCGGCAGGGTGGACACTGCAATATTTTGAGCTGTGTTGACAGAAATACATGGCAAATGCAAAGGCATTCTTTTTTGAGACAGAGTCTTGCTTGGTCGCCTCAAGTAGAGTGCAGTGGTGTCATCATAGCTCACAGCAACCTCAAACTCCTGGGCTCAAGCCATCCTCCTGCCTCAGCCTCCCGAGTAGCTGGGACTACAGGCGTCAGCCACTGCACCTGGCCAGCCAAAAGCATTCTTTACTTAAAAACTAAGCCAACTCCTTGGGAAAGGCGGTTCTGAGCAGTGCAAAGAGTTAACATTAGTGGTCCCACAAGCTGGGAGGCGCTGGTGGGTGGGGCGGCGCCATTGTTTAATGAGATATTGTGTGCTGCGCACAGGGATGTTTCCGTGGTTAGTCAGGCCTGCTGGAATGCACGGGCTGCTTTCCCGAATTTATCTCTGCGGATCTCTATTCATTTCTGGAATGCCAGACAACATCTGCATTTCCTGCCGCAGAAGTGACAGGCAGCCTGTCCCGGCAGACACGTGCAAGAATGCCCGAGGCAGGGCGGAGGGGTCTCCGGCAGAGCGACCATCTGACTTGGGATTTGTCATGGGCTGTGCCGTGCCAGTCGCGCAGCGTGGCGGGAGCACATGGAATGCTTTGGGGGCCCGCGCTGGCTGGGATTCCAGCTAAGGCGCGCGGCAGCAGGATCCCTTGTGAGCTCTGTCGGGGGGGCAGCTGCCCCAGGTCAGCAGCAGGAGGAAAGGGTTCAGAAAGAAGCCTCAGCCAGCGAGTGAGGGCACGAGCCGGCTCACTGCAGCCCCTTTCTCGTCCGGGGCGGGTGGCACCACAGGCCCCTCCCCAGCAGGACAGAGGGCAGCACCGGAGGGAGAGGCCGTGGGACGCTCACGGAGGACGAACCTCGCATGGGGAGGGCTGTGGCCTCGCCGTGCTCGGTGGCAAATGGTGTTGGGGGGTTTTAGAAAGGGAGACGCCTGCTAGAGAGGGGTGGCTGGGGGCGTGGGGGCTGCACGGGCTCCCTGGACACAGTGCTGACCTGGCCCTGGTGCCTCCCCTCAGGGGCGGCCCGAGCTGACGCCCACGGCCATCATGGCCGGGAGGCTGCTGGCCCAGCGGCTGTTCGGCCAGTCCGCGGCCCTGATGGACTACGACAACGTGAGTGCTCCTGTGGGGGCCCGCCCAGCCCGGGAAGGGCGGGGCTGGCTCTGCCGGGTGAGGGGTGTGCCTGCACCAATGTGCCTACGTGTGGGCGGGCACACACGTGTGCATGCGTGTGCCTGCACGTGTGTGCGCGTGCGTGTGGGAGCACAGGTGTGTGGTTCAGCTTCAAGAGTGCGGCCCAGACATGGGTGAGCAAACCGCCGCTGTTTGTGGCCTGCCGCCAGCGCGCCTGGGGGCTGGGCCTGTGATCGCTGCTGTCCATGCCACGCAGTGGGGACCTCTGATGTGGGGCCTGAGGAGTCTGCCTGAGTCTGGATCCACCTGCAGGTCCCCACGACTGTCTTCACCCCGCTGGAGTACGGCTGTGTGGGGCTGTCGGAGGAGGAGGCTGTGGCTCGCCATGGCCAGGAGCACGTGGAGGTGAGCGGGCAGGGCAGGGGCAGACGGGCCGATGCCGCCTGCGCAGCCCTTTTCCCTTGGATCGCCCCGCCCTGCACAGAGGCCCTGTGAGCGAGGTGCCAGTGTCCCGACTTCCTGGGGCTGCAGCTCAGCAGGGCAGGGTGCAGGGCCCAGAACTGGGGGTCGGGGCATTGGAGGGAAGGCCGAGGCCTCCGGCAGCCTTTGGGGTGTGACTGAGCCTCTGGCCTTGGGTCCAGCCAGCTGCCGCGCGTCTTGATGGAGGGGGAGGGGCCTGAGCTGCCTCATTCTGAGGCCAAGGAGGCACCAGAGAGAGGCCCCGTCAACTGGCGCCCCCAGCCCCCCAGCACCATCGGGGTCCCCGCCGTGGTGCCACCCACTCCCCTGCTGGGGACTCAAGGGCGCTCGAGGGATCTGGCAGGTGGGACCCCGCCCTGACCCAGTCCTGCTCCGATCCTCCTCCCAGATTCGTCCAGATGTAGGCTGTCACCCTGCAGGAAGCGGCTGCTTTTGGGGTCTGCTCTGGCAGGCGAGCCTCAGCCCTGGCAGCAGGAGTCTTTGGCGCGGTGTCAGCGTGCAGGCGCCCGGGAGAGGCCAGGCAGGGCGCTGGGGATGAGCCCCTGGGCCCCGCGGCCGGCCCTTCCCCCGCAGCCAGGCCCCCCCCCTCCGTCAGCGGGACCGGCCTGACAGACCGGCCTTCCCTGGGCACTTTATTTGCTATTTTTGTTTGATTCATCGCAAGTACGTTGGGACATATGTTCGTGGCATTTTATAATGTTGTTTTATGTTTCGTGATGTTGAAGGGCCAAATACCCTCTGTTTGTTTTCTTTTCAATTCTGTCTTGGTTAGAACCATATTCTCTGAAGCTGCATTAATGAATAATGGCTGTGCAGCACATGTTAGGCCCTGCTCATTTTTTACTCGGCCGCTGCCCCAGACACGCTCTCGAGCGCTCCGTGGGTGCTGAAAGCCTTTGTCCGACAGCTCCGGTGTGGCCGGGGGCTCCATGGCCCTCAGCGCCTTGCTCAAGTGAGGACCGAGTCCGTGCCACGGCGCCCGAAGGAGCTTGGGTGGCCGCCCACCCATTCCTGCCCCCAGCATTGGTCAGAGCGGGGCAGTGTGTCCACCCAGGTGTCCTCCTTGGGGACACCCCAGGGCCCTGTGCCCAGCCTTGGGCTCTGCAACATGGCACAGTGGGGACACGTGGGCAGCCAGTGTGGCGCCTGCTCCTGGGAGAGAGGGTTGCATCCTCACCCCAGACCACACCTTTGGGCCACACGGATGGTTCTGGGTCCCCACTGCACCCCTGCCCTGTCCATGCAGCCCGTCCCAGCTACAAAACGCCATGGGACTTGTTTAGCTGTGGCCACTGACTCCAGGAATTGGTACCTTGTCACCAGGTTTATCACGCATATTATAAACCACTGGAGTTCACAGTGGCTGAACGGGACGAGTCCCAGTGTTACATAAAGGTGAGCCTCCCGCGGGCCCGGGGCGCACGGGGGGTGAGCGGGTGGGGGCCCTTCAGGGCAGCATGAGGGCAGAGGGCGTGGCGCGGACGCAGCAGGCCCCCTCCCACGGGCTGGCGCTGTGGCTTCCAGATGGTGTGCCGGAGGGAGCCCCCGCAGCTGGTGCTGGGCCTGCACTTCCTCGGCCCCAACGCGGGCGAAGTCACCCAAGGATTTGCTCTGGGGATCCGGTGAGTCCAGAGGCCTGTCGGCTGTTCTGGTGCTCGACGGGCGTCCCCCGGGTGTCCCCCGAGCGTCGGCAGCGCCACAGCGGGATGGGCTGCGTTTCACGTCGCCTTTCTGTGGCCTTCGCGTGCCGGCAGCAGGGCTGCCTCAGGCTCTGCTCAGCCGTGGCAGGGCCGGTGGGACGGGCCGCGGCTTTCTCCAGCCACACGCTGCTGAGCTAGAGCCACGCGGAGTGGCTGCTGTGGCCCCGGGTCCCTGTTTGGGGCTTTTCTACACCGAATAAGCAGGGTTGGGGCCTCGCTCACCAGGCGACGCCTCAGGCAGCTGTGCGCAGTGTCTTCCGGAGCTCGGGCCATTGCCCGAGTCTTGGGCTCAGGCTGTGTGTTTTCGGAGTCCCTGCGCCAAAGGAGGTCACAGCAGAGGCTCTGCGGGGGCTGTCAGGGCAGCTGGAGGTTGGGACATCGTGCATAGCCTGAGAGGGGTGGCTGCACGTGTGGCGTCAGAGGGAGGGCCGAACCGGCGTAGTGTCGTGGGCCAAGCAGAGAGGGGGCGTGGGGAGGGCCTGGGCTCCTGGAGAGGGTGTGGACGGGGCGGAGGAGAGGGCCAGCACCCAGAAAGGCTGTCCAGGGGCTGTGCGGGCACTGGAGGGTCAAGCCAGACGCCCGGGGCACCCCGGCCTCCTCCACACGCAACCTCGGGTGGGGCCCCCGGCGTGGGGCAGCGAGCCTGCGGCCCTGCTGTGGCCCTCCTGGCCCCACACACGTGCAAGGATTGCCGGGGTGCGGAGGCTCTCCCAGGGCAAGGGCTCCAGAGGCCAGCAGGATCCAAGGTGGGCTCCCGTCCTGGGACACATGTCCGCGGTCCCTGAGCTGTGGGATCTGTGGCAGAGCCATCATCTGGAAGCTCAATCCAGTGTGACCATTGGAAGGAAGCCTGAGGGCCTGGTCCAGCCTCTGCCAAGAGGCCTGCTGGAGCCCTCAAGGGGCAGGTTGAACCTGGGCACCCACTGGCCTCCGGTGAGGGCTGGCAGGCCCCACCATCCATCGCACCAGCTCTGTCTTGGGAGATCTCTGAGGCTGGCAGGGGACAGGGAGGGCCCTGGCTCTCTCACAAGGCCATCGCTATCCATAGATGCTATTGCCAGGACTGGCACTCAGCTTCCAGAACAATTTCTGGAAGGGCCATTTAAAATATGGCAGCCTCTTTTTATGATGCAACTGCAAAGCACTGGTTTCCTTAATATACAAAGAGCTCTTAAAAGTCAACAATAATTATTATAGAGCAATAGAGCAAACAACCCAGTAGAAAAATAGACAACACAAATTGGCAATTCACAGGAGAAAAAATAAAAATAAACAGTAGAAAGCTTCTGAGCCTTGGAAATTTAAAGTTTGGAATTTTAAGGTGTAATTAAAGCACCAAGGAACCATTTTGATTGGTGAGGATGAAGAGGCTTAGTACCGATCTGCGTGGAGGAGACGCTGAAGGTTGGAGCGAGTCAGGTGTTTCAGATGAGGTTGGGAGGATGGCGTGGGCTGGACGGGCCCGCGGGGGGCCTTGGTCTGCATTCGAAGTGCACTCACCTGCTCTTCGAGTTAGGGCTTCACCCAACACACGTGTACAGCATGTGTGTGGTGTGTAGCTGGAAGAAGAGCTGTGTGTTGCAGCCTCGTCTAATGGCAGACGATGGAAGCTACTGCCGCTGGTGCCCTGCGGGCTGTCCGCACGTGCTGTGCCCCCAGGGCGGTAAGCAGTGCACCCCGAGCAGAGCATGTGCGGGGGTGCAGGGCATGGAGACACCTGTGACACCCACAGCAGTACTGAGTGTGCTGCCTCTGGCAGATGGCCGGGGAGCCTGGTGGGACTGGACCTCAGGAGGCCAGGAGGTGGCCCAGGAGCGGAGGGGCTGTGGGTCGGGCAGCTGCTCCTCCTCAGCTGGTGGCAGGGCCAGACCAGACCAGATCGCGCACTCACTCTGTGTGGGCAGGATGCCAGGCCGGGCACAGCCACCCAGAACAGCCGGCTCCCTGCCTCGTGTGGCAGGCACCAGGCATCACGCCGCCACGAGTGAGCAGTGCTGGGCGCTGCGCAGAAGAGCAGGGCCAGGCAGGCGGTGGGCACCGGGAGGGTGCAGGCTGCAGTGAGAAGTGTGCTCCGGGTGGGGCACGTGATGGAAGCTGTGCTGTGGCGGGGTGAGGGGGGTGGCCCTGAGGGGGCATCGTGCCTGGGTGGGAGACTGTCCCTGGGGGTGGACTGTCCCTGGGGGGAACTGTGCCTGGGGGGGACTGTG
>CM052452.1:20596413-20631953 GCA_028533085.1 Varecia variegata | reverse complement strand
TGGGGGGGACTGTCCCTGGGGGTGGACTGTGCTGGGGGGGACTGTCCCCGGGTAGGGGACTGTCCCTGGGTGTGGGGACTGTCCCTGGGTGGGGGGCAGAGAGTGGTGGGACACTGGGCATCTGGGCATCTGCCAGGAGGGAGGTGGCCGGGTCCAGCAGGTGCTGGTGGGTGTCCTGGCTGCTCCCTGGAGAAGAGGTTGGGGACAGTAAGGACACTAGTGACTTGGAGGCTGCCCCCAAGGGGTGGGGGGCGTAGATGCACCACCCCCTGACTCCTCGCTCATCTCCCCCACCCCCATCCCCATGTGCAGGTGCGGCGCCTCCTATGCACAGGTGATGCGGACAGTGGGCATCCACCCCACCTGCTCCGAGGAGGTGGTCCGGCTGCGCATCTCCAAGCGCTCGGGCCTGGACCCCACGGTGACGGGCTGCTGAGGGTAAGCCGCCGTCCCTGCCTAACTGAGGGCACACGGCGCACACCGAACCGCCAGGCTTCTCAAAGGCGTGGATCCAGGTAGGCAGGTGGGGTGGGCTCCGCGCTTGAGGACAGAGTGTGTGGCTGGGGGTGCTTGAGCCACAGGCTGCCTCCCAGCACGTGGCGAGGCTGCATGGCCTTGAGTAGGTGAGCTCCACGCCTGGTGCCCAGGCCAAGGTGGCCAAGAGGCAGGGCTGGGAAGGGAGACCCCCGAGGGCCCCAGCCTGTGCAGGGCTTCCCCAGACCCGCTGCTGCCCCCACGTGTGGGAGCTGTGGAGGGCCAGGCTCATACCGCAGGGCCTGTCCCAGGTGGAGGGTGACCCCAGGCGGTCTGAGCTCAGGCAGTCTCACGCTCCTCGCTCCCGCAGAGCGGCGCCCAGAAGGTGGAGACGCTGCCTCATGCGTGCATGGCCGCCGCCCACACATCTGGTTCTGTTGCAGCTTTGCACAGCTGGCTGAAGCCCCAGGAGTGTTTTGTTCCTCTTCTAAGGAGGAAGAAATAAGCGAGTCCCTCCTGGGCCCTGCCACAGGGATGCGCGTGCCAGAGCCTCCCCATCCCTGGGTCTGACAGTGTCCCCCCCCGCCCCCCCGGCCACCGGGCTGGGTCCTTGGCGCAGGGCGGTCCGGCTCACCCTGAGTGTCCTGGTGGCTACCGGCCCCTCCCAGGGGTGGGTCCTTTGGGTCCCCGTCCCCAGGGCTGAGGTGGAGACCAGGCAGAGCCGTGAGCTCCTCCTCAACAGGCTCAAGGGTCCAACAGCACTGAGGGACCCTGGAGTGGCCCCTCCAGGGTGCTTGGGACACCTGCCTCCCCGCAGACCTGAGCCAGGGCCGCCCTTGATCCTGAGGAACAAAACGTCCTGAAGAAACGCTTGTCAGAATATTGCACCTAACAGAGCTGTTTTGGTAACAGCCTGCTACAAATTTTTACCATTTCAAAATGTTTTTGTGGCACTATATCGCTCCCTGTGACGCATCGCCCTGGGGGCATGGGGGCCACCCACGAGGGTCAGCATATGTGGCTGTAGGGGTGTGAGGGATGGTGTGGCCACCCGTGCTGACCCCGCCATCCTTGGCAGGACAGTGGAGCCCAGGCCCGTGAGATGGCCGGCGACGGACAGCCGGTGTGCCCTGCAGGGATGGCTCGAGGGGGCTGTGAGCCCCCACACCTGCGCCTCCCACCCCTCCGGCCTGGGCCAGCACCCCCAGGCTCCCGATGCCAGATGATGACGGCCTGGGCAGAAACCCACCCTGTGGGCTGCCCGTGTCCGAGTTCCCCTGGCGTCTCTGTGTGCAAATAAAGAGTTTTCCTGAAGTGTGCTCTGCCTGTGGTGTCCCCGCTGCACCCCCACCCCGGCCCAGGATTGCCCCGCGGGGCGGGGTCTGGCCAGCCCACCAGGCCCCTCACCAAACGTGAGTAGCTTCCAAGACCTGCCGGCAAGGGGAGCCCATCGGAACCACAAGCCTCCGAGCTCCCGGCAGGCACTGGGGGAGAGGGGCAGACCCCATCCCAGGCAGGAAGAAGGGCCACCCCACTGGGCCCGCAGCTGCCTGGCCTCAGGCCCGAAGATCCACCTGGGGAGCCCTCCCGGGACCCTCTGCCCAGGTCTGTGCACCTCGAAGCAGAAAGGGCGGCAGGCTGGGGAGGGGCGGGCAGCCGCGGGCTTTGTTCCAGAGCAGCCCGCCAGCAGCGACGGCCGGCGGGAGTTGGCAGGGCTGTTTGAGGCTTTCTGTCCCCGAACGTCAGTCACCTCGCTCCGTCTCCATTGTGGTCCTCCAAGGCAGCTTGTCGGCTGTGCTCCGGCTAATCCTGCGCATTGAGGCCTGATGGGCCGGGGAGCGCCTGTCAGTCACCGCCAGGGAGACAGCGCTGACAGCCACGGGCAGGGCCCGGCATTGTGCTGGGGCTTTAGCGGCAGCTAATCGCGTGTCTTCCTTAAGAAAACATCACTTAGCCTGCCGGCCAGGAGCCCTGGATGGGACCCTGCTTGTCAGCGCACAAAGGAATGCCGTTGCACCGTAATGGGCCTGCGGAGGAGCCTCGCTGGCAGCGTGACTCGCGAGGGAGCTCTCAGACGCCCAATTAGGATGCCAAGTGCTGGGCCGGGCCCTCGACAAGTGCAGCTCCCGATCAGCCGTGTCCCATTTCACGCACGGCTGGTGGCGCGCCCCAGCGTGTCCTGCGGGGAGGGCTCACCTGGGCGTGGAGGCAAAGGGTGCAGGCGGGGAGGTCGGCCAACACCTGCTGCCCGGTGGGTGGGTGGGTGGAGGTGCCGGGCGGCCGCCAGGCAGTGGCCTGTGGATCTGCAGCCCTGGGAGCCGTCTTGCTGGGCAGCACACGAGGAACTTGAACCAGCCTTGCTGCTTTCTGTGCCCATGGAGATGACTCGGCTGTGCGGGGCCCTCCGGGCAGCTCTCTGGTGAGGGCCGCCTGCCCCCTCCCGCCCAGCCGGCCAGGGGCGCCCGTCGCCAATGGCCTGCGTGCCACCCTCCCGTCCATGCCCCGAGGGCCCCGCCAGGTGCTTTTCTCTGTGTGCCCTCTTCCTCAGAACATCTGGCACAGCACACCTGCCGTTTGTGACCTCTGCTCTCTGTCTGGCCAGGTCTCCCGGCCTGCACTGTCACCTGGGAGGGACTGAAACGTCCACAGCACACGTGCCAGGCAGCTGCAGGTCTGCTGGCTCCTGCCACACAGCTCAGGCTTCCTGGTCAGTGTGGGCAGGGGTCTGGCCCATTCACAGACAGCGGGTGTTCCAGGCACGAAGAGCCCGGACTGCTGTCCCTAGGGCCCCCGTCGGGGCTGGGTGCTGCATCAGCAGGTGCTTGCCTGGGCGTGGGCCAGGCCCAGGAGACCCCACTCTTCTGGGGGACTGCAGCCCTGAGCCCCACCCAGGCAGCCACAGAGCCAGGACAGGAACCAGGGACCCCGCAGGGCAGTGTGTGCAGACCAGCAGCTTCCCTGGGCCACTCTCCCGGGCTCCCGTGCCCAGCACTTGGGCAGGACAGGTGCGCTGGGCTGGCTGGCTACCGCCAATCCCCAAGCTCACAGCGCTGCCTGGCCCCCTCTCTGGGCCCGCCCTGCCCTGGCCCCTCCACCCAGGAGTGCAGGGAGGGGCCTGAGCGCCACCGGCCAGGTGCTCTCCACCTGGCCCCGGGGCTGCCTTCCCGCCGCCTTCGCATGTTTTTATGGTGCAATGAAAATATGATTTTAATTCCTCAGATTGTTCGGTGTAACCTACAATTACCCGGCGACGTCCTGCGCGCTTCTGCCTGTGGCTCCAGCTTGCACAAGGGCGTGGAGGAAGAGGAGGGCGGGGGACTGCCTTTGGGGCCATGGGGCCTCCGCTGTGCCTCAGCCTCACTCTGCAGTGGGGCAGGGTCCGCACCCTGACCCTCCCCCAGCCCCAGCCCCCCCACCGTGGTCTGGGGCAGGTCCAAGGTCTCTGGGAGGTTGGGGTGCAGAGGAGGGCAACAGGCAGTTAGGGAGGGCACGGCGGGAGGGCAGGGCCTATACAGCTCTGGGGAGGGCCCGGGCCTGGCACAGGGGGTGGGGCAGGGGCACCAGGGGAGTGGGGGGCAGGGCAGCCGAGATGCTCAGACTGCAGCCGCCACCCCAGCATCTCGCAACCCTGCGGGGACCCCCGGCTGCACTGGGCGGGCAGTGGAGCCCAGGTGCCTTGGCCTTGCTCTCCTGGCCTCGATGTGACCTGGTGCCCAGCTGGGCCTCACAGGCGGAGTTGCCCTGTGGGAAGCAGCCACGTCAGGCGGCAGCCGCAGTGCAGAGGGTCCTGCCGCCACGCTTGCCTCGCCGGCCACGGCTCAGCCCCAGGCACTGGCCCCTCCCAGGCTGAAGCAGGTGCCGGGGCACCAAGCTGCAGGCCACCCAGGACCCTGCACAAGGGATGCCCTGAGGACCTGGGCAGTGTGCATTCTGGGCGGCTGGGCAGTCTCAAGGGGCTGTGAGGCCACATTGATCCCCACATACCCCACTGGGGCTCCAGGTGTCTGGGCCAACCCTGGCGGCTCACTTCACGTGTGCCACCGCCCTGTGCTCACGTCTCTCCGGGGATCACACAGGTTGGCGGCTGGCTCCTCCGGGTGGGGTCGGGAAAGGCATGTCTGCGTCTGCGCGGGGCTGGCGGGCAGGTCCTCTCCCACCTCCCTGAGCCAGAGCCGCCCGAGCCCGGGTCCCAGGCTGCTCCCCTCACCCTATGTCCTCCCCTCGGGGTCCCTGGATGCCCCTTCCTGCTGGCCACCTCCACCCTGGCTCCACCCTCTGCCACCTCTCTTCCTCGCCAGCGCCTGCCACCGGCCCTGGTCAGGTGCACGAGGGGGTCGGCATGGGCCGGTCACCCCCAGACACGGGAGCCCCACCCAGGTGAGCAGGAGGCAGCAGTGAACCGTGCCCAGGTCAGCAGGCGGCACAGCCCCAGCAGGTGCTAAGGCCTGAGGTCGGGGCCCACCGAGGAAGGAGCTTGCTCCCCTGCAGCCTGAGCTGATTCTCCACTGGGGGGGCGGTCGCCCCGGCCTCAGAGGAAGATACTCCTGGCCCCAAACTCAGGCTGTGGCCCTCCCATTTCAAGGGCCCTCAGACCGACCACACTGGGGGAGAGCCCGGAGTGGGGGTGCAGCGGGTGTCCACCCCCGGGGACTGCTCCCATGCTACCAGGGCCCCACTGCCCACCCATCCAGGGCCTGGGTCCTGCCTTTGCCCCACTTCTGTGCGGCCTGGCGTGGGAGTCTGGCTGACTGCTGAGAGGAGCGTCCAGACCCTGCCCCTCGGGCTTCCGTGGAGCCCCGGGCAATAGCCCACGCCCCCCTGGTGGGGCCACCAGCACAGAAGACCCCTCTGGCAGACCCCAGGCTGAGAAAGCCACCTCTGCCGTCTCTGGCTGGTGTGGCCCTGCCTCCTTTCCTGGCCCTCCCCATCGGGTTACCCTTGGTGCTGCTGCCAGTGGAGGCCCAGAGCTGGATGGGCCTCGGCTCGGGCACATTCCCCGCCCCACCTTGTTTCTTCCTTCCTCCACCACCATCCCAGATCTGGGCTTTCTGGCCGGGCACCGCAGGGTCCTTCCTGTACCAGGCAGGGCCGTAAACAAATAAACATGTACGCGCCGGCGCCCTGGCTGCCACCCTGGAGCAGGAGGCAGTGGGGAGGGGCTGCTGGGCACAGGCTCTGCCCACCCCACGCTGCTCTGCACGCCCAGGCCAGTCGGGGGCTCCCTGAGTGCCGTGCAGACCCCAGCTCTGCTCTGCTCCCAGCCCAGGCTGCTGTCCCGGCTGCCACAGGGCCTGGCCGTGGGGGACCCCAGTGGCAGGTGCCCCCCAGACCTGCTGGTGAAGGAAGGCGAGGGCCCGTCCAGCCACGACCTGGAATGTTCAGCTTGGGACATAACTGGACGGAAGGGTCTTCCACAGGCAGGAACTGCAAGAGACTGGAAGAGACATCGAAGCAATGGGGGTCTAGGAGGCTGGGGTGGAGGTGGGAGGGACGGGACCCCAGGCTGCCTTTCCGGGTGCTCCGTGGGCCTCACCTGCAGCAGCCCCTGACCTCCAAGCACAGCAGGCACGGCTGGTGTCATCGTTTCCTGTTTCTAGATGCCGCTGTGACTGGGGACGGTTTGCCAAGGGCCAAGGACGTGCAGCAGACACCCTGACCTCGCGCTGGCGCCGTGGGTCCTCAGGGAACCGGAGCAACAGCAAGCCGAGCCTCCCTGCAGGCTCTGGGGCGCCTGCACCTGTCTGTGCACGGTGCCGGGGCCGCCGCCCTGCGGCCCACGACCACGGAGCTTGCTAGCGTCCATGCCCTCAACGGGCCTTTTGGGCAACCCCGAGAGGGAGGAGAGATGAGACTTCAGGCTCATTTTACAGATGTTGCTTCTCAATCCCTGAGCTTGGACGTGGGGACAGCCAGGTCCACAGCCTTCAGACCCTTGTACTTCCCTGCAGACCCCAACGTGCCCGTGCCTCGCTCCTGCCGTCCACTCTCCTGTCCCTCATCCTCTCCCTGTGCTGGCCCTCGTGGTGTGGTCTTGCTCCCCAAAAGCTCTACGGTTTCTGGTGCTGCCACTTCTCAGAGCCCTGCATGTCCTGGTCCCCAGCCAAGCACCTGTGCAGTGAAGGCAGCGATGGGGCCGTCTGTGGGGCCCAGCAAAGCATCTTAGGCCTGAGCCTGCCTAATCCCAGCCCTGACGCACTTTACGGTGCTCCGGTTACCCTAATCCTGAAACCCAACCCGGGGTCCCCAGAGCCTTCCCAGCGCATCCGATGGGGCCAATGGGGACTTCTCGGGGGGCAGAGGAGGCCTTCCTCCGTGTGGCTTTTGTATGGGGACCCAACCCCAACTAGGGACAGAGTTGGGAGCTGAGTACCCGCCACGGGGTGGGACCCAGCCCTGATGAGCCTGAGTGAGTTTAGGAAACAGCCTGCCGCAGCCCCCTCCCAGGGGACACATTCAGAGCTAGCGGCACAGCAGGAATGGCGGGTGCGGTGGCCCAGCCCAGGCCTGGTGCATCGCGGGCTCTAGGCTTTCATGGGACACTGATAGGGCCTTGTTGTTCTGCAGAATTAAACTCCCCCCCTCCAGTAAAATCGGGATCTTTTTGGCTTATAACTCATGATCAAATAACAGCACATGCCTGGGAATGAAGTGAGACCGTAGGCGAGAGACATGTGACCTTGTCACATAGCAGCTGGGAGTTGACAGCCAGCTGGGCCCAGCTCCCTGCCCCACCCGCCAGCCTCTGACCCCCCAGGACTCGCAGGCCAGTGCCGCTGTGGGCACCAGGCACGTGTGTGAGCACCAGCACGGGACCGGGGCACCCAGGGCTCCATCTTCGTAATTACATTAGGGAGACACGCCAGCCACACGTGGTGAGGACGGCACCTCCTGTGTCTTCAGCATGGTTGAAGACTTCATGCCCGTCGATTTCTCCCAAGCAGGTATAATTAGCTCCTGACCTGCGAGGGTCAAGACGTGGAACAGAACGTCAGGAGTGCAAAGCAACGTCCGGATGTGCTTTCTCCAGGCCTCCTGCTTGATGAGTGAGAAGACCCACGCCGGCACCCCCGGAAGCCCCCGTGGGGTGTGATGGCGCGGCCGGGCACAGGCATGCCGCCGCCAGCCTCCCCACCGAGGCCTCAGAGCCAGGTCCCTGCCTGCGGGAGAGGGCGGATGGGAGGCGAGACTCGCCCAGGCTTCAATGGCTCATTGTTCTGCACGCAGTGGCTGGAATCGGGCAGTCAGCCCGTGGTTGGGTTTCCGTAGCTTGGGGAGTATTTGATTCTGGAAGTCTTGGGAGGGGAGATGGTATGTAAACGGCGAGTGTGGTTCACATCAGCCCACTCTTTGCCACTCAGAGTCTCCCGTCTGGTGCCTCGATTCTCTCAAGAGGTCCTGTACCTGTCAGCTCCCCGCTGCCCAGGCATGTCAGGGCGGGAAACCGCACCAGGAGGCCCAGACGCGGTGGGGATGAGCCCTGCTTTCACCAGCTCAGACAAGCTCCGACCCCACCCCGCCCCTCCGAGGCCGAGATGGAGGCGCTCACCAGTGGGCCGCTCCGCCTGCCGTGGACTCACGAGTGGGGCCGCTACGCCTTTGTCCAGGCTGCTCCCCCAGCCCAGAGCTGTGGTTTCACCCCTCTGCCCTGGCTACCCCCCAACCCATTGGTTAAGATTCAGGGCGGGGGGCTCCCCTCCAGGAAGCCTCCTCTGACACCTGGCAAGGTGAGGCGCCTGCTCAGGGCTCCCACTGAGTGGCTTCCCCATTACCCTAGCTGGTGTTGCTCTCTCTTGCCCTAAAGGGGCCTCCCTTCTTCATATCCTTGTTCCTAGCATGGGGCCTGGCACATGGTAGGTGCTCAAAGCATGACTATCAAACATGGCGGGAACACTTTCTGTTCACGGTGCCCTGCTCTTCAAGATTCAGGGATGTGTGTTCTGTACACACTGTGTGTCTCCGGAAAGAGGGTTGTGGCTTAGACTGGGCCCAACTTCCTTCAGCTTACCCACTCCTAGTCTGACTTACCAGAGCTACCTACCATGCAAGACGAGCAGGACACCACGTCTTATCCAAGCGCTGAGTCAGGGACCCCATGTGTCCTAACCACAAAGGCAGGCACAGCTAGATTGTTGGTTGTAAAACAAATGTGCAGACATGCTGGTTTGGGTAATGGCTAAGTAGCTTGACTGAGGGCATTTTCATAGATAACAATGATCCTCTCTAGACAAAATGTAAGACAACTGCCTTAAGGCACAGGAAGATCAACCAAGAGTGGTCAGAAACTGGCTGGAACCCAACCATTGAAACCACAGAAAATCCACGCCTTAGGAGAAAAAATTATGTTCCGAGATAAAGGATCTGCCCTCAGACTAAAGGGAAAACTGCAACAGATTCATCCTAACAAGGATAAAGCCAGGTTTCCAAAAGTTCAAAGTGGAAGGCTGCTAGAACATCAAAAGTCAACACTCTTCAAACGAAGATAACAGAATCCAGAACCTCCACAAAGTCCCATTCACAATGTCCAGGATGCAATAAAAAATTACTAGACATGCAAAGCAACATAAAATGTGATTTCTAGCCAAGAGATAAAGCAGTTGATAGAAACCAGCCCCAAGATGACTCAGGCATTGACAATAAATTTATTTTTTATTATTTTCAAAAAATTTAAGCCATCTTAAGGGTGCATCTGGGAAAAACACGAGCCACAGATGCCATCTCTGGCTGTTTTTTCCTGAAATTAAATTGAAACACAGCTATTACAAGTATGTTTAAGTACTCACAGGAAAAATGGTCATAATGAATGAACAGAGGAAATTAAAACAGATAAATCAAAACTATAAAAGAAAACTAAATGAAAATTCTAGGGCCAGGTGCAGTGGCTCATACCTATAATCCTAGCACTCTGGGAGACTGAGGCCGGAGGATCGCTTGAGGTCAGGAGTTTGAGACCAGCCTGAGCAAGAGTGAGACCCCGTCTCTACTAAAAAATTAGCCCCGAGTACAGGCTCACCCCTGCAGCCCCAGCTACTCAGAGGCTGAGGCAGGAGGATCACTTGCGCCCAGGAGTTTGAGGTTGCTGTGAGCTAGGTTGACGCCACAGCACTCTAGCCCAGGTGACAGAGTGAGACTGTGTCAAAAATAAATAAACAAAAAGGCTCAAAACAATGACTGTTAAAAAAAAAGAAAACGAATAGGCAGGTGACAGAGCAGGAAACAGTATTTGCAGTACATGTACCTGATAAAGACTTTTTAATTCAGAATGCATGCAAAAACTCTTAAAAATTAAAAGATGAAAAACAACCACATAAAATCATGGACATCATTAATTATGAGGAAAACAAAAATCAAAACTATCATACAAGGGGATACCACTGCATTCCTGGCAGAATGAATAAAATTTAAAAGATTGACAATACCAAGTGTGGTGAGGATGTGGAACAACTAGAATTCTCCCACAATGCTAGAGGAAGTGTGAGAGCTTCAGCTACTTTGGAAAATTCTTGGCAGTTTCTTATAAGGTCAAATATATGCACCTACCCTACAATCCAGCAAATCCACTCATAGATATTTACCCAAAAAAAATGAAACCTTATGTGCACAAAAGGAATTTGTTCAAGCCGGGTGCGGCGGCTCACACCTGTAATTCTGGCACTCTGGGAGGCCAAGACGGGAAGATCCCTTGAACCCAGGAGTTTGAGGCTGCAGTGAGGGGCTAGGCTGACGCCATGGCAAGAATCCGTCTCAAAAAAAAAAAAAAAAAAAGAATTATTTCAAGAATGCTTATAGCAGCTTTATTCATAATAGCTCCAAACCAGAAACCACCAGAATGTCCATCATAGCCATCCAAGGATGGATGTGCAAACCGCGCAGTCATGTGACGGGATGCTACACAGTGATCACAACAAACAAGGTGCACGTAGCCACAACACGGCCGAACCCTCCAAACGCACAGAGTCCATGCTGTAGTGTAGGGTTTCATCTGTAGGAAGTTCCAGAAACCTATGGGGTAGAAGTCAGAACAGTGCCTGTGAGGCATGGGGCCTGAAGGCGCTTTCTAGGAATGGAACATTCTATAGTTATTTGTGTGTGGCGGAGTCTATGTGTACAAAACTCGTGAAATTGCTATTAAGATCTGCGCATTCCATTGTAGTAAATCTTACCTCAATTAAAAAAAAAAAAAGAACGGAAGGAGACCCACAAAGACAACACTGGCTTGAAAAGGCTGAAGCACAAGGAGGCCAGGGTACCAGGCTCAGGGGCCCAGCCCCCTGGCTAGGACAGAAGGGTCTCTGAGGTGTCCACACCAATCATGGGGCACAACCCCATTAGCAGGACCGGTAGCAGACTCCTGTCTGGAAAATGACATTGGAACCTCTGAGAAAGCACCAGAGGATTCAGCCCCAGTTTTAGGAAAATTCCTGGTGGCGCAACAAGGTGGCTGGCTGAACAGAAAGCCCCTGGCACGCTGGCTCTGGGCTCAGACGCCCACCAGCCGGCTTCGGGAAAGGGCGCTCACCAAGGTCCAAGTGCAGGGAGCTCGGCAGGCTCAAGAGGCTGACAGTCCTCAGGCAACGAGCATCACCTCTCCTGGGCTGCGTGTCCCTGCTTCTTGCTGCCCCTGGCTCTGCACCAACCCCAAAGCCCTCAGAGCAGGTGTCTTCTGTTGACTGCTGAGGCTGGGCCTGCCAGCTCAAACACTCACCGCCAGCACCCCACACAAGGTTAGCGTGCCTCGGGCAAGTCTCAGCCTTCACAGAGCTCAGCTTCTCCATCTGTGAAATGGGCTGATTCTTGCTTCATCATCCAACAAGAACCTTGTCCTCATGTGCCGGGCACTGGGTGGGCTCTCGGCAAAGTGAGCTTACCCTGCTGTGTGGGTAAAAACACAGCACTGGGCCTTGCTAAGGAGCCAGCCCACAGAGAAGTTAGAATCATTTTTAAAAATATACACTGAAGCCAGGCGCAGTGGCTCACGCCTGTAATCTCCACACCTTGGGAGGCTGAGATGGGAGGATTGCTTGAGGCCAGGAGTTCAAGACCAGCCTGGCAACATAGCAAGACCCTGTCTCTACAACAAAATAGAAATTAGCCGAGCATCGGGCACCTGCCTATAGTCCCAGCTACTCTGGAGGCTGAGGCAGGATTGCTTGAACCTAGGAGTTCCAGGTTACAGTGACGTCTAATTGTGCCACTGCACTCCAGCCTGGGTGACAGAGTGAGACCCTGTCTCTAAAAAAAAATAAAATAAGAATATTAAAAATAACAATAAAAATATACATTGACATTAATGTAATATACCACATTAATAGTAAGAAGGGGGCAAAACACATGATCATCTCAACTGGTATGGAAAAAGCATCTGACAAAATTCAACACCTTTTCATGATAAAAATACTCAATAAACTAGAAATAGAAGGACATTTCCTGAATATGATAAAGCCCACACATGAGAAACCCACAGCCAACATCACACTCGATGGTGAAAGACTGAAAGGTTTTCCTCTAAGAACGGGAACGAGATAAGGAAGGCTGCTTTCGCTTCTAATTCAATACAGTACTGGAAGTCCCAGCCAGCGCAAGTAAGGGAGAAAAGGAAATAAAAGGCATCCAAATTGGAAAGGAAGAAGTAAAATTATCTCTGTTTACAGATGACATGATCCTATATGTGGAAAATCCTAAAACACTGTTGGAGCTAATAAATTCAGCAAAGGTGCAGAATACAAAATCAACACACAGAAATCAGTTGCATTTCTATATAGCGCTAACAATGAAAGCAATTAAGTTTCATTTAACTAGCATCAAAAAGAATAAAATATTTAGGAATTAACTAAGGAAGTAAAAGATTTGTACACTGAAAACTACAAAACATTGCTGAAAGAAATTAAGGGCATAATTAAAGGAAAGACATCCTGTGTTCAGGGATTGGAAGACTTAATATTGTTAAGATGTTGACATTACCCAAAGCAATCTATCGAAGCAATGTAATTCCCATTAAAATCCCAAAGGCATTTTCAGAAATAGAAAAACCTATCCTAAAATTCATATGGAATCTCAAGGGACTTCTAATAACCAAAAAAAAAATAATGAAAAAGAACAACAAACTTAGAGGCCTCAGACTTCCTGATTTCAAAATTTACTATAAAGCTGAGTAAGCAAGACTGTGTGGTACTCACTTGAAGACAGACATGTAGACCAACGGCACAGAATAGCCCAGAAGTCAACGCTTATGTATATGGTCAAATGAGTTTCAGTAAGGGTGCCAAGACAGGGAAAGAATAGTCTTCTCAACAAACGGTGCTGGGAAAACTGAATATCCACATGCTAAACAATGAAGATGGATCCTTGCCTAATGCCATACGCAAAACTTAACTCCAAATGGAACAAAGACCTAAATGCAAGACCTACAGCTATAAAACTCTTAGAAGATCTTCCTGTGAGTGCAACAAAAAAATAATAAATAAATAAATAAATAAAATAAAATAAAATAAAAACTCTTAGAAGAAAACATAGGGTAAAAGCTTCACAACATGGGATTTGGCGATAATTTGGATATGACACCAAAAGCACAGGCACCAGCAACAACAAAAAATAGACAAAATGGACTTCTTGAAAATTAAACACTTCTGTGTATCAAAGGACACTATCAAGAGAGTGAAAAGGCAGCCTGTGGAATGGGAGAAATACTTGCAAATCATATCTGGTAAGGGATTAACATCCAGAATATCTAGAAAACTCTTACAACTCAACAACAAAAAAACTCAATTAAAAATGGGCATAGGGCTTAGACATTTTTCCAGGAGAAGATAAACAAATGGCCAACAAGCAGGGAAAGATAATATCACTAGTCATTAGGGAAATGCAAATCAAAACCACAATGAGATACCACTTCACACCCATTAGGATGGCTATTGTTAAAAAGACACAACAAAACAGAAAATAACCAAGTGTTGATGAGGATGTGGAGAAACTGGAACCCCTGTGCACCATCCGTGGGAATGTACAATGGTGCAACTGCTGTGGAAGACAGTTTGGTGATTTCTCAAAGAGTCAAACAAGATCACAAAGGATCCAGCAATTTCACTCTTTTAGGTATACACCTAAAGGAATTGAAAGCAGGGACCCAAACGTATACTCGTACACTAATGTTCATAGCAGCATTATTCATGACAGCCAACAGGTGGAAACAACCCAAGTGTCCATCAACAGAGGAATGGATAAACAAAATGTGGCATATCCACACAATGGAATATTATTCAGCCTTAAAAAGGAGAGAAATTCTGACACCTGCTACAATGTGGATAAAGCTTGAGGACAATATGCTCAGTGAAATAAGCCTGTCACAAAATGGCAAATACCGTATGATCCCACTCATGTGAGGTACGTAGAGTAGCTGAATTCATAGAAACAGAAGGTGGAATGCAGGTTGCCAGGGGCTGGGGGTGGGAGGGGATGTAGAGTTAGTGTTTAATGGGTATGGAGTTTCTGGAGTGATGAAAAAGTTCTGGAAATAGATAGTGGTGATGGTTACATAAGAATATGTATGTACTTAATGCCTCTGAATTATACACATAAAAATGGCTAAAATGATAAATTTTATGTTATGTATTATATATTTTACCATGATAAAAAAATAGTCATGTGTCACTTAATGACAGGGATACATTCTGAGCAGTGTGTGTATGTCGTTGGACAATTTTGTCATTGTGCAAATGTCACAGAGTGTGCTTACACAAACCCACAAACCTAGATGGTATAGCCTACTTAACAGCAGCCCCCAACCTTTTTGGCACCAGGGACCGGTTTCATGGAAGACAATTTCTCCATGGACGGCGGGAGGGGGTGTTGATGGGAGTGAGAGGGAACAGCTGTAAATACAGATGACACTTCACTTGCTCACCTGCCGCTCACCTCCTGCTGTGTGGCCCGGTTCCTAACAGGCCACAGACCTGTACCAGTTCTCGGCATGGGGGTTGGGGACCGCAGGCCTACCACACCGAGGCTATGTAGCGGAGCCTGTTGCTCCTTGGCTACAAACCTGTATACAGTATGTTACTGTATAAATACTGTAGGCAACTGTAACAATATGCTAAGTATTTATGTATCTAAACATAGCTAAACATGTAAAAGGTGCAGTTAAAATACAGTACAAAAGATATAAAATGGTGCAGCTCTATAGTGCACATACCATGAACGGAGCTTGCAGAACTGGAAGTTGCTCTGGGTGAGTGTGAAGGCCTAGAACGTTACTGTACCCGACACTACTGCAGACTTATAAACACTGGACACTTAGGATACACTAAAGTTATAAAAAATATTTTTGTTTCAATAATAAACTAACCTTAGCTTACTGGACAGCCACTGTTGTATACATGTGGCCCCTCTGAGCAAAACTTTGTATTGCACATGATTACTATACACAGAAGATGGTCGGGGAAAAAAAAGCAATTGGGACCAAAAAGGGCCTTTTCCGACCCAGTTGGATCAGCCTCTTGCACAAGTCTGCTGCCCACTCTCTGCGGATAGGCCCTGAGCTGGGCTGAGCTGCCTAGAGTCTGAGGTAAGCTGAATTTGCAGGAACGCGCCCCCTTCTCCCTTGAGGGAGGAAGTTTAAATTATCAGGTCAATTAGGAAAGATACAACCGAAAAATCCAAGTTTCATTCCCACTTCAAGGAGGCGTTTCCTGGCTGGGTGCCACTTTTATTATTTTTGGCCCAGGCGCTGAAAGCCCCACAGACCCAGAGAAGGTACAATGTGATCTTTGATTCACATTTCAAGGATCAAAGCCAGTGAGTTTGGGTGTAAACGCAGATAACGTTTAGAGATCTTTCATGAAAGGAGTCACTAGACCAGCGCAGAAGGGAGCTGGTGTGTTACGTGTTTCGCCTGGAGAAGCATCACTTTCCGCCTGCTCAGGTCTCAAGGACTCCTGGCCTGCAGGCAGGTCCTCGGCCCGAGGCATCAGGTCCCGGGCTGGGGGCCGGCACCCTGAGGACCCGGCAGGCTGCAGGGCAGGCCGTGCACCTGCACGTGAGGAGCGCGCCACCTCATCTCTTGGCTTCCCCTAAGTGTCTGGGTGCTGACTGGGCACGCCCAGGCGGGCCGCAGGCTGGAGCTGGGCGCGGCCCCGCCGGGAGGCCTTGGCGGCCCGCCCTCATTGTCCCCTCTGGGTCCAGCCGCGGCCCGGGCAGGCGGCACACTGGAGGCCCACGGCCACTCGGCACGCAGGTGGGGGCCTTCCGGCCGGCCTGCCCGCCCGTGCGCCCGGCGAGAGATCCGAGACCCGAAGGCGGGTTCGCGCACCGGCGCCAGGCGGAGGGGCACTGTGAGGACGCGGCCCCGCAGGGCACCCGCGGCCCTGAGCTCAGGAGCCCTCTGCGCCCGCCCGAACCCTCCCCAAAGTCCCAGCCCCAGCGCGCAGCCATCCGGGCAGTGACTGCGGGTCGGCCCCTCGGTCCCCGCAGCAGCTGGCGCCAGAACTCCCGGGTCCGAAGGCCGCGGCGACACCGTCGGCCGGGGTCGCCTGCACGCGGTACCACTAGCTCTCCTGGCCCTCGGCGCGGCGTGGGCCTGCGGGCACGCTCCCTTCAACCGCAACGCCGTGCTGCCGCGCTGGCAGCGTCTGAGAGCGCATGCGCGGCCACCGCCGCCCGGCACATGGCGCAGGCGCGGCCGGGTGGACGACCCGCGTGGGCGGGCCCCGAGCTTGCGCGGGTACGTTCGGGGCTGCCGCGCGCACGCTGGGGGCGTGGCTGCGCGACGCTGTCGGACGCTGGGCGCTGCCGTGCTCCGAGGAGGCGTCGCCGACTTGGGCCGAGGGTCAGTGTGGCGGCGGGAGCCTGGCGCGCGCAAGCCCGGGGCTGCGCCCTCCGTCCCTTCCCGAGCCCCGGCTCGCGGAGAGGCGCGCGGACCCTGGCCTGGGTCTCTCGGTCCGCGCTGGAGGTCGGGGAAGGGGGCGCCGGGAACTTGCGGGCCGTTCGCGCCATCCCGGGAGGTCCCGCTCGCCCCGCCTGGCCTCCTGGGACCCATCTCGTTCCTCATTTACCAGGTGGCGCTTGGACACTGCCCTCCGAGGGAGGCCCGTCCGTCTGGTCTCTGCTGCGGATCCTCGGACCCTCTCCGTGGGCGCCTCGCGTCGCCGCAGGTGGGTGGGCTTCTTCCTGCCCCAGGGCCTGGGAGCCCGTATTTCCTGCATGGCGGTTGTCTGCGGGGCGCCGGGAGCGGGCTTGGCGGTCGGCTGCCCTCGACTTGCTTGGGCTCTGGGCAAATTCCAGTCCTGGGGTCCCCAGGGTCTCCTCCGAGTGGAGAACGCTTCAGCGTCCGGGCACTGCGTTGGGCTTTGTGGAGGTAAACACTGCGCTGTGGTTCCTGCTCCTTAGCAGAGCGCTGTCCAGTCCGGGAGAACGGCCTGAACGCCCCCGTGCCGGGCAGGGTGGAAAGGGAAGGTGGGGAGTCCAACGATTGACAGGTGTGGGAGGGCGGAGGTTCTCAAGATGGTGGGAGCCCCGCCCAGACGAAGGAAGGCTCAGGCCGGTGCAGGGGAGCCTGCTCCCTGAGACTGCAGGCGCATGGGCAGGGTGACAGCCAAGGTTACGAGTGGGCAGGAGGGCAGAGATCTGGGCAGTGCGCTGGCTCCAGGGCATGGGATGTGGTTTTCGTGAGCGGCCTGGTACCTAATCTGGGGCTGCTGGTGGGAGCTGGGGCCATCATGGTCACTGCCTTTTTAGAGCTCAGGGAGGGACTGGACTGGATTCCACTTGCACGCTGTCCCGTGGGGTACTGCTGGCAGCAGGCCACAGTATGTTCTTTTCTTGCAAGTAGAGTGGGAAGCCAGGGTCAAAGGCTGAGCTTTCAGGCGTAAGATACCCTAAAGTGGGGGGTGGAACTGAGGAGTTCCAGGATGCTTGGGCTGCAGAGGTAGGTGCTTCAAGTGTTGCAGGTCACCCAAGGATGGGTGGAAAGACCAACATAGCCATTCCTCCCTGGGGGAGCTCATGCTGAGGGGAGTTGGGTGCAGGGGTGAAGCAGAGGGTTTTGCGGAGGTCATGAGTAGGCCTCTTTTAGCAGAGAGACTGGGGAGGGGGCCAGAGTCAGGCTGGGCAGAGTGTGAGATCCCTCAGAGGAGGACCCCTTGCACTTGAAGACACCTTTAGCTGTTGATTGTGGGGCCCCCTAGGTGACCACCGCATGGAGAAGAGGGGGGCTCTTCAGGCCCTTGGCACAGGTGACTGGAGTGGTAGGAGCAGACAGACACAGCAAGTAGGATGGCACATTTGGGGGCTAGGCTGCTGGACTGCTGGGCTGTTGGCTGTGATGGGGACTGAGGGAGGTGGTGTTTGGGGTGGGCTGGCACTGCCTGCAGGCAGCTCTCAGAGTTGGAGAGGTGCATTGGAAAAGCAATGGAGGGAGGGGCAGGAGGGAACGCCCAGCTTCTGGTGGGCATGCAGGTAGCTCCCGCCACCGGCCTGGTGCTGGGATCAAAAAGAACCTTACGAGGACCCGGTCTGCATACTTAGCAGTGTGCAGTGTTCAGGGTGACCAGGAGCCTACTCAGCTGGATGGACTGAAGCGTAGTTGATAAATCCACATGCTGTGTAGTGGTCAAGCCCATGGTTTCTAGAGCCAGTTTCCGCTGCCTCCACCACTAACTGGTTGGTGTGTGGCCGCAGACGAGTTACTTCACCACTCTGCCTTGGCAATGAGGATAGTACCAATCTCATGGGGGAGAGGGGGACAGCGTTTGGCACAAAGAGAGCACTGAGTGAAAGGTTGCTGCTATTGTCCTAAAATTCCCAGACAGTTCGAATCACCCCTTCTCCTGGGATTGACAGCATCTGTCATTATACCTTGCCCTGGAAATGTCATGAATGGCATTTGCCCACCTTCTTGGACCTCCTGGGCCAGCCTGTGCCCCAGCTTCCACTCAGAGCTCTTGGTCGGGATCCGGGGTTTGCCTACTTGCTGTTTCCTGCCAGCTGGTGGTGGTGGGTGGGCCTAGTTCCTGCTCTTGCCTGCCTTGTCTTTGGACAGATTGCTGCGGATGATGGCCTGCATCTGACAGTCCCCTCAGCTCTTCCCAGCTCTCCTGAGGCTGCAGCTGTCAGCTTCCCATCCTCAGCACTTGCCTGGACCCGTGCAGTCTACCACACCCTGTGCAGCCGTCCCTGTTCTGTTGTGTCATGCAAGCCGTTTCTGTCCACGCCCCCCTCGCACTGGCTTGGCAACCCCCCCCACCCCGCCTCTCGTCTGCTCCCAGCATGCCCTGTGGCTGGTGCCATCAGCAGGGCCCTTGGATCCTACCCCGGCAGTGGCCAGTTACGCCAGTGCACACACCCTTGGCAGCAGACGGACTGGGCCTCTGAGGTGGGGTGCATCCCCCTTGTGGACCCCTGACCTAGTGGCCCTGCTGTGGGGACCCTGTGTGCGTGCACACAACCATGGAGCAGAAGAGCACAGCTAGTGGCACTCCCAGTGGCAAGCCCACAGAAAGGCATCCCTCGGCTGGGCACATGCCCAGCTCCCGGCCCCTCGGGGTGGACTTCCACTGGGTGCCAGGCTGGGACCCAGGCACCTTTGACAGCTCCACTTGGCTGCTGGACCACTTTTGGCCCAGCTGGGTGATTACATGTCTCCGTTTCAAGCACTACCAGGACAACCTCAGCTGCATCTGTGAGATCCTCTGATGCCTGAGAGGCCACGCCCGGGTGTGGGCAGCCCCCTACCTCAACAGGGACCTGCCCCTGCCTGACAATTACGAGCTCTTCTGCCAGGATCTCGAGGAAGTTATTCAGGACCCGAACAATTTCACTGAGCCCCACACTACAGTGCCCTGCCCACTGCCCCTGGCCTCAGGCCAGCCTCCAGTGGCCCCGCAGCTGCCCGTGGCAAGGTAGTACCTGGCTCAGTTCTCGGAGGCCCTGGCACTCAAGGTGGGCAGCCCCCCAGGCCTGTTCCAGCCACCCCTGCAGTTTCTAGGTCCAGCTCTACATTTAGAAATGCTCTACCCAGGCAGCAGCTCACCAAGGAGAGCACCCCTGGGCCTGAGGAGCCCCCTGCCCTGCCCAGTCATACATGCGGCTCAGATCCTGGGCCTATGGAGCCAGCTCCCTCTCAGCCAGAGGAGGCAGCCCCCAAACCTGTCCTACCCTTTCAGGCTCTGCTACCCCCCCTGCTCAGAGACCAGACCCAGCTTGCCCAGGGGGTCCAAAGCCCCAGAAAACAGAGGAGAAGATTTCTGAGACCAGGAGGGGTCCTTAGGTACCCCATGGGAGGTGGTGGGTGCCCCAGCAGCCCCAGGAGAGCCACCATTTTCTCCTGTTTCCCACCTGGCATCCCTGGGTTCTGAACAAGGCCCAGGCTGTGCCCCCCCCACCCCGTGACGAAGTGGCCTACGTGGGCAGAGAGCCCTGTGGCTCCAGTCAAAACAGAGTGGTGTCCCCAGATAATTTCAGATGACCCTAGAGTGGGCAAGGAGGTACAGTTGTTTTGGGCCCTGCCCAAAAAACTGTTGAACACAAACAGCTCTCTCTGCCCCTGGCAGAGCCTTGGCCTCTGCATTGTGCTTTGTCCTCCTGCTCCTGCTGGATTCTCAGCTGTGTCCCACCCCTCCCTGGGAGTGCCATTTCTGCTCCTGTGACTGCTGTGCTCCTGGCTGGAATGTAGGGAAGGCTGCCTGGAGGAAGTGGCCCCTTTCATCCTTGGGTTAGGTGTCAGATGGTGTCAGAGAACAGTGCTTCCCTGTGGGTTTACCAGCAGCCCTGGTCGGCTGGGAGGTTTGGGTGCAGGATGGTGGGATGCATGTCCCTGGCCAGGCTCAACTCCAGTTCCCTCTCCTGTCTGTCAACGTTCTGGTCTTGCCTGGTTTTCTTCAGAATTGGCCCCTCACCCCGCTACTGAGCTGCCTCCCCTATGCATTTTCCTGCATCGCTGATTCAGCACTTAAACCCTGGTGACTTGTATTTCCTGGCAGACCGTGGGCCTCTGTCTTAGTCAGCTCTGTGGCCGTGGTACACAATTGGTGCTCATTAAGTGCATGTTGGATCATTGGCTGACAAGTGGAGTCCTTGTCTCCTGTTCTGTCAGGAGCAGAGGCCTGGCCGTGAGCATCCCAGGTCAGTGTCACAGGTGGTTTCTGGTGGGGGCTTTGCCGATCCAGGGCTCTGATTGCAGTTGAGGCTGAATAGGTGGGGGTGGGGGTGGGGGTGGGGGTGGGCTCGGCTGATGGGGGTGGCCTGGAAAACTGACTTCTGAGAGCCATAGGTGAAGTGCAGACCAGGCAGCGGTCCAGAGCTGTGTGGCCCCAGGCCCAGAGACTGGAACGAGGCAAGACCTGTTTTGCACAAGGATGGGTTTGCCGGTGGAAGCTCCCTCAAGCCAAGTTTACCGCAGGACGAGCAGGCACAGCCCCCTGTGCCGTGTGCGCCTGCTCACAGGGGTGCTCAGACAAGATTTCAAGCCCTTTACATTTTTACAACTGTGCAAACAAAATAACACCTTCCTGAAAAGTAGGAAGGAAAAAGTTGAAACGAATTGGAGATACAGCCAAGTTATTTTAGGAAAAACTAATCAAACATCTGGTAAAACTTTTTCAGAAAAATAGAAATTGTTGGGATTATTTTATTTGGTAACTGTTACTAAAAAGGGCTCTGGGTTCATACGGTTTTATGTGTGTTATTTCAAGGCACAGCTGAAAATCTTGGAACTAGGTGGGAAGATATTTTTAGGATGCTGATAAGACCTGATAGAGGGAGCAAGCTGACGGAGGAACCTGGGCACGGTCAGGATTTTGGTCAGATGTGTGAAATCCCTGGACGTCCTGGCTCAGCCCTGTGCTTCTGCGCGCCTTCTTGGGTCCCAGCTCTCCTTTTGTGAGTCGGGATGGGCTGCACCCCTACGCCCATCTCCAGCCGGCTGTGGCCTGGCCTACCTGTGAGTCTGGCGTAGAACACAGAGCCAGTCTCGGGGAGGGACAGCCAGTCACCCCGCCAGCCTTTACTGCACCTTGCTGGTGTGTGCAAGGCTGCCTGCCCTGCTTCCGTTGAGGGCCCTGGAGTGGACCCTTCAGCTTGAGCAGCTCGAGAGCTGAGTTCCCTTCTGACCCCGTCGCATCAGGGCTTTGGGGCTTTTCCTCCCTTGGGCCCCAGGCAGCTCCAGGGACGTGGGTCCTGGTCCGCTGTGCCTCTGTGAGAGCCAGCTGTGCCATGTCTGCCCAGGCAGGCTTGAGAGCACACGGGAGAGTCAAGGTGACCTGTTTTTTAACTTGGAAAAGCGGTCCTATTTATTGCGGTTGCGTCCTCACCACTAAGGAAAGGAATGCAGAGCCGTGCGGTGCCATGGCCAGGTCGCCTACACAGGTTGAGTAGGAGAGAGGATGGGGCTGTGGCCTGGCCTTCCCAACAGGCAGCACACATGGCCTTGCAAAGCGGCTCCGTCACCAACAGCTGTAGCACCTGCCTTTGGCAGCTCCTTGTGGGGAAGGTGCTGGGCCCTGTGTGCGAGGGGCCTTGGGTTGTTTGCCACTCCCGGCCTGTGTGCGTGGGCAGATGAGCTGGAGGAGGGCACTCTGGAGCGCAGAGCATGGCGGGGTGAGCCCAGGGCAGGCCGAGCTGCTGGGCCTGCCTTCCAGTCGTGGTGTCTGTCCCTCACTTCCCTTGGAAATACCCGGAGGCTTTATTTCCTGAAGATAGGACATGGTGGGCACTATGACGTGGTTTTTAAAGTACCTGCCTCCAAAGAAAATTTTAAAACGGGAAGTACTGAGGATGGGGTCGTGTGAGATACTGGAATATTTTATAAAGCATTGGTAATTAAAGTACTTAGGTGTTGTGGACAGATGAACAGAGAATAGAGAGCTTTGAAATAGAGCCAGATAAATATGGGAATTTAGTACATGCTGGAGATGTCATTTCAAATTAATGGCGGTGATTCAGGTAGAGTGACCTTGGACAAAAAACCAAACCAAACAAAAAATAATGGAGGTAAAACAGATCATTCAGTCACGGCAGTTGGAACAGCTGGTTGGCCATCTGGAAAATAGTAAAACCAGGTATCTACCTTACTCTTTATACCTGTGTACATTCCAGATGGGTTAGAGAGTTCAACACTAAAACATCGTAAAAGTACTAGAGAGAAATATGGGTGAATTTTTTTTTTAACCTCTGACTCCAGGATTTTTAAAGTTTTAAATACCCAGAATTGCCGAAGATGCAGAGAAGCAGGGTTTCTTCTGTTGCTGGTGGGAGCGTAAGATCCTACAGGTGGACCACGTAACAGCGAGAGGTGCACGGGGACCACGTGCCGTGTGTACCAGGACTCCATGGGGGTCTCCAAGCAGCACTGGCGCTCGCCCAGGCCTGGCCGCCTCCCCGCACGAGCTGAGGGTCCCTGGTGTCTCCTGATCTCTGGGCTGTGAAAATATTAAATAGTTTGTCCTTACAGGGCGGTCAGGGGGTTGAACAAGGATGGTGCCCACACAGTGCCTTGGCTGGGGCCTGGGCCCTCGTACCTGCCTCATGGGTGTCACTGCATCGTGAACGGCAGAACTGGAGACGTCCAGAGATCCGGCAGTAAGGATCGAGGCGGATAGAGCTGTTCCCGTGGTGCCAGCCCGCCGGGCCAGATCGTACTGCGGTCACGGACCTCTGGCAGCGCAGCAACCCGAGTCGGCACCACTTGTTTCCTGCTCACACCGCTTGTCTGTCTCCGGTGGGCCGGCGCACCCTCCGCTGCTGCAGCCCCTCAGGGACCCACGCTGGCGGGAGCTCCGTGTGGACGTGTTTCTCCACACGTGCAGAGGCAGGGGAAGGCCCGCAAGTGATGCTTGTCACTCCACTGACGTTTCTGTGGGCAGAGGAAGCCACAGGGCCACACCTGAGTTCTGCAGTTTGATAAGAGTTAATCGTCCTATGGGGCAGGGCAGTCAGCGTTGAGTAGCCATGCGGGTTGGTGCTGCCCTTGGGCGCTGGAGCGTGGGCCTGCGTTGGTGCCTGCAGTGAGATGCCCGTCAGGCTGCCCTGGCAAAGCATCGTGGGCTGGGGCCTAAATAGGCATTTCTTTCCTCGGGGCTCCGGAGGCTGGAAGTCCCCGACCAAGGTGTGGGCGGGCTGGTCCTCCTGAGGCCTCTCTCCTGGGCTTACAGATGGTGGCCTCGCATGGTCATTGGTCAGTCTGTGTCCCAATCCCTTATAAGGACACCAGGTGTGTTGGATCAGGGCCCAACCTAATGATCGTAATTCCCTCTTTAAAGGCCCTGTCTGCACATTCTGAGGGACTAGGGTTAGGACTCCAGCAAGACAACACTCAGGGGGACACAGTTCAGCCCATGATGATGCCCACGGTGGGTCTGTTTGTTTTTTATTGTTGCAGTTTTGGACAGTGCTGCCTTGAGCAGCCGCCCGCGTGCACAGTCCTCTGGGCCCAGGGTTCCGGGGCCTGTGCTGAGGCGTGGGGTGGCATGTGGGCAGCGCCCGGTTCTGTACGCCGCACTCTGCTCACGTTTCCAAGTACAAAGCCATCCTGTATTCCCAAGTTGCAATGTTTTGCCTTTTACCTTAGCCTGGAGTCTCCTTGTAAGTGTGACTGTGTGGTGTGAGGGAGGGGTCTGCGGTAGCCCTCCAGAGCCTGTGGCAAGCAGAGCCCCTCTGCCGACAGCAGGGCACGTGTAATGTGAGCAAGAAATAAATTTTTGATGTGTGAAGGCACTGCGTTTGGGGCTTGTGTTTTCCACAGCACAACCTATTGTGTCCTGACTGGTCGGATCCCATTTCTCCTGTTTCCGTAGGCCAGGTAGCTGCTGGCGCCAGCCTGGCCGTGGTGGCCAGCAGGCCTGCGGTGCCGCCCACTCTCTGGTCTGGTCTGGTCTACCCCTGCTGGTTGCTCTCGCTTCATAATCAGTCTTTATAACCACCCTGCCACTACCTTTGTTCTTCAGATTGTCTTAGCTAGTTTTAAAACGCATTTGGTCACAAACGCAAAAGCGGAGAGGGTGGTGTGGTGCACCCCACTGTGGCCCTTCCACGGCTCCAGCAGTGGTCAGCAAGGGCCTGGCACAGGCCTTGGGGCGCCTTGGTGTTGGGCAGCCTGGCCGGGCACGGTCTCCGGGCCAGCGGGAGCCTGCGCTCCCTTAGTTTCTGTCTGGGCCGCAGTGTGCTCTATAGATGGGCCATAGGATCCCTGTTCCTGGGCGCGGGGTGGGGCTGGTCAGAGAAGAGCCTTGGCTTATGGGTGTCCTCAGGAGCCTGTCCTGTCCTCCTGGCCTTGGGGGCCCCGCAGTGCAGGGCCGGAGCCCGTGGGTGGTGGGTGCTTGTGCACTTGCCAGGTTTTTCTGCCCTCCCGTTGGCAGTGCTGCCAGGTGGGTAGAGAGGGATGTCCGACTTCTACCCCCTCCCACCCCAGTTCTGTCCCTGGACTGCGTGCCTGCTTATCTGCCTTTAGGGCAGCCCCAGCCCTGGGAGTGCAGGCGGACTGTG
The DNA here is from genome assembly GCA_028533085.1 of Varecia variegata. Lineage (NCBI taxonomy): Eukaryota > Metazoa > Chordata > Mammalia > Primates > Lemuridae > Varecia > Varecia variegata. The sequence continues at coordinate 20,607,014 of CM052452.1, read as the reverse complement.
GAGGCGTGGCTGTCGGTGCCTGGGACCCTGCCCCATCTCAGGAACCCAGAGGGGGTGACTCACCAGGGTAGTGTCTTGCATCCTGGGGCTGGGGTGTGTCTGTGGGCTAGGGAGATGGAGCCCTTAATCATGAGCTGTGCACATGGGGTCCCCTCAGTGAGGTCAGCCTGCAGCACCCCTGGGTCTGGAGCAAGCAGGAGGCTGGCCGTCACCCTCATTTGCGTGTCTGTGGGTGGGCAGCCAGCCCCCGTGGACCAGGCCTGCTGGCGGAGCCCAGACCGGTACGTGGGGATGCCCACACTTGCTGAGAAACAGCGGGTTTTTTATGTGTTCACCAGGGTGAAAAAGGCCGGTGGCCCATTGCTGGCTGGGTTTCCACCTCTGCCCGTAAGTGCCAGGGGCAGGCTTCCTTCCTGCCATCTTGCCAGGCTCCTTGGGCCCACTCCTGGGTGACGGATGTCCTCAGCCGTGGCGTGAGATGCCTGTTCGTGGAGAGACCCCGCCTGCCCGTCCTGCAGCCCCGCAGCCCTCACCCTGGCGTTTCCTCTCGGCCTGGCCACGGCAGCCTGTACCCAGTGCCAAGAAGTCTGACTTGTGGCCTTGGCCTGCCTGGCACCCGCAGCTGCAGGAAGACCTTACTGACTGGGGCTGACCAGCAGTTTGCTTCTCACACGCTCCAGCCCGGAGGCTTCCGGACACCACGGAGGAAGAACACTAACCCTCATTCCTTGTCTCCGTGAGACACACTCCTGCCCCAGCCCGCCTGGCACTGCCAGCACGGCATTTGGTGGCCACGAGGACTCAAAGTGCTGGTGGGGCCCCTGGCAGGGTGGACTGGCAGGAGGGCTGTGCCCCCTCTGCTCGGGCACCGACCAGACCACATGGGCCATATCCCCAGCACAGGTGACTGGTCTCCATGGCCCTCTTCCTCAAATGCAGTGGGGCCTGTCTGGAAGGAGTGCCACAGCCCTGGTGGGGTGTGTGTCCAGGTGCTGTGTTGGGCGCTGCCCAGCTCACTGCAGGCCAAGAGCTCCCCACAGGGCTGGGGTTGGACGCTGCAGGCCTCGGCCTACGGAGAAGGGCTGGTAGTCTGCCTGAGGGGCCTGGGATGCTGCCCCCAGGGAGGTGGGGTCAGTGTGTGCTCCTGGCTGGAAGCTGTGAGTCTTACAGGAAGGGCAGCCTCCCCCCAGGGGAGCCGGAGTAGTGGGGCTCTGCTGGGGCAGAGGGCTCTGGCTGCAGAGCAGGTGGCTGTTTCTCTTGGGCCCGGGGCGGGGGCAGGTGGCTGTGCTTCCCCAGGGCCTGTATGACTGCAGTATGCTCGGCGCCACTGTGGAAATCCGTGTCTGTGGCTAGATCTGAATTCTGCTTTCTGTGGTTTCGCCAGCTCATGGGAGATGCCCTGGCCACACATGACCTCAGAATAGGGCTCCCGTGGCTGGGGCCCAGCCCCCAACCCCACCCCTGTTCCCACCCTCACCTAGCGGGTGCCAGGCCTTGCTGGGCCGCAGGCCGAACTGTCAGCCACAGCCAAAGCCTGCCTGCTGCTCCTGGGGACGGGTGTGCCGGACACAAGCCGGGGGTGCCTTGCGCTCCAGGAAAAGGGGCTGTTGGGAGCGTGCCTTACCTCCCACCCCTGCACAGAGATGGACATCGGGCAGCCCTGAGAGGTGGGCAGTGGCCGGGATTGGGCCCCCGCCCTCCCTGCCTCCCCGGAATTCCTCCCTGGGATCCGCATCTTTGAAGCCGCTGCCTCCCTGCCCGCGTGGGCGCTTCCAAAGGCGGATACTGACAGAGGATTCAATGAATCGAAGGTCGCCAGTCAGGGCGTTGACAGATGCCCGGCCGCGATACTATTTCTGATTTAATAACCGAATGGGAGGCTGGCCCTCTGTAATAATTAGGGCTAATTACTGAGGAGGTGTTGACAGACAGGCTGAGAGGAAACAAACTACCTTTATCCCGTGGCTTAGAGTCAGATTACCAGCCCGGTGCTATCTGCCCCTCAGAAAGTAGACGCTTCAATCACTCAGCAAGGCTTCAAAGGGGACAGGGGCCTGACAGTGCGCGGGATTTGGAAGGGAGCTATGAAGTGCGCCTTTGACTCAGAGTCGCCACACGGAGCCCCATTCCAGAAATGGTTTCTTTGTGAAGTTTGAGTTACTGCGGGCAGACCTGCTTCCTGCACTCGGGGTGGGGAGGGGCTGCCGGGGGCGTGGGCAGGGTGGAGGCCATGGCTGGCCGGTCCTTCCAGTCTGGGCCCGGGCCCCCCCTAGCCAGCCCTGGCAGCAGGGACCGGAGCATGGGGTGCACTGTGCTCTCCTTGGCCCGGCCAGGGTGTCCAGTGCTTTGTGGCCATGAGCGGCAGGTAAGGGGATAGGGACCTTGAGATCCCAGCGGGCTCCTCCCTGTTTTCATCTGGAATGCAGCTTTTTGCAGCCCTGGTGGGCAGGTCTGGCCTCTCCAGGAGGGGGATGTGTGCTTGGGGTTATTTATGGCAGGACCACCCCTAGGGGCCTGGGTGTCACTCACTAGGCTGCTCCCACCCCCATCCTGGGCCGAGAGCCAAGGCCGTGGAAGTGATACTGACCGCCGGGCCTCGGTGGGCAGACGGCGTCGGGGACTGAGAAGGGCTGCGGGGGCTGGTGCTGTACCTGTGCTGTTTGCCCACTGACCCCCCGATCTCCACACATTGCAGAGACGGGGAGGGGTGTGCCAGACCTCGGCTTCCTGGGGCTGCTGTGCCTGTGCTGAGACATTTCAGGGTGGGGTGTGCGGGGCCAGGACAGCACCGCAGGGACGCTGGCCAAGGCTGCAAGCAAGGGCCGGTTCTGAGGTTTTGGGCCTCGCTGCCGTCTGCCCTCAGCAGGAAGGCAAGGACAACGCGGAGGCCTCTGCTCAGGACCGGCCTGTCCAGGGAGCACCTTTCTCATTCCAGGTGTGGCCTGGAAGGTGCTGGGCAAGCAGGAGTTGGGAGGGAGCCCCCCCCACGTGCACCCGAGTGCCCACCCTGGGCCTCGTCTCATGTTCCCACCTGCAGGAGGCCTCTTCACCGTCTGCCCGTTGGAAGGACTGTGCTGCCACAAAGAGAGGTTAAGCGTGCCGGGCCAGTGCCGGGCACTGCTGGTTACGTCCGCACTCTCTCCTTCCCCGGCACGCTGCTTTGCTGCCGTAGAAAGAAGATGCCCCTGGAAGTAACAGTGGGGATAGCAGTCATCAGCTCATTTGCTTAGCTGAGTAATGACTGGCTCATCCTGGGGGGCACTACTTATGAATTTAAGTCTATATTAGGGCAAAAATAAGAAGGTGAATTATTTTAAATGGGAGAAGAACTTAAAAATTGTCATCCCAGCTGGGCGCCTATAACCCCAGCACTTTGGCAGGCTGAAACGGGAGGATCACTTGAGGCCAAGAGTTTGAGACCAACTTGGGCAACCTACATAGCGAGACCCTGTCTTTACAACAAGTTTAAAAAAATTAGCCGGGCATGGTGGCGTGCACCTGTAGTCCCAGCTACTCCGGAGGCTGAGGCAGGAGGATAACTTGGGCCCAGAAGTTGAAGGCTGCAGTGAGCTATGATTGCTCCACTGCACTCCAGCCTGGGCAACAGAGCAAGACCCTGTCTCGAAACGAAACATAACACGGCTGGGCGCGGTGGCTCACGCCTGTAATCCTAACACTCTGGGAGGCCGAGGCGGGAGGATCGCTTGAGGTCAGGAGTTCGAGACCAGCCTGAGCAAGAGCGAGACCCCGTCTCTACTAAAAATAGAAAGAAATGACCTGGACAGCTAAATATATATATAGAAAAAAATTAGCCGGGCATGGTGGCGCATGCCTGTAGTCCCAGCTACTCGGGAGGCTGAGGCAGGAGGATTGCCCGAGCCCGGAGGATTGCCCGAGCCCAGGAGTTTGAGATTACTGTGAGCTAGGCTGATGCTACAGCACTGTAGCCCGGGCAACAGGGTGAGACTCTGCCTCAAAAACAAAACAAAACAAAACAAAAATTGGCTTTAAGTCTGTTTAAGGTCACCTTGAGTAGAATTAGAAATTAGTTCTAAAGTCAGAAACATCTAAGCAGGAACTGAGTTTTTTATAATATGTTAGTAGTGAATTAAATACCACGAAACTGTAGCACAAGAAAATATAGCACAAAAATATTGTACATATGTTTTATTTGAAAAATAACCTCTGAAAAAAGGCCAAGAGCAGGGGCCAGGTGTGTTAACCTGTGCACAGAAGCATGTCTGAACCCTGTCCTTGTCAACATCTTACTCTGGCACAGCTGATGGGCCAGCATCCATATGTTGTTGGTGACTCCAGGCCAGGCTTTATTCAAGCTACCTTAATTTTCCCCCAGTGTCCTTGCTCTGTCCCAGGACCCCACCCGGACTCCCACACTGCATTTAGTCTCATGTCTCCCCAGGCTTCTCCGGCGGTGACAGTTTGTTAGATTTCCCCTGCTGTTGATGACCTCAACAGTTTTGAGGAGCGCTGGTCAGGTGTCTTGTAGACTGTCCCTCAGTTGGGATTTGTCACCTGTTTTTCTCACGATTAGACTGAGGTTATGGGTTTCAGGGACAAAGGCCACAAAGATAAAGTCATGTCAGCAGTACGCGTAGTCACCATGACTGAGCACTGTTGGTGCAGGCCTCGATCACCTGGTGCAGGTAGCGTCTATCGTGTCTCTGTTGCAAAGTGACTCTTTTTTTCTTGCTTTCCGCACTGTGCTCTTAGGAAGTCACTGCACAGCCCCCACTTCCAGGCTGGGGAGTCACATGCTCCCTCCTTGGGGGTGGAGTGAATCTAGATAAAGTGGAATTCTTCTGTACAGGAGGTTTGTTTATTCTCCGCCATTTATTTATTTATTCAATCATTTCTTTACCTCAGTATGGACTCGTGGCTGTTTTATTATTACAGTAGTCCCTGTGTATCTGCAGTGTCAGTTACCTTCAGTCAACCCGGGTCTGAGAATAGACGAGTACAGTATACGAAGGTATTTTGAGAGAGAGGGATCATATTCACATAACTTCTGTTACAGTATGTTGTTATAATTTGTCATTTTAGTGTTAGTTATTAATTTCTTACTGTGTCTAGTTTGTAAATTAAACTTTATCATAGGTATGTATGTACAGTATATTATCTGCAGTTTCAGGCATCCACTGGGGATCTTGGAACACATATCCTGAGGATAAAGGCAGAACTACTATATCAATGTTGTTATTATATGCACTTAGAGTGAGTCTTAACACTTGTCTATGCTAACACCACCACAATCAGGATCCAGAAAACTGCTCATTCTCTCAAAACCTTCCCCCCAGGCTGGACACGGGCTCACGCCTGTAATCCTAGCACTTTGGGAGGCCAAGGCGGGAGGATCACTTGAAGCCAGGAGTTAGAGACCAGCCTGAGCAAGAGTGAGACCCCGTCTCTACAAGAATAGAAATATTAGCCAGGTGTTGTGGTGTGCGTCTATAGTCCCAGCTACTCAGGAGACTGAGGCAGGGGGATCACGTGAGCCCAGGAGTTTGAGGTTGCTGTGAACTATGATGATGCCACTGCACTCCAGCCTGGGTAACAGCAAGATTCTATCTCAAAACAAAGCAAAACAAAAATCCCTCCCCGTTGCTGCCGTTTGGCAGTGAGCCCCTCCCACTCTCCTGACCCTTGGTAGCCACCGGTCTGTCCTTGGCACCTATACTTTTGCCTTTTCCAGGACACCATATAAATAGAATCACATAATATGTAGCATTTTACTGGACATAATTCTCTGGAGGCTCATCCCTGGTGTTGCATTTATCAGTAGTTCCTTTTTATCGTTAAATACTATTCTATTCACCCACGGATGATCACTTGGGTTATTTTCAGTTTGGGAGATTATATTTTACACGTTTTTGTTTGGGGTGATGAGTTATAACTACTGTACACATTCAGGTACAGGTTTTTGTTGCACATAAGATTTTATTTCTCTAGAATAAATATCCAGAAGTAAAATTGTTGGGTAATATACAAGCATATTTAATTTTATAAGAAACTGCCAAACTGTTTTCCACAGTGCTTGCACTCTTTTGCGTTCTCCCGTGTATGGGAGTTCCAGTTACTCCACATTCTTGTCAGCACTTGGTTTTGTCAGTTTTTTCCTTCTTAATTTTAGCCACTGTTGTAGATATTTCCCTGTGGGTTTAATTTCATTCTCTAATGGCTAATAATGTTGAGCATCTTGTACTTACCTGCCATCTCTACATCCTTGTAGGTGGAGAGTCTGTTCATACCTTTTGTGCATTTTTAATTGGATTGTTTAGTTGCTGTCAAGTTTTTTTAATGAGATATAATGGATAGACAATAAACTGCACATATTAAAAGTAGACAGTTTGACAAGTGCAATACCTGTGACACTGTCCCCACACTGAAGAGAGTGAATATGTCCATTGTCCCTGAAGTTTCCTCCTACCCCTTTGTGCGCCTCTCTCCTCCCGCTTCCTGTACTTCCCTTCTCCGGGTTCTCACTCATATGCCTTCTCTAGGGCAGTTTGCATTTCCCAGAATTTTATATAAATAGAATCACAGTATTTACAGTCTTTTTCTGGCTTCTTTCACTCAACGTGATTTTTTTTTTTTTTTGAGATTCATTCATGTTGAAGCATGTATCAGTACTTCCTACGTTTTTATTGTCAAGGATGGATATATTCCATTGTGTGCATATATCCCTGTTTGTTCAGCTGTTGATGGATGTTTGGGTTGTTTCCAGTTTGGGGCTGTTTTTTAAAGAAGTGGCCAAACTTTGTTCCAACGTGGTTGTACCATTTTATAATCCCGTGAGCAGTGTATGAGTTTCAGTTGCTTCACAAACTTTCCAACAATTGGAATGGTTAGTCTTTTTTAATTTTAGCCATTCTGATAAGTATGTGGTAACATTTCATTTTAGTTTTTAATTTGTGTTTCTGTACTGACCAAAGATGTTGAATATGTTTTCATATCTTTATTTTCCATTTGGATATCTTCTTTGGTGAATTGTTTATTCAAATCTTTTGGCCATTTTAAATTGTTTTATTTTTTATTTGTTTTCTTACTGAATTTTGAAAATTCTTTTTTTTTTTTTTTTTGAGACAGAGTCTCACTCTCTTCCCTGGGCTAGAGTGCCGTGGTGTCAGCCTAGCTCACAGCAACCTCAAACTCCTGGGCTCAAGTGATCCTCCTGCCTCAGCCTCCCGAGTAGCTGGGACTACAGGCATGTGCCACCATGCCTGGCTAATTTTTTCTATATATTTTTAGTTGTTCGATTAATTTCTTTCTATTTTTTAGTAGAGACGGGAGTCTCTTGCTCTTGCTCAGGCTGGTCTCGAACTCCTGATCTTGAGCGATCCTCCCGCCTCGGCCTCCCAGAGTGCTAGGATTACAGGAGTGAGCCACCGTGCCCAGCCAAAAATTCTTTATATATTTAATATGTAAGTTCTTTGCCAGGTACATGGTTGGAAAATATTTTCTGTCTATAGATTGTCTTTTTATTTTCTTAATAGTGTCTTTCAAAGAGCAGCAGTTTCTAATTTTGTTGAAGTTAAATTTATTAATTTTTATCTTACAGATTATACTTACTGAGAGTTTTTTTAAAAATTATGAATCGTTGTTGAATTTTGCTCAATGCCTTTCCTGTATCAATTGATATGATCTGTGGTTTTTCTTTAGTGTGTTAATATGATGGTTTACATCAATTGGTTTTTGAATACTGAATCAACTTTGCATTCCTGAGATAAACTCTAGTTGGTCATACTATGTTCTTTTTATATACTGTTGGATTTGATTTGCTATTTTTTGAGGATTTTTATATCTATATTCACGAGGGATATTGGTTTGTGGTTTTCTTCTCTTGTACGGCTTTTGTCTGCTTTTGGTATTAGGGTAGTGCTAGCCTCATAAAATTTGTTAGGATGTGGTCTCTTTTTTTCTGTTTTCTGGAAGAGAGAAATTATGTAGAACTAGTAGTTTCTGTAAATGTTTGGTAGAATTTGCCAGCGAAGTGATATGGGCTGGAGATTTTTTTTTTCAAGGATTTAAACTAAAAATGTAATTCCTTCCTTCAATATAGGACTATTCAGGTCACCTCTTTCTTCACTTTGTGACTTTCTCAACTTTCATTTCATTTCAGATAATTTGTTGAATTTATGTGCAGTGAGTTCATGTATTTCCTTATTATACTTCTGGTGTCTGCAGTGATAACCCTTCTTTAATTATTATAATTTGTTTCTTCTCTCTTTTTATTGTTGTCAGTTCAGTTAGAAATTTATCAAAGAATCAACCTCTGATTTTGTTTATTTTCTCTTGTGTTTTTGTTTACTAGTCTCTATTTTATTTTTGCTCCAGTCTTATTATTTCCTTCCTTCTGCTTGCTTCGGGCTTATTTTGCTCCTCTTATTTCCAGTTTCTTAAAGTAGAAGCCAGGTCATTAATTTGGAGAACTTTCTTCTTGTCTAATGTACGCCTTTAATGCAATAAAGTTCCCTCTAAGCATTGCGTTAGCTGCATCCTGCAAGTTTTGATATGTTGTGTTTTCATTTTTATTCAGTTTAGAATATTTTCTAATTCCCTTAAGGCTCCTTTTTTGACCTATTATTTAGAAGAGTGTTGTTGGAGATGAGAGGATGGCTTGAGGCCAGGAGTTCAAGACCAGCCTGGGCAAAATAGCAAGACCCCATCTCTACAAAAAACTTTTTAAAAAAATTAGTTGTGTGTGATGGCGTGCACCTGTCGTTCCAGCTACTCAGGAGGCTGGGGTGAGAGGATCACTTAAGCCCAGGAGTTCGAGGTTGCAGTGAGCTATGATGGCGCCCCTGCACTCTAGCCTGGGCCCTGTCTCTAAAATTTAATTTCCAAATATGTGGAGATTTTCCAGTTACCTTTCTGTTATTAATTTCCAGTTTAATTCCATGTGATCAGAGAACATACTTCGTATGCTTTGAGTTCTTATACGTTTTTTTAAGGTTTGTTTTATAACCCAGAAAATGGTCTATCTTGATGAATGTTCCATGTGCATTTGGAAAGAACATGTGTTTTCTTTTGGGCAGCATGTTCTATAAATGTCAACTTGGTCAAATAAATAGGTAGTATCAGTCAGGTCTTCTACATAACTTTCTGGCCACTTGCTCAATCAATTCCTGAAGAGGAGTTTAAGTCTCCAACTATAATTGTGTATTTGTCTATTCCACCAGTGTTTTCTTTATGCATTTTGAAGTTCTGTTGTTGGCCACATACATTTACAATTTTTGTATCTTCTTTATGAATTGTTGCCCTTTGTCCTCATGTCTCCTTCTTGTCCCTGATCATGTTTCCTTGTTCCGAGATCTGCTTTGTCAGATATTAATATATCCACTCTGGTTTCTTTTATTATATGTATAGTATATCTTTTTAATCTATCGATACTTTTATGTTTAAAGTGGATTTCTTCCAGGTGGCTTATAGTTGGGTCTTTTTAAAAAAAAATAGCTTATAGTTGGATCTTATAGTTAACATGATGAGAACATTTACATTTGTTGTAATCTCTGATATGGTTCTACTTAGGTCTACTACTTGTTGTTTTCTCTTTTTCCTCTCTTCTTTTTTGTTCCTGTGTCCCTTCCTTCCTGCCTTCTTTTGAATTATGTGAATATTTTCCAATATTCTGTTTTAACTTTTCAGTTGGCTTTTTGGCTATATCTCTTTGTGTTATGTTTTTAATGGTTGCTCTGGGGATTACAGTGTACATACTTAACCCTTCATAGTCTTCTTAGAGTTAATATTTTTTTCATTTCAAGTAAAATACAGAAGTACAACCATAAAGGTCCCCTTATCCTCCTACTTTGATGTTACAGCTGGATATTGAAAATCTCAATAGACAGTGTTATAATTTTAACAATCATATATGTTCACTTAAGAGGTGAAAATTGGGGCTGGACGTGGTGGCTCACGCCTGTAATCCCAGCACTCTGGGAGGCTGAGGTGGGAGGATGGCTCGAGGTCAGGAGTTCGAGACCAGCCTGAGCAAGAGCGAGACCCCCGTCTCTACAAGAAGTAGAAAAATTAGCTGGGTGTGGTGGCACACGCCTGTGGTCCCAGCTACTCAGGAGGCTGAGGCAGGAGGATCGCTTTAGCCCAGGAATTTGAGGCTGCAGTGAGCTATGATGACACCACTGCACTCTAGCTGGGGCAAAAGAGCAAGACTCTGTCTTGAAAAAAAAAAGAGGTGAAAATTGTTTTTTAAATTACTCAGATATTTACCATTTCTTTTGCTCTACCTTCTTGAAGTTCCACGTTTGTGTCTGGTATCATTTCTTTTGAACCTGAAGAACTTCCTTTAGAACCTGAAGGACTTCCTTTAGCATTTCTTTTAGTGCAAATCTGCTGGCAAGAAATTCTCTGAGTTTCCCCTCATCTGAGAATATCTTTATTTTACCTTCATTTCCCAAAAGATAATTTACTGGTTATAGAGTTCTGCAAAGTACTTTAATGAGTATATTTCACTGCCTCCTGGCCTCCATGATTTCATTGTTATTTTCGGCAGTGTATGATATGTTTGAATGTGGTTTCTTTGCATTTATCTTGTTTATGGTTCATTGAGTTTTTTTTTGTTTTTTTTT
>CM052452.1:20583573-20595913 GCA_028533085.1 Varecia variegata | reverse complement strand
ATATCTTTATTTTACCTTCATTTCCCAAAAGATAATTTACTGGTTATAGAGTTCTGCAAAGTACTTTAATGAGTATATTTCACTGCCTCCTGGCCTCCATGATTTCATTGTTATTTTCGGCAGTGTATGATATGTTTGAATGTGGTTTCTTTGCATTTATCTTGTTTATGGTTCATTGAGTTTTTTTTTGTTTTTTTTTGTTTTTTTTTTGAGACAGAGTCTCACTCTGTTGCCCAGGCTACAGTGAGTGCCGTGGCGTTAGCCTAGCTCACAGCAACCTCAAACTCCTGGGCTCAAGTGATCCTCCTGCCTCAGCCTCCCGGGTAGCTGGGACTACAGGCATGCGCCACCATGCCCGGCTAATTTTTCTATATATACATTTTTAGCTGTCCATATAATTTCTTTCTATTTTTAGTAGAGACGGGGTCTCGCTCTTGCTCAGGCTGGTCTCGAACTCCTGAGCTCAAACAATCCGCCCGCCTCGGCCTCCCAGAGTGCTAGGATTACAGGCGTGAGCCACCGCGCCCGGCCTTGAGTTCTTGAATGTATAAATTTTTGTCTTTTCCTAAACATGAAAAGTTTCAGGCATTATTTATTCAATTAATTTTTTTGTTGTAATCTCTTTCTTCTATTTCTTGAACTTCACTGCCCTGAATGTTAGACCTTTTGTTATTCCACAAGTCCCTGATGCTCTAATCATTTATTTCAATCTTTTTTCCTTTCTCATCTTCTATTGAATAATTTCTACTGCTCAATCTTCATGTTTACTTGGTCATCTCCCATTCCATTATCATTTTTTTTTGGTTTCAGATTCTGTATTATTCAATTCTGAAATTTCTACCTATTTGATTTTAAAATAATAATTTCTGTTTCTCTGCTGAGAATTTCTTTGCCTCCATTGCTTTCGAGTATGTCTATCTCTGCCTCATGGAGCACCAGCATAAAAGCTGCTTTCAAACTTTTTATCTGGTATTTCCAACATCTGATTCATCTTAGGGTTGGTTGGCATCTGTAAATTGTCTTTTCCCTTGAGAATTAGTGTCATTTTCCTGGTTCTTCGTATGTTAAATAATTTTGGATTGTATCCTAGACATATGACAAGGTGAGGTCCTGGGGAGACGGTGGAGTGTTGCGTTAACAAGTGTCAACCCAGTGGGATTTGCACCGCAAGTTCTGTCTGGCCCTCCGCGTGCTGTGGTCTTCCTCTCAGTTCCATTTTCAGAGCTTTGGACCTGCTGCTTTGGTTCTGTCCCCCAATCAGCCGCTCAGGGCTCAGCCTGACACTTGAGTGATGCTTTAAATCCTACTTAGTTCTTACAGCTCATGCTGCGTACAGTTAAGCTTGTGTATGTACAGTTAAGCGGTGAGCGTAGGGCTTTTGTGCATCCATTCACAGAATTAGGGGACCTTTTCTTCAGCTCTCCCCATGCTGCAGTCCCCACCCACCACCCACACACCCTTGCTGTCCTGCAGGGTCTCCTCTCCGTGGTTCCTCTGGCCAGAGACCAGGTTTTCCCATGGTCACCTGTCCCACCAGCTCTGTGTCCAGGCCAGTCCCTGGGGCAGCACCAGGAGAGAGAGGGGGCCTGGATTTCACCTCACGTTCTCTGGACCACAGCAGGCCTCCTTCTCCGACCTCTTTTCAGAAATTTGGGGTTTCTACCGAAGTTTTAGCCACCGTTGCCTTGTGGCTATGCAGCCAGGGCCCACCTGCAAGGCAGTGCCCCAAGGCACACACAAAATAACCTAGGAAGCTGGTTCCCATATAGTAGTAGTTCACTTCCCCAGGCTTTTGCTTATCTCCAAAATCTGGCTGCTGTTGGCTATGTTTTAGTTTGCAGGTGATTGCTATTTATATTTTTCCGGAGTTTTTAGTTGCAGTTGGCCTGAGAGAGAGGCTGTAGTGAGCTCACTTTTCATCCTGCCACGACCAGAAGCTTCTCAGTGTAGTTTTCATTACGTTTCTCCATGAGGGAGGCTGAGGTTGAACATCTTTTCTTATGTTTAAAGGCATTTTCTTGGCTTTTCCTGTGAATTGTCTATTAGGTCTTTCACCCATTTTTCTCTTGGGTATTTAGTCTTTCATTAATTTTGAAAAGTTTATGTATATTTTAAAGCTACTAGGTTTTTAATCTCTTTTGACATTCAAAAGTTAAAAATTTAAATTTTTTTTATGTAGTCAGAATTGTTAATTTTTCTTTTACGACATCTAAATTTTGAGTCATAGCAAATCCTACCTGCCACCACATTGTAAAGTAGTCTGCCCACGTTTCCTCTGGCGTTTGGATGGTTTGTTTTTTACACGTGCATCCCAGATCCACTTGGAGTTTGTCCTCATGTGTGGTATTCTCATGTGTTTCACTGCAAGATATGGATCTGATTTTATCATTTTCCAAATGGGTAACCAGTTGTCCCAATAACACTGGTTAAAAAAACCCACTTTGTCCCAGTGGTGTGAGATACCATCTCTTTTATACAGTAAACTCCCACATGTACTTGGGTTTATTTTGGCTCTCTGTTTCACTGATCTGTCTGTCCAAACAGCAGGGTCACATTCTGAATCTGAAAGACTCGAGTCCATTTTAGTATCTGCTAGGGCTAGCTCCTTTTAGATGCTTTTTCCCCTGTATTTCTCTGGGTATTTTGCATTTTTAACCATGTGAATGTTAGTATCAACTTGTCTAACTCCATAAATAAGCTTGCTAGTGTTTTATGTTGGAGTTGTCTTAAATTTATAAATTAACTTGGGGAGATGAGACATCTTATGTTGATGTTGAATTGTCTTAACCAAGAACAAAGGGTCCTTTTTCCTTTGTTCAAGTCTACTTTTGTGTCTTTCAGAAGTATTTAAAATTTTCTTCATGTAGGTTTTGTAATTTTTTTGGTTAAATTTATTCTTAAGTATTTTATCTTCTTTGTTATAAATGAGATTTTCTCTAACTGGTTATTGTTTGTGTACATGGAGACCAATTCTCTGTGTTAATTTTCTATCCTGCCACCATATTGAAGTTTTTTTATTACTTGATTCTGTTTTATCACTGATCATCTAGAGCTTTTTATGTATACCATCATATCATCTGGAAGACAGTTTTGTTTTTTAGAGATGGAGGTCTCACTATGTTACCCAGGTTAGAGTGTAGTGACTATTTACAAACTCCTGGGCTCAAGTGATCCTCCTGCCTTAGCCTCCCAGATAGCTGGGACAACCGAAGTGTACCACCACAGTCAACTTGAAGATATTTAATGTCTTCTTTTCCAATCACATGCCTCTACTTAATTTTTCTTATATAATTGCTTTGGCTTAAACCTCTAATACAATATTGAATGGTAGTGGAGATAGTAGGCATTCTAATCTGGGTGGGAATGCCTTCAGTATTTCTTCATAAACTAATATGTTGGAGTTAGGACCAAGGGGGATGTGTGTATATATTTAAGTCATTTTTAAGAAATTCACCAATTTCTTTTTTTTTTGAGACAGAGTTTCACTCTGTTGCCTGGGCTAGAGTGAGTGCCATGGCGTCAGCCTAGCTCACAGCAACCTCAAACTCCTGGGCTCAAACAATCCTCCTGCCTCAGGCTCCTGACTAGCTGGGACTACAGGTATGTGCCACCATGCCTGGCTAATTTTTTCTATATATTTTTAGTTGTCCAGCTAATTTCTTCCTATTTTTTTAGTGGAGACGGGGTCTTGCTCTTGCTCAGGCTGGTCTCCAACTTCTGAGCTCAAACGATCTGCCTGCCTCAGCCTCAGAGTGCTGGGATTACAGTTGTGAGCTACTGCACTCTGCTAAATCCACCAATTCCTGTTTGCTTAGCTGTTTCAATTTTAAAAAATGGGTATCAAATGTTATCAAAGGCTTTTCAGCATCTATGGAGATAATATGCTTTTTCTCCTTAGATCTATTCATAGGGTATATGACATTAGTAGATTTCCTAATTGAACCAACCTTGCATTTCTAGGATAAATTCTACTTGGTCATTGTGGGTTTTTTTGTTTTTTTCTGAGACAGGGTCTTGCTCTGTTGCCTGGACTAGAGTGCAGTAGGGTCATCAGAGCTCACTGCAGCCTCAAAATCCCAGACTCAGGCTATCCTCCTGCCTCAGCCTCCTGAGTAGCTGAGACTATAGGTGTGCACCACCATGCCCAGCTAATTTGTTTTAAAAATGTACTTACTATTTTTGTATGATACTCATAATTGATATTGGTCTATAATTTTCTTCTGATCAAAGTTTAGTCTTATAAACTTAGCTATGTAGTGCTTTTCATTGTCATTTAAAAAATTTGTAGTTTCAGTAATTTCCTTGTATATAATTCTCTTACATACGAGAGTTGTTTAATAAATGTTTTTTGATTTCTAGTTGGGAGAGCCGCCTTTTTTATTTTGTTAATTTCTAGTTTAACTGCTCTGTGGTCATAGAATCTTATTTATAAATATTTCTTCTTTATGAAACTTACTGATATTTCTTTGTGATCCAATATACAATCAGTTTTTACACGTTCCACTGCCCTTGAGAGGAAGGTGTAGTCTCTGTCATCAGAATATAAAGTTCCATAATATCTATCCTGTTGGTTTTATTGTTGGCATCTTCTATCTCCGTACTTACCACTGTCCACTTGATCTGACTTGTCCTAAGAGCAGCAGACCACATTATCCAGTCATTAGCAGGTTTCTTTCTGGGACTCCTGCATTTCCTGTAGTTTCTGCTCTATAAAGATGGTATCTCTGTTATTCAGTATGTAGATGTTCAAAACTGTTATATCTTCATCGTGAATCCTGATGAAGAATTAGAAACTGTCTGGCTTTGTGAAGTCTAATGCTTTTTGCTAGAATTCAACTTTGATATTAATATTCAACCCCCGCTTTCTTACCATTTTCGTTTGTCTCATATTCCTTTGCCCAACTCTAATTTTAGCCTTTTGGAATCACTTTGTTTTATATATTTTTCTTATTGAATTATATATATCTGAGTCAATAAGCAAATTCTACTATGAGTCTTTCCGAAGATGTATGTGTTATGAATACTTTCTTCCTGTCTGTAGCTTCATGTTTAACTTTCTCATTGTCTCAATGAGAATTATGATTTTAAACCTCATCCATGTAAGACTGGAGTTTATTCATTTTTAGTTCTGTGGAGGATTCTGTCATATGAACATACTAAATTTATTCCATTCTGCAGTGATAGCCATTCAGGTTGTTTCTAGTTTTTGTTACTGTGCGCAATACTGCTATGAACATTCTTGTGTGAGTGCCTTTGTGTGCACATGTGAGAATTTCTTTGGGTGTTTAAGAGGAGGCTTGTGGGAGTCAAGGGTGTACAAGATAGGACCCGATTGTTTTCCAAAGTGGTCCCTCCAGTGTGGTAGGGGGGTGTTCCAGTTGTCCTGTGTCTTCGTCAATATTTGACAGACTATTTAATTTTTTGCTAATCTGCTGGGAGTATAATTATATCACATTGTAGTTTGTACAGGCAATTCCAAGATTAATTAGGCTAAACATCTTTACATATGTTTATTGGACATTTATGTTGCTTGTGAAATATCTGTTCAAGTCTTTTTCTCATTTTTCTTTCTGGTGTTTGCTTTTGTGTTACATTGATCTGTGCTTTCTTTAGATACTCTGGATACTAGTCCAGTGTGGGCTTGTCTTTCTCCACCCCACTGGCATGCTTTTATATTTTTAAACCTACAGAAGAGTTGCAAGTATAGTATAACAAATATCGGTAAACCCTTCACCTAAGTTCCACAGTTGTTAGCATTTTGCCACATTTGCATTACTTCTCTGCCCATGTATTCTTACTTAGATAGGGAGAGGTTAAGAGAATTTTTTTTCCCAGAAACATTTGAAAACAGTTCACAGACATTATGACATTTCACCACTAAATACTTCAGCATATGTCTCCTAGGAATGAGGACGATTTTCTATCCTGCTATATAAAATACCATTATCCTTCCCAGGAAAATTGATAATTCCATGTTACCTGCAGTCCATATTCAGATTAACCCAAATGTCCCCACATGTCCCTTACAGCACCCTCTTTTTGGATCCAGGATCTGATCTAAGATCTAGGATCTAATTTCACAGATTGCATTTGGTTGTGATGCCTCTTTCATCTCTTTTAACTGGAAGAGTCACCCTGCTTTTTGCTTTTGTTGTTTTTCTTGACGTTGGCCTTGTCCAGTGTCCCATAACCTGGATGTGTCTGGCTGTTTCCTCACGGCTGGATTCGGGCTGAGCGTTGTTGGCACCGATGCACAAGGATGGTACCCTGTCTTGTGGCATCACATCAGGAGACAAGTAATGCCAGTTTGTTACCATTGGCTGTGCCAGCTTTGATTAGTGGTGAAGGCGGTGACAGCCAGATGTCTCCATTGCAGACGTACATTTTCCTGTTGTGATTAGTAAACAGTCTGGGAGTGACATCCTGGCATAATGTAAATCTCCGTTTCCCAACAGCCTTTCACCAGGTTGGATCCTTTTATGAATCTGTGTGGTGATTTTCTCAGCCTCTTGCTTTCTCCTTGCACTTGCAGTTCTCTCTTGTTATTTCTTTAAAACACGAAGCATGCTTATCTTATGTGCCTGAGCGCTTTGCTCTCTGGGTCTGGTTCTGCTTCCTGCTGCTTCTGATGGCTCTCACACCTGGTGCCACGTTTCCTTGTTGGTGTTTGTGATTTTTGACTAGGAGCCTCAACTTCTTAGGACTTTTTCCGTGAATTCACGGAGGCCTGCATTGAAGGTGGGTTCCTTTTGAGAAGACAGACTAAAATTAGGGGATCGATCTCCCAAAGTGGTGTGACTTGGGGCTGGTTCCTGGGGGCTGGCGTTTTTCTGGCACCGGTGGGTGCGGGTTTAGCGCTGGTTCAGACCAGCCTTGTGGGGCCCCATCTCTACAGGGGTCTCCTGTGAGATTGGCCACCATGGAGGACCCTAGTCTTTTGTCTTTTGTAGCCTCAGAGGCCGTCAGAACTGGAAGTCCAGGCCCCCAGTGTGGCCAGTGCCCTCAGGGCAGGCCTCGCCAGGCTGGACTGGACTCAGTGTTCGACCTCTAACAGTCCAAGACTTTTTGCCAACTTAATCATGCATTGAAGATTTGGTTTTTCATTTTTTTTTATTTGTTTAGAGATGGGATCTGGCTCTGTTCCCCAGGCTGGAGTACAGTGGTGTGATCATAGCTCACTGCAGCCTCCAACTCCTGGACTCAAGCGATCCTCCTGCCTCAGCCTCCCAAGAAGCTGGAAATACAGGTGTGCACTGCATACCTGGCTTTGTAAATTTACCAACATGTTTAGTTTTTTCAGTGGGGAGGGCCAATCGGGGCATATACTGAAAAGTGGTGTTGACCTAGTCTGTCAGGTTGTGGGATGGAGGGGACTCAGGAACCACTGGGGGTGGTTCTGTGCCGTCGTCTGACACCTGTGGGGGCTGGGGTCCTGGGGAGCTGGACAGGCAGGGGCAGCACCCGGCTGGCTCTAGGCGGTGGCTCCCCGAGCTGGCTCTCTTGCTGGTGCTCTGTGCTGGTTCCCAGGCTCCTTCATGAGCAGTGGGCCTGCAGCAGTGACAGGACAGGCTGGGGGGCTGCTCCCAGGGCTGTGTAGTCCGAGGCAGGGTGGGTGCCCAGGCAGACCTGCAGCCCATCTGTGGGCCAGGCCATGGGCCATGCACTGGAGTGCAACCCCCAAGCCACCCAAGAACGTCTTGGGTAGGGACGGGTGGTCCTTGGGCACCAGCCACTGCCCTGGCCCTGCCGCATCTGCCTCGGGTCACACAGGTCTGTCTGCACTGATGCAGGCCCCGCAGCTGTGGCAGGTCTGTGCCGCTGGGCATTTGCATGTCCACCCTGCCTCCCTCAAGGGGGGCACCCTTGGATCCCTGCGGTGAGTGCCAGCCGTGCCTCACGGCCACTGGCCCCCATGCTGGGGTGGGGGAGGCTCGGTCCCCGCCCCATGGGGAGAGCCCTGTGGCCTGTGGCAGGGGGACTCTGGCAGGGTCTGTTTGTACAGCCTCTTTGGAAAGGCTGCCACATTGTGTCCGATTGTCTTTCTCTTTATTTTTTAAAAGAATGTGTCTCCCATTGACATCTTGAAGAGCAGTGGACTCTGGAAGTTGTTCTCTGAGGATTAAGTTTCGTGTTCCTTTGCCTTGGGGAGGACAAGAGCAGGGTAGCAGGGGGCAGCACAGGGGGCTGATAGCGCACAGGGCCTTGCGCAAGGGCTTGGCCTCCACTCCCGAGGCCCGGGGCCAGGCGAGATAGGAGAAGGCAAGATCCTCAATTAGATTAATAAAGAATAATTAGGTGTCATAAATCAAGCTATCCTAGGATATTATCATGGGAAAAATATGTAGCTAGAATTAATTAGTTTTCAAATAAAGCGCTTATTTTAATTGCTTGCAATGATGGAGCCCTTAATTGCCGATGCATCATTTTGGCCTGAGCATTTCGCTAGTTGTAACAACGTGACGGGTTTGTTCCCCGCAGTTCTGGGGGAAACAATAGAGGAGAACTTGATTTCATCACCTCAGAATGAGCTTCTGCTGGCGAGTTTCTGGAAACTCCCGCCAGGCCACAGGCAGGTGGGAAGTGGGGGCCGGGCTTCGGCTGGCCCTGCCCGAGGCCGCCGTGCTGTCTCTGTGTGCATGTGTGTGAGTGTGTGTGCGCATGTGTGTGTGTATGAGTGTGTGAGTGCCTGTGGTGTGTCCTTTATGTGAGTTTCACATCTGTGCATGTGTGTGTGCACGTGTGTGTACACCAGTGCATGTCTGGTGTGTTCGTGCCTGGACTGCTCTTCGGAGCTGTGTGGTGGTGGCCTGGAGCGGTGGCGGGAGGGGCCCCCATCCTGGCCCCACTGCGTTCCTGCAGGGTGAGGGGCTTCCCCTGCATTCTTGGTCTCCTCATGGGCCGGGGCCCTGTAGCCCTGTGCCCATCGCTCACGGCCCTCTTACCTGCAGGCACCACACAGCAGGTGGTGGCGTCTGAGGCCCTGCAGGCAGCCTGGCCCTGTCACAGGCTGAGCAGGGACCTCGGGTCCTGGGATCAGTGTGGGTCGCGTCCCTCCACCTCCCCAGGAGGCCGCCCTTGTGTTTGGGAAGGATCAGTTGGCTGTAGGCAAAGGTGAGAGGCTGTTAGGCTAAAACCCCCTCAACCTCCCAATAAAAGAAAAGAAAAAATGGGACTTGGCAGTTTGTGAAGCGCACCCTGGGTTCTCCGTATCCTCTTTGGAACCCCTTGAGAGTGGTGGGGCGGAAGGCAAAGTGGCCACCTGAGGTCTCTTGACAGGAAGGGCGGACCCTCTGCCCTGGAGTCAGATCCCTGACCCCCCACCCCGCGTGCCTGGCCCAGGCGAGGCCCCAGCTGGCCCCTACCCTCCCCAGGCCTTCTGCGGCCCGCCCGCCCCCCACTGCACGTGAGCCAGGGCCCGCTGGCCTGTGAAGCCCCAGCCGCCTCTGTGGGCATCACTTAGGCATTTTGAACCTCTCGCCCCAGTCGAGCTGCTCCTGCCTCTCCCAGCGCAAGAGAGGAGAGGCCGTGGGTGGACCCAGGAGGGGAGGGCCGGTGCTTGGTGGGGGAGGGCGTGGCGGAAGGGGTGCCCTGGGCAGCTGCCCCCTTCAGACACCCCCTCCTCTTCGGGCCCAGGAGGGAGACTGGGTTGTCAGAGGTGTGGGCGCTCCCAAGGAGACGCTGGAGGGCCTGCGTGCAGGTGGCCTGGCAGGCAGGTGCTGGTGGCCTGTGGGATCTGGGGGACGGAGGGTAAAGGCAGCAGGGACAGGACGTCCTGGGGGCCTGTGGGGAGCCGTGCGCCAGGCACTGAGGGCCAGAGTGGCTGAGGGAGGGTTGGGCACTGCTGCGCCCATTCAGGGATGGCACAGGTTGAGCCCAGGGTGGTGCCCTGGTCAGGTACAGAGGTCAACAGGCAGGATGGGGGGAGTACTGGCATGGGGAGGGCAGCAGTCCCAGATTCCCAGCAGGAACAGTGGCCAGAAGAGGCCAGCAGTGGGGGCAGGGGCTGGCAGCAGAGCCCCGCTGCCCTGGCTGGGAATGCCTCCTCTGCAACCACAGGGCCACTCAGCGACATCTGGGGAGCGAGGGCTGGGCGTGGAGCAGGGGCAGCCTTCCAGACCCCTCCGTGCCCAAGCTGCCTTCCAGGAGGATGATCATGGGGGGTGCCGTCACTCACATGTCCTCCCTCAGTCCCCAGGTGACTGTGCCCTGCCCAGCATGGCGGCCCACCTCCCACCACCACCAGACCCCCGGTTTGTCCTGCGAGGCACCCAGTCACCAGTGCACGCGCTGCATTTCCACAGAGGAGCCCAGGGGTGCCCGCTTCTCTTCTCAGGGTGAGTAGCTGCTGCTCCGGCTGTGGGTGGCGTGGGGTAAAGTCAGAGGTCGTGGGCTAGCCAGGAGCCCGAGTTCCTTGGGGGCGCCCGTCACCTGGGCTTGCTGCACTTTCAGAGCCCACTGCCTATGCCGTCCCTCGGGGGCGCAGGGACACAGGCCCTCAGTCAGAGGGGCAGGCGGAACCTCCCAGCGTGTGATCCCAGGGGGGCCCCTCCGTCTCAGAGAAGCTCTGCCGGTTTGACCCTCGGGTCCTATTCACCAGCCGAGACACCCGCATGCGCCAGTGCGGCCTCCAGGCCAGTCCCAGAGCGAGCCGGGAACAGGCCTGCCGCACTCGCCGCCTAACGCCGCTGCTTGTCTGGAGCAGGTCTCAGGGTGGCCTGGTACACATCTGGAGCCTGCAGACACGGAGAGCAGTCGCCACCCTGGATGGCCATGGGGGCCAGTGTGTGACCTGGCTGCAGACGCTGCCCCAAGGGCCCCAGCTCCTCAGGTGGGTCCCCAGGTGTGCCAGAGCCAAGCATGGAGCCCTTGTGGCCCCTCCCCAGGGGTGAGCTGGGGTGACCAGAAGAGGCCAGTGGGGACGTAGCACATGGAGGTGCAGCTACAGGGTGAGCAGAGGTGGGAGGGACAAGGGGCTCTGGCACTTGGCGTGGCAGAGACCCTGTGACCTGGGGGCCTCTTAGTGTCAAGAGGGCCTGTGGGGCTGGGGGGCTGGCCGGGCGGCCTGAGGACCCCTGGGGCAGCCAGCAGGAGCAGGCAGGGGCAGCCCTGGGACTGGCCGGGCCGTGTCTGGCGCCATCGCTGAGGCCTTTTGGAGGTGTTGGGCCTGGAGACCAGGCCGGAGGCGGGCCCGGAAGCAGCAGGAAAGGTCAGTGGCGAGAGGCTTCCCCGCTTCCCAGGGCACACAGGACGGGGACTGCCTGTGGGAGCAGGTCCTCCTCTGGGGCTGCCTGGTGCCAGAGCAGGCCACTGTCCTCAGCCAGTGACATCTGCCCCTGTGCAGCGATCACCACCAACAGCCCAGGAGTCCACCAAGTCCAAGTGCCACTTCCTGAGCAACCTCTGCCCCACACGGGCGTGCTGCTGTCCCCTGGGGTCTGTTGTCCTTCATACTCGGGGTACACACGTACTGCTACCGGAATTCCAGAAGGACAGTCCTGTTCTCCTGCTCTGGACTCTGTGCCCGGGACACTGGAGCACTGTGGAGTCCATTCCCTGGGGGACAGGGCCTGTCTTGGTCCTCGCCAGGCTGCAGAACATTGGTGTGGGCACAGCCCAACTCCTGCAGTGCCCACTGCCTGGAAGATGGCTGGCTGGTGCCGGGGGCACAGAGCTATCCCAGAGGGTGGGGGCCGCGGGCCTGTGTGTTTCCAGAGCCTCACCAGACCTGGCCTACCTCCTGGTGCGAAGAGACCTCCCTGTGGTTTGAGCTTTCCCTGTCACAGGTAGACACCTTTCCAGAACCCCGCTAGGCCACGTGCATCGGAACTGCCGTTTGTAAGCATTTCTCCCAAGTTTTCAGCCGAGTGGAGGCCCTGAGGGGTCCCCTGCTCCTCGAGGGCCGCGGTGTGGGAGGTGCGTTCAAGGGCACCCCACTTGCAGAGGGACGGGGGTGTGGAATGCCAGGTGCGTTTGCGCTGCACTAGAGCCCGCGGCCTCCGAGAGGCCTGCGCTCGGCTGTGTTTGGAAACCAAGTCTCTCCAAGTGGCCCTTGAAGGGGGCGGTCACTTTCATGTCCAGCCCTGCCCACACACCAAGGATGCACCTGTGCCCTTGACGCCACCTTGCAGGGTGCTGCTTTTACCTTTTAATCGTGAGATGTGACGCGCTTACAGAGGAGTGGCCACCGGCGTGCGGAGCCGTGTGTTCCGGCCCAGTGAGCACCTGAGCAACCAGCGCCCGGCCCCCGGCCCCCCGGCCCCCCGGCCCCCAGGCCCCCAGGCCCCCCAGGCCCCCGGCCCCCGCCCCCCGGCCCCCCGGCCCCCCGGCCCCCAGGCCCCCG
>CM052452.1:20568395-20583473 GCA_028533085.1 Varecia variegata | reverse complement strand
CGTCCGCAGCTGCGCCTGGCTGCTGTGCTCCCTGTGGTGCGCCACTGGCGCGCGCGCCCGTCAGTGGAGGCCCAGTGCCCACGTGGAGGTGGAGCTGTCACGGTCTCCCAGGGCCCGGGTGCACCGTGTCTGCAGGTTGGAGCCGTGCACCCAGAGCCGGGGCGCCTGGGCACAGCACGTGTGCACCTCGGACGTGTCAGAGGGCACCGTCTGCACCCCCGAGGCAGGAGCACCTCTCCCCTCCCTGCTGCCGGACACAGGTGCTTCTGAGCGTGGCTGAATTTGGGTTTTCTGATCACCCCGTGCTGGGGCCTGCGTGGCCACTGGGATAAGCCCTCCCTTAGACGCCTCCGAGGCCTCCTGCCCTCTCTCCACTGGACTGCCTGCCTTTTCCTACGGATGTGTCGGGTTCTTTCTGTCTTCGATGTATGACAGACATTTTATGTCATAACTTACTTCTCCAACCTGGTGGTTGCATTTTTCACTCTTTCAGTGATATCTTTAACAGACAAACTCACTCATTTTGATGGAGTCAGGAAAGCCAGGCTCTCCCCTTACAGCGAGCGCCGTTGTGTATTTTGGGGAGTCCCTGCATTGCAACAGGGGCGCCTCTCGCTGTCCGGCAAGATCTTCACTGCTGTTGCTTGGAGAGCTGCGTGTGCTCGGAGCCCACTGTGAGTGTTGCCACGCAGTGCCCGACGGCCCGCCTTCCCTTCCCCCGTTCCCGCGAGTGGGGGCTGGGGCGCCGGGCAGCTGCAGAAGCAGTGGGGTCACGTGGCAGTAAATATCTGGAGGACAGCAGGAGCCAGTTACCGATGGGGATGGCGAGGAAGCACCCAGAGGGGTTGGGCTGCAGCTGAGGGCCTCGGGAGCTGGTGCGTCTTGCAGACAAATGCACAAAGATTCCTATGGAGTAGTTCCCTGTGGGGGTGGGGGTGGGGTGTGTATGTGTGTGCATGTTGTGTGTATGAACTGTATGTGGTATGTGTGTATGTGTGGGGGGTTTCCATGTATGTGTGATTTATGTGTGTAGTGTGTGTGAACTGTATGTGGTACGTGGGGGGGGCTTTGCGTGTGTGTGATGTATATGCATGTGTGTTGTGTGTATGAACTGTATGTGGGGTGTGGGGGGGTGTGTTTCCTACTCCATCTGCAGAGAAGGCTGGCAGCAGTGGCACCTGTGGCCATGAGTGCGCCGGCACCAGATCTTGGTTTCTGAAAATCTCCCTGTGCTGAAAGAGCGAGGATTCCTGGAGAGACGGGCCAGAGGTCTTACGAGGTCAGGTGTTGGTGTGGCATTAGAAGAGCATCCCCACAACACACCAGACAAAGGGAAGCAGGGGCTTTGCAGGGGACAGAACTGGGGGGCACAGCCTTGACCAGGCACTTAGGGTCAATGCCCCCAGGGGTGGGCAGGTCACGTTGTGTGCCCTCAGGTGCAGTGACTGAGGAGGTGTGGTGTCATCTCCTGGAGTCCCCTCGGAACATGGGCCTGGCCCTTGGCCTTGGCAGCAGGGAGGGAAGGGGAGACGGGGTGGGGGCAGGCGGGGGTGGAACCTGACGGGCCCGTAGCCAGTGTGGTGTCCACGAGGCCCCGGGACAGCTGCAGCAGGGGGCTTGCCTTGGAGGGTCTGCGTGTGGGAGATGCACACGTGTGCTGGGGCTGCGGAGGCCGGGAGGCACGTCTTGAAAGAGCAGGCACCAAGGACAGGAGGTTCAGGGGACTTCCTCTTGCTCCCACAGCTATCCTGTGAGTTCAAAACTGATTCAAATAAAAAGTTCCCCGACAATTGAGTGAGCGAGTGAGTCCTTGGCCCACTGCTGGGCGCGTGTCCTCTCCGTGTATGGGGACACACTCCCACCGCCTCTCCCTGGCTGCCCGCTTAGCCTGCTCCAGCAGAGCCTCCCGGGGGCCTCACGATCTTCATCCTCCACATGTCATGTTTTCAGCATCAGTTTGGCAAGTTCTCCAGAAATCAAGTAGAGATTGGGATTGGGATTGGGCTGCCCAGATCAGCCTGGGGACAGCGGCGCCTCTGTGGCGTGGAGTTCTCTACCGCATGGCAGAGGGTCACTGTGCTTCTCCACCACTGTCCTTTCTGCTCCAGGATCCACCAGGCTGTCCTGTCTCCTTAGGCCCTGTGGTCTGTGATCATTTCTCTCTTCTTTGTTTTCCATGACCTTGGCATTCTCAGAGAGTACTGCCCAGATGTTTTATAGAACACCTGAGTCTCAGGTAGTGTTCATGTGATGCTTTCTCAGGGCGAGACGGGCGTGATGGGTGTTGGCAGGAAACCCAAGGAAACATGTGCCCTCCTCACCCCTGCCGGGGTCTTGGTGTCCATGTGGCCCGTGGCTGGTGAGGTCATCCCTGGTCACTCGGGCTGGGGGTATCTGCTGGGCCCCATGCCAAGGTGCTGCCTTTTCTTCCTGCTTCCTTAGAAGCGAGTCGCTAGGTCCAGCACACTCTCGAGGGGAGGAGGGTTAAGCTCCCCTCCTGGGGGGAGGAGGGTCCGAGAGGTGTGGGCTCTGTTAAAGCCACCGCAGTAATTAATAAATACCCGGGGGGAGAAACTTTGAGGCTATGCAAATATCCTGTTTCTCCTGAAAGTTTCACCTGCCGCTGTCGGCCTCCGCCCACAGCAGCTGTCGCCGGCTGTTGTCATCTCCCTCCTTCCTCCTCACGGTGGTAGACTCTGCTTTAACAGGAATTAAGGAACCTGTAGGAAGTTTGCTGCTTCTTCCCGGTTTATTTATGCATTCACCCATCAGAGCAGCAGGAGATGCACTTCGTTCTTTGGGTTAAAATCTATTACTACTGTGACTTTTTTTTTATCATTCGGATTGTTCCAGCTTTGGAGCCTGTGTCCTTCTGACACGCCTGTCCTTTATTTGATTTCTTAAGTATTTCCTTAGTTTCTGGCACTGCAAGATGCTTGAAATTCATCCTGTGTTCTTCCCGCCCCAGCCCTGGCATCGGCCACTCCTCAGCACCCGGGCTCCTGTCGAAAACGGGCGCCAGGTGCGCTGGCCACTTCTGGGTGCTGCAGTGGGGGACGCCGGCGGCCCTGGGGTGCTGACCCAGGCTCGCATGCTGCGCTCACCCCCGCGTCTGTCTGTGCACCGATCTGGCCGCACACACCGTCACGCTGGCTCCGCAGGTCCTCGTCGCCTCTGTGTTTGACGGCCCCGTGGGGGAGGTCCCGCCCTGAGAGCCACCTCCGATGTAGTCACCCGTCAGAATTGCGGGCCTACACCCCTGTGAGAAACAGATTCACTAACTAGAGCCTGTGTCCCCGCAAGATGACCTCTGTCTTTAACTGCACGGAATCGGTGGGAACGCACGCTCCCCTAGGGCGCCCTCTCTGCTCCCGCCCGTCCCAGCTGGGCCTGTCCCATCTCAGTCCGTCCTGTACTCCTGATGTCCTGCTTATTCATTGTTTTTGACGTATGTATAGTGAGTTGCCCTCAGTGGCGTGCAGTTCTATGGATTTGGCACCCGCCATGCCTGGGCCACGCTGGGCAGCCTGTTGCCCCGTGGCGCCCGTGTGGGCATCCCCCGGCATGCCCGTCCCCGCCGCCTGCCTTCTAGCACGGGCACACCACGGGTAGCCTTTCAGATCCGGCTGCCTCCGCTTAGCAGGAGCCCCTTAGCCCCCAGGCTGTTGCATGTGTCCACAGTTGGCCCTTCCAGTGCCCAGTGCTGTCCCATGGTGGGCACGCTCCAGCCTCCTTGGAGGCCCGGCTGGTGGTTTCTGGTGTGGGCGATCGTGGACAAAGCTGCTGGACACGTTCTTGTGCAGGTGCTTGTGTGAACGTGAGGTAAAATTCAGTTGGGAAAGTACCTGCGAGTGGGATTGCTGCGTCCTCAAACTAGATTCAGAGAGGGAGGAGGGCGTGTGCTTTGGTGGCACAGTGACAGCAGAGGGCTGCGGGAGGTGGGACATGGGACACTTGCCACGGAGCGCCTGCAGCCACAGTTGGTTGTGTGTCCTGGCATCGGGCACCTTGGATGCCAACTCACGTGTGAGTGCCGGAGCGGAGAAGCCCTCCCTCGGCTCAGGCCGTGGGCCTGCTGGGAGCCCCTCTCTGGAAACGGGACCTGGCCTGCCTTCAGCCTCGGGGCCGGTGTTTGTCCAGGTGGGGAGTGTGACAAGCTCACGGGGAGGCTTAGGACTGTCTCCTCTTGGTTTGGAAGTCAGGGCCGGGACCTGAAGCTGTGCCTGTGGGACCTGGCGGAGGGCAGGAATGCCGTCGTGGACTCTGTGCACCTGGAGAGCGTGGGCTTCTGCAGGAGCGCCGTCCTGGCCGGCGGGCAGCCACGCTGGACGCTTGCCGTGCCAGGGAAGGGCAGCGACGAGGTGAGAACCAGGCTCCTTGTTCTCTTAAACAGGTGTCCTTGTCCCTGCACCTGGTTAGGAGGTGCCGGTGCCCACCTGCTGGACCCCGCGGAGCTGCCCAGGGCAGGTCTGCGGGGTCCAGCAGCTGGGCCTTGGCCTGGCACCGAGCCTTCCCCCTGGGGCAGCGTGAGAGTCAGGAAGGGGCCTGGCACCCAGAGTGGCTCTGCCTGTGGAGGAGGGGTGTGGGATGACCAGGTGTGGAGGCCTGAGGCCAGCAGGAGCAGCTGGGGGCAGGGACCGCTCAGGTCTTCGGGGGCCTCGGACTTGGGTGGGAGGAGGTGGTGGGAGAGTCAGGCCCTGGGGGTGCTGGGGTGGGACAGTGGAGTGTCAGGGCACAGAACCGGGCACTGTGGGTAGGACTGGAGGCAAGCTGGGGGTGCTGGGGTGGGACAGTGGAGTGTCAGGGCACAGAACCGGGCACTGTGGGTAGGACTGGAGGCAAGCTGGGGGTGGCCACAGAGGTGGTGACCGCTGTCCCCAGGGGACAGGTGCACAGGGCTCCAGGGGGGTGACCAGGGAGGCCACCATTGGTATAGGTCAGGCCGGAGTGACGGAAGGTGTTAGTGACGTGGGGCTGCCAGGCTGACAGCAGCTTCCATGCCCTGGGGGCAGGTGAGGCAGGGTCCACCACGGAACGGGGCCCAGGACGGGCAGGGGCATCACAGAGGAGGTGGGCGTGGCTGAAGGGAAATCAGAGCAGCTGAGAGTGGCGCCTGGACGTCCCGTCCCGGGGAGTGCGGCAGCATGGCCCGAGGCGGGTGTGGGAAGACGGGTGTGGAGCGGGGCGCACACACACGAGGGTGGGTGGTGCCTCCCTGGCCCACGCCCCGTGAGCCCTCACCGGGCTTGGCCCCCACCCAAGAAGAGTCATTGTGACTTCAGGCAGATCCAGTTTATAAATAATGAGACAGCAGCAGGAATTTATTTGTTCTTGATTGTGTTTAAATCACCAATTAGGAGCTGCGTACGCTTTTCTTGCCAATTTTCCCTACACTTTTACAAGTTTTACTAATGTGAGAAAGAGGGGTGTGCTGGGCCCCAAACAGTGGGCAGACAGCCAGCTCCTGCCGGCCGCAGACCCGGACCCTCGGGTCTGCCCTGACCTGTGTCCCCCTGCGCCTGCCTCCGTCACCAGTGGGCCCTGGTCAGCCCGCCTGCCCCTCCCCGGCTGCACGTCCCCGTGCTGAAGGCTGTTTCCACCTGCCTCCTGGCTCTCCCCGAGGGGCAGCCTCTGTATTTTTCTGGAGCTGCCAGTCTGGGACCTCGCACGTCCAAGTTCCCACCTGGAATCTGCCTGGACGAGGCCCTGGAAAAGCATCGCTGGCCTGTGCCCAGACAGCGCTCAGGGCTCGCTCGGCCGTCTGGGTGGCCACACTTGCCCAAGCCTAACATTTTCCCTTCTGGAAACAAAAGCTGCAGTCGAGTGCCAGGTGGGCAGTCATCGGAGTCTGCGGGAGGCGCAGGCGCAGGTGGGGGCAGGGAGCTCCTCCTCTGACCCGGGAGGCCCCGGCTGGTGGCCGAGCCAGGAGGATGCTGGGCCTGCCCTGGCGCTGGTTCCAGGCGCTCTGCTCCCTGCACACGGTGTGGCTGGAGATGCCGCCACACATTTGCCCCCCGTAGTGCCCAGCACAGGGCCTCGGGCTGCCTGGGCTTTGCCCTCCCCCTCCCCCTGCCTTTTGCCCTGTCCACACTGGCCTGCCCAAGTCCCCTGCCCTGAGCCCCCTCCCTGCCCCCGGAGGGTCTCCCAGAAGGAGAAATGCTGTGCTGGAGTCAACGTCCTGCAGAGAGCAGAGAAGCGCTGAGCCTGGCTTCTCCTGACTTCTCCCTGTTCCTCTGGGCCGGGCTCAGTTGGTTTCCCCATGTTCTTCCTGTGTTTCTTTCTGTTTTGCTAGAGCTTGCCCTGGAGCGGTTTTTTCATAAGGAATCCTTGGTGTCCAAAAAGACCTCTGTTTCGCCCTCATATTTGCCATCTTGGCTGCCTTTAATTCTGGCTTGACCAGCCTCTCCCAAAGCTTGCAGGCCTGTCTCGCACCACGAGCGTCTGTGGGGTCCCAGCAGCTCCTCTTCCTGGAGCCTCATCTTCCAGGACTGCAGTAGCCTCTCCTGGTACTCGAGCTGTTTCTGTTCCCTTCGTCGTGTTGCTGTTTGTCTCCCGGAGCGTCTGCCTTCAGGCAGACGGCTTACCCCGAGTCCCCTGGTTTCTGGGCTTGGGCATGAGCCTCTGTACGTGTGCAGGTGTGTACAGTGCACGTGTGTGTGGGTGGGCACTAGCGCAGCGGCTCAAGACTCGCCTTCTGCAGTGGGTGGGACACGGAGCTGTGTGCCGTCCCTGTGCTGGGCAGGGGTGGAAACCCCACTGTCGGGCCGAGCTGCTGTGCCGGCCCCTGCTGAGACACTGTGGCCCCAGCCCACCTGTCATGGTGGGCTCATCAACAGGACTCTGTGGCCGGGAGGACCCAGCTCTCCGCCCTGCCCGGAGGCTGCCCTCGGCACAGCCCCAGCATGCAGGGGGCAGATCTGGAATTCAGACCTGGGGGCCTGGGCCGGTTCTGTGTGGGTTAGAGAAGGCAGCCAGGTTCTCCCGATAGGGGCCCCTCAGACACCGTCCCCCAGCCTGGCCCCAGAGAACAGGGTGGGACTCAAGCAGCTAGTGTGAGTTCTGGCCACTCGACGCCCCAAGCCCTTGGACCTCAGACTTCTCCTGTGCAAACCAGGGGATGCCACGTGGCCTCCTCCTGTCCAAGGTGGCTGCACCTCGATGTTATTGCCACATTATGATACAGAGCCGCTCTCACTGGTACCCAGGGGAGCTCAGAGGCAGACGAGCCTCCCAGCTTGCAGAACAAGGGCGGAGGGCACGCCGGACGCGGTTCCAGCAGGTCCGCTGGGCAGCACAGACAAGGCGGGGAGCACCCTGCCAGCCTGCACTGCAGCACGTCACGTGGACGCTCCACAGGACGGGTGTCCTGTCCCCACCAGGTGGATGAGGGAGCCCAGGTGCTCAGGGACAAGGGACAGCTGGGGCCCAATTCTGGGCTGCGGCACTGTGGTGCCCGAGCCTGCTCCTCAGAGCCTTGGCCATCCCTGAGGCTGGTGCTGGGCAGAGCCTGGCCTGCTGTCAGCACACGGGCCGCGAGGCACGGCCCCAGCCCGGGACAGGAGGGCCCTGGCTGCGCTCAGGTGAACGGATCGCAGCCTCCACACACGGGGTCCAGGCACGGGGCTGGGAAAGCCCCTGGTGGACGGAAGCACATCACATCCGTTTCTCAACGGCTGGGGGGGTGCCCAGGTGTGCCTGTGGGAGTCTCCGTACCAGGAATATGCCTGAGATCGTTCATGGTGCTGGGTGTCAGACCCACACCAGGCAAGAGGAGCAAGGAGAGAGGAGCGGCTGAGTGGAGTCGGGGGCCAGGGAGCCGGGCTTCCTGCTCAGCCCAGACGGGGAAGTGGGAGAGGCCGAAATGGCTGCCCAGTGACGTGCTGTCACCTGGGAACGCTGTGAGCGTCTTGTAAGGGCCTGGCAGCCCCCGGCCCACAGGCAGCCTGGTGGGGAACCTCGGCTCCCGGGTGTTCACGGGAGGGGAGCAGACAGAAACTCACGGCAGCCTGGCTAATCGCCTTAAAAGTCTCTTGTTTGTATAGCACAGACTCAACTTGGCGTCGGCCCAAATCAACTTGTTTTCTTACTGTCAGGTTCAGATCCTGGAGATGCCGTCCAAGACGTCAGTGTGCACCCTGAAGCCGGAGGCAGATGCCAAGCCGGGCATGCCCATGTGCCTGGGGCTGTGGCAGGTAAGGCCGAGCGCGCGCCAGCCACGCCCTGCAGCCACGCCCGCCGGCCTGAGTCATGTCCCGTTCAGATCTGATTTATCGCCACACCAGTCGGGCAACACCCCCTGTGGGGAACATGTGCGGCTGCCTCTGCAGCCTCAGTGTCCCTGCTGGCCCTCTGCCTCCGTTGCTGCCACTGCGAGGGGTCCTGGCATCGCCCCAGGCGGCAGCAGCAGGTGCACAGTTTTCACGGGCCCCATAGGCTCGCCCTCCTGCGGGTGGCTGTGAGGAGGGGACGGTGGGGTCGGCAGCCCAGCCCGCCCCACCAGGGCCGTGTGCCCTTCCGCTCGGCACGGTGGTCCGTTGGCGCTGCAGAGGCAGGAGGGGCGCTCTGACCAGCCGCGGCAGCCTGTGCGGCCCCTCCTTGCTTGGGATTAATTTTTGTTACTTCTTTGCCTCTCAGAGGTAGGAGTGGGTGTGACACAGTGCCGGTGCCTCTCCCCGTGGCCATGCTCAGAATTTCCTTCTTTCTTGACTGTCCTTTCTGGTTGGAGGGGTCGGGAAGTGTCTACTGGGGGCTGCAGGCGTGGGAGGAATCCTCCTGAGCCTACCACATCCACCGGTGACCCCAGGGCTCCTCGGGCCACGCCTTCCCGCCCAGGGCCCCCAGTCAGCACCGTGGGAGTGCGCTCGCCCCCTCCCCGGGCTGCAGAGCAAATGGCCTGGGGCGTCACTCATCACTGGCAAGGAGTTGCCAGCAGCCCCAGCCGCATCGTCTGCTGCAGGAGCCATGGTGGGTGGGGTGCCGGGGAGGGCCTGCTCTGGAGCACTTGGCAATCCTGGCACATTCCTGTCCCTTCTCGGGCCCTGATGAGGAAGCGGTGCCTGCCTCCTGTCTCTCTGAGCTCTTCACAAGAGTCAGACCAGATGCGCCTGCGCGGTTTGGAGGTGTCGGTGCCCTTGCATAGGCATCCCCAGAGACCCTGCCCTCGGCATTTTTTTCTCTTCACCTGGCCAGGAAGGTTGCCACCCTTTCCTGCTGTCAGCCTCCCTGCAGTTTGTTGACTCAGGACATTGGCATTTGGGGTCTCCAGTAAGCGGATCCCGTGGGGTTGCTTCTGCAGCTGCGCAGCCCCTGGGAGGGACGCGCACGGGGGTGGGGCGCTTCCAAGAGACTTACCTGAAATGGCAACGCTCTTGACACCAGCAGGCTTGGGCCTCGGGGACATGGCAGAGCCTGGGACGCTGGCCTCCGTGTGTCCAGACCAGGCTCCTCTGAGGGCTTGACAGGTGCTCGGCTGGGAGGACAGACACCCCCAGGCCGCAGCGTCACAAGTGGCGGCCGAGGGCCCCCTGTCCTGGGGCGGGGTAGCCGAGGCTGCACCCGCTCCTGTCGGCTCCTGGGAAACATGGGTCGTTGCACAATCATGTAGAATTCCAGCAGAAAAATGTGTAGAACGGGGTGTACCAACTTGTTAAGGTAATTAATATCGCTGACAGAGGACAAACCACGTTTGTGTGGGTGATACAGACCCAATGCGGAGTGTCCCACCAAGGAAGCCTGCGTCAACTGGAAGGTCCCTTTTTCATCCCCAAGCCTGACGGTCCAGGTCAAAACTTACTGATCTGAGTGTGGCAAAGTGGACCGGCTAGGTTTTTTTTTAAACACTCAATTATATTCTTATTTTTCTCCTCAAAGTGGCGACCTGTGCCGCAGGAGTGATGGTAGACGGTCAGGAGCTACGGCAGGCCTGAGGCACAGTCTTTGGCTTAGGGCCCCTCCAGCCGGCCCCACCAACTCGGGGGCTCCCCCCGGTCCCTGCTGTGTCCTCTGGGGCTGCTCGCTGAGGGACAAGAGGGGACTCGAGTGAGGCCTGGTCTCCAAGTGTCAGCTGAGTGTGAGGGCAGAGGAGAGACGAGAGAGCAGGGTGGCATCAGATCCTCTGAGGGGGCCAGGCAGCACTGATGGTGTGGGCACCAAAGGCCCGGCCCGAACACTGCCCACCGCAGCTGTCACTGGGAGGCACAGGAACCCGGAGCACAGTAGAGAGCGAGGTGACCGCAGGGCCAGCAGCCATGGGGTGAGCCTCTCCAGGCCAGGCCGGCCCTGCTCCAGCCACCCCGTGGTAGAAATGACAGGTGGTCTTTAGCCGTGGCACCTAGAACTCTGGGGCTGTGGGCTTCACACTGACGTCGGTCTACAGAGACTGGTCAGAGCCGGCCCCAGAGCTGTTTCAGCTCAGGAGCCAGGAGGAATGTGCCCCAGGGAGAAGGGACAGGGCAAGCTTGTCCAGAGGCAATAAAGATTGGGGACAGGTTCTGCCATAGAGCACTGCCCGAGAGGGGCACATCCAAGTGGGCCCCAGGCGAGTTCTTGGAAGCCAGACTCGGGGGTGGGTCCAGCAGCCGGCCACATCGCACTGGTGGCAGGGGCTGGCCTGTGTTCCTGGATGGGGTTCAGTATGTTCTAGGCTGCTCTTGCCCGGCCCTGACCCTGCCCTGGGTCCAAACACGCTGCTCTGGGGCGGCATGGATGCCTGCAAGGAGCTCCAGGCAGGGGTGTGGCACTTCTTAGAGTTCCCCGAGTCCACGTCTCTGGGAAAGTGGTGTATGTTTTTGCATGCGTCACGTCCAAGCAGGTGACCTGACAAGTGCCAGCGTGGGGCTCTCCTGTGATGACACCACAGGGGAGAGCAGCAGTGCAGCCAGCAGATTGCAGGGCGGAGGCGGGCCGCACCTCGGGCACTGCACACTCGGGGACCCGGGGCAGCCCTGCCTCTGGGGACCCCTCTCTGGCACGGGACAACACCTGAGACGAGGCACCCAGGAGATGCAGGGCCCACCTCCCGGAGCCACTCTGTTGTTTGTGTGAACTTCTGTGGTTGGAGCCTGACAAGCCATTCACACGGGGGAGGACATGTGCCTCTGGGCCAGCCCTGGCTCGGTGGGTTCACATGCCCATGTGCAGGCCTTGGCAACTGTGCCCTGCCTGCCCCTGCCCCGGCCAGCCCTTCTGGACCAGGGTGGCCTGCCTCAGGCTCTGGGCCTGGCTCCCCGGCTCCCGTCACCAACCTGCTGACGCACAGGGCGCCCCAGCCCTTGGGCTGCTTGGGGACATGGTGTTGGCTTGTTGGCCACCCACCCTGGTGCCCCTGGCCAGCCCTCATCTCCTTGCTTAGGCTCGCGAGGTTTCTCTTGGGCTGCCACTCTCAGAGCCTGGTGGCTGCGTCCCCAGGGTGACGCAGAGTCCTGCAGTCCCTGCAGAGGCTTAACAAAACGCGGCATCTGCCCAGGGCTTGCAGCCCTCTGACCCGCGCCCTCATTCATCACGATAGCTTGGGGCTCGAGCTCGGGCGCGGGCAGCTCACACCAGCCTTGTGGGGGGCGGAGGGCACTCTGTAGCCACGTTGACGAGGCACAGAAAGTTCATCTCTCATTGAGATGGAGCTCACGGTTTCTCCTGGCTGGTGGCTGCAGACAGGTGACCAGCCCTAGCCAAGGGTGGCCATGCATCTCAGGCCAAGGAAAGGAGGCAGGAGGATGGGCCCCTGAGCACGAGGGAGGTGGTGAGGGCTGGCTACACCTGTGCGCACGGCGGGTGCCCAGCACCGCCCCCGTGGGCAGGACCCAGTGCGGGCACATGCCGGGACTCGGGGCTGGTAGGCAGTGGCTCTGTGGGGGTTGCTCCGGGGCTCTGTGCCCACCCATGTTCCTCACGGTGTCCCAGCAGCAGCTGTGCTGGCCCCACACCTGTGGTGTCCACCAGACAGGGGCTGTGCGGGAGGGGCTGGGTGCAGGGCCCCCGGACTGTCACGGCCACCTGGAGGATTCAGGAAGCAGCCCCTAGCCCCACAGGAGGGACAGCCGTCTTGAGAGCCCCTTCCCCCCCGAAACTGACCGGAGTCTGAGCCTTCTGGGAGCTGACTGCTCTGCCGTCCCTGCAGGCC
This sequence comes from Varecia variegata, assembly GCA_028533085.1. Taxonomy (NCBI): domain Eukaryota; kingdom Metazoa; phylum Chordata; class Mammalia; order Primates; family Lemuridae; genus Varecia; species Varecia variegata. The sequence goes on along the minus strand of CM052452.1, from coordinate 20,571,355 downwards.
AACTCCAGCCTCCGCCCACTCCTCCTGGCCGGCTACGAGGACGGATCGGTGGTCCTGTGGGACGTCTTGGAGCGGAAGATGTGCAGCCGCGTCGCCTGCCACGAGGAGCCCGTCATGGGCCTTGACTTCGACCCCCAGAAGGCCCGGGGCGTCTCGGGCTCTGCGGGGAAGGCGCTGGCTGTCTGGAGCCTAGACGGGCGGCAGGCCCTGCAGGTCAGCGCGCCGGGCCCCGGCCTCATTTATCCTGCTCTGCACCAACAGTCTGATGGGCTGGAACAATATTTAGGCATGAAGGAGGAGTTGTTGCAGATCCCCGGCTAATCAATCACTCGGAGGCGGGTGCGGGCGGCCTGTCCCGGGGCGCAGGAAGAAGGGGGCGTGGGCGTCGGCGCCGTTCACATGGTTTGGGTTTCTCCCAGGCCTCGGGTTAGCAGCAGTCACGTCTTGTCCATCCAGAGAAAGGCACGTAGAGTCCAGGAGTGCTCAGGCCCCTTTGTGAAAATTCAGAGGAATTTGGTCAGTAAGGAACTGATTAATCAAAGAAAAAAAAAACAGCCCAGTGCGGAAAACTCCACAGAGCTCCAGCCCCCATGGTGGTCTGCGAGCCGGCCTGAGGGGGTTTTGCTCCTGGGCCGGGCCGCAGGACAGCCTCGGGGATGGGTGTGAGGCCTCAGGCCCAAGGCGGACTGATGCCTGGAGGGGCTCACCCCATGGTTGCAGGCCCAGGCCTGTGGCCCCCTGTGCCCAGCACAGGACAGCAGGGATTGGGTTGGGGCTGACGGGGGTCGGGGAGCCGTCTCTGGTGCAGCTGCGGGGGTGCAGGGCACAGGGAATGAGGCGCTGGGTGTGTGCTGGGTGCACCCTGGCTTCCAGTGTGGGCAAGGGTCCCCCGCTCGCAGAAGCCTGGGAAGACAGGCCTGCCCACGGCAGTGAGTGTGACTGCAGACAGGTCTCATGGGGTGGGGCCCTCGTGGGAGCTGCGTGCCCCTCGGAGCGGCCGCAGAAGCAGCAGCAGGTCCAGCTCCCGGCCTGGCCCAGGCTCAGCCCCGGGGCACCGTGGACGAGCCTGCCCTTGGGGGGCTGTGAGGTCCTGCCTCCGCTTACTCGGCAGGAGGCCAAAGGGCGGGCATCGCTCAGACCCCCGGGTGGGGACAGGGCTCCCCTTCCGCCCATCAAGTGGACACCACCGGAGTCCCCAAGTCATGCGGTGGGGTGGGGGAAGGATGGTCCCCAGTGCCCGTGGGCTCCCCAAGCCTGTGCCAGGTGCTGCAGACTTGCAGTCATTGGGGCTGATCCCCCAGAAGCCCTGCTGTGAGTTGTAAGGACGATGGTCATTTTGAGAAACTCGGGCTGAGCTGCTCTGGGTGCTGGGTCTTCATGTCCTGAGCTGCCGTCCCAGTCAGTGCTGACCCCCCAGGGGGGCGTGGAGGGTCTCCCTCATACCCCCTCTCTCCCACCACCAAGCCTGGTGGGGACCCCCACAGTGCTGTCCCCTGGGGGTCCAGTGCCATCACGCTGTGGCATGGCCTTCACCAGCCTGACTTGGCAGAGGGCTGAAGACCCTTCCCTGAGAGCCCCCACCCCACTGCACCCCCAGGACCCCAGGAAGGAGCCTCCTGCCATCCCGACCCAGGCCTGCCTGGCCCCTCCCAGCTGTTTGGGAAACAGCTCTGGAACTGAAGCTGCAATTCATGGCACGTTCTCCAGCCACGACCTTACTGTACTGACAGAGTTAAAAGCTAAAGCAGAGGGACCAAGAACGCAGCGTAGAGTGGCAAGCGCGAGGGCAGGCGCCAGGCAGGCCTCTGCCCACAGCGAGCATCGAGGACGGAGGGGTCCCGAGAGGGCAGAGCCAGCCCTCCATGCCCTGCCCAACATCACACCCACCGTCAGCTCAGAGGCCCCGAGAGTTCAGGTTCTGTGAGCTCCACGCCTAGTGGGGAGTCCCAGGGCACTTGGCTGAGGCCAGCCGTCTGAGGGCGCCCTTGCTGCCCGGGAGCAGGTGAGGTGGCCTCGAGGCCCCTGGCACCCACAGGTGTCCTCGGCTAGCCCCAGCACCGCAGGGCCTGGCCTGAGAGCCACGTGGGCGCAGCTGTGCCTCCTACGTGTCCTCCCGCCGCAGCTTCTAATGAGCCCAAATCAGTCTCTCCCAGGCGGGCGCTGGGAGCAGGGGCGCGGATGAGGCTGCCGCGGCGGAGCGTGGGTAATCGGAACCAGATGGTGGCCGGGCTGCGCCGCGCATTCCTGGCACCTGAGGTCATGCGCTGGGAGAGCCCCTGGTGGCCAGAGATCCTTCCCGGAAGGTCCTGGTCCAGCCCGGGGCTTGGCCAGGGTGTGCAGCAGTGACGAGGGGGCAGCCCTGGTCAGGACACTGCCAGGGGCACTTGGGTGCACATGGTGACACCGGAGCCTCCCTGCCTTACCGAGGTGGCTTTCCCAAGAGCCATCTGGGCTCGGGCCTGGGCTGCCGTCGGATACAGGTGGTGCACAGGCCCACTCCTTTCCTCCTGCACTTGGGGCAGGGCCCACAAGCCTTGAAGCAGGGGCTGATTTACAGCCGGCAGTATTTTTAGGCCTTTAAGTAATAATGAGGCTCCCCCCGCCCAATGCAGCCTGTCCTGTGCCGCGCCTACTCGGGCGTCCCCAGCGGGGCTCCCATCTGCACAGCAGCAGGGCCAGCGCTCCTGAAGTTACAGTGGGGGGAAACAGGCTGTGCAGGGCTGTGGGCACAGTCCCACCCGCCACCCGCCACCACACCAGGAACAAAGCAGCGCGGGGCCAGGACAGGTCCCCCTCGTCCTCAGGAGCTTGGGCCCAGACAGGCCGTAGTCTTCCTCCAGGAGATCCCACCAGGCTTCCCCTGCGCCCTCTCTTCCCAGAGGGAACCTGGTCCTTGTGCCGGGTGTCTCTGCCTTAGTGCCGTCATCTGTTCCTAAGAACAGCCGAGGGGGGTATGGGGG
>CM052452.1:20551460-20567895 GCA_028533085.1 Varecia variegata | reverse complement strand
GGCTGCCCCATCAGCGGGCAGCGTGGGCGGGGCCTGTACCTCTGCGGGGCAGGTATTTCCTCTGTGGGGAAGGTTCAGTTTTCTTTGTGGACAAATTTCCTGATTTGGAGGGAAGTTGCATTTTTACAGGAATTTGTCTATAGGCATAAAAATCTTTAAGGTATTTTCCCATGACCCTGTTCTTAGTCTTGTTCTCGCTGTTCGTTGTGACTGTTTCGTTTCTGCCGTGTTCGCAGCGCTGTCCCTGTTTATTCCTCGTCAGTCTCGTCTTTGGTGATCCTTGGAAGTCTTTGTTTTCGGTTTCCTCATTTCTGTTCTTACCGTCGGCCTGCGCGCTCTGGGTTCGTTGTGTTGCTCAGACGTGAGTCAGAGGCGCAGCCCACTGGCTCTCCGCTCTCCTTTGCCTGCCCAGCATGGGAGCCTGAGCGTGTCCACGGGGGACCCTCGGCCAGACCCCCTGATGCCAGAGGTCATCGTCTTCGTCACCCCTCACTTCTAGGTGGACCCTGTCTTCATCTGTTCTCTGGCGCTGGGCTGATGAGAGTGTTCGTATGGTTCCAGATGTTTGATTTTCTCCCTGAGTTATTTTTTAGTTTTCACTTTCTGACTTAATTACATGTGGTCCGAGAACAAGGTCTGAATGATATCAGTGCTTTGAAATGCGGGGGGCCCGTCCAGGTGCCAGCAGTGCTGCACATGTGCCTGAAAAGGCAGGACCGCTCCTCGCAGACACGCCGCCGCGCACGCGAGCACGGAGCTGCGTGTCGGCCAGCTGTGCCCGAGACGGGGCCCCTGGGGGGTGCAGGGAGGATGTGTGCCGCGGCCACTTGTCACTTTTCCTGGAGGCCCATCTGGTGCCGCGTTACGCCCTCTGCGGCTGGCCTGGGAGCCCGCGGTCGGACGCGGTGGTCTGTCTGCGAGCGGGCCTTAACTTCGCTCCCACTCCCTCCCCTCTGGGGAGGACTTTTGCCTGGGAGCCCGTTTTGCCAACTGTTAACCTGGCTCAGGCCAGGTTTCTGTGGGTCACTGCTTCCCTTCGCTGCCCGTTACTTCCTAGTGCTCTCACCTCCCTCCCGGCCCCGCAGGTACAGCTGCGTCTGTCACGGAACTGGGTCTCGCACCGAAGATGACATCCTTACCTCGCCGGCCCTTGTTCCCTGCGCGGAGAGGCCGTCCTTCAGGGGTTCCTGCAGCGGGGCCTCCTGCGTTGGTGGCTCTGAGGCCGTGGGCCTGGGGGCTGAGGGGGCCACCCTCTGGGGTGCAGCAGCCACCAAGCCACTGTCCCAGGGTCTGCTCCGGGCCGAGTCGCCCTCCGTCATGAGTCGGTCCCACACACTTTGACATATTGTGTCTTTGTTTTAATTCAGTATAAAACATTTTCTCTTTTCCCTTGTGATTTCTTCTTTGATCTGTAGGTTCCTTAGCAGTATATTACTTAATTTCCAAATATTTATTGATTTTGCAGCTATCTTTAATCTAGTTTAATTCTGTTGTCAGTGAACATTCCCTGTACAGTTTCAGGGTTTAGAAATGTACTGGGGCTTGGTCTGGCGCGGCACATGGCGTGTCTCGGGCAGCACACCGCGTGCATTTGCAAGGAGCGTGTGCTCTGCAGTTGTAGGGCGGAGCGTTCCGCCCGCCTGACTGAGGTCGCGGAGGTGCTGCGAGCTCGGCGTCCCGACCGGGTCTGTGCCTGGTTTTCTCCCAGTTACTGAGCGAGGGCTTGAAATCTCCCACGGCAGCTGTGAACGTGCCCGTTTCTCCCTTTGACTGCCAGTTTTGCTTTGCGAGTTTCGAAGCTCTGCTCTGGGCATGTGAGCTTTGAGACGGTCAGGTCATGCCGGCGAAGGGCCCTGTTCTCATCGCGAAACGGCCCCTCCATTTCTCGTAACGTTCTTTGCCTCGCAGTCGGCTCTGTCTGGTGTTGAGCAGTGGCACCAGCTTTCTGACGTGTGCTCTTTGCGTGGTACGTCTTTTTCCTTGTGTCCACATTCAACCCGTCTTCCACTCTTTATGTTTAAAAAGCATCTTTTGTAGACAGCATATAGCTACATCTTGCTTTTTGATCTTTTTCAACAATCTCTGCCTTTTAATTGGAGCATTTCGTCTGTTTGCGTTCAGTGCGATCATTGATGTGTCTGGGATTAAATCGACCATCTCTGTGTTTGTCTTCCACTTGGCACCTCCGGTTTTGACCTCTTTTGCTCCGTCCCTGCTTGCTTTTGTGTTAATCAAACATTTATTTTTTTAGTATTCCATTTTACTTCCTCTCTTGCCTTCTCAGCTACACCTCTTGTTATGCTTTTTCCTGAGTGGCTGCTCACGGGCTAACAGTGGGCGTCCTTCCGAAGTCCCCTCGAGTCAGCGCTGTTCACTTCCCGCCTCGGAACGCACCGCTGCCACCGCTGCCGCGCCTGCCTTGCCGCTGCCGTCCCCTGGCTCCTGCGCACATTGGGAACTCCGCCTTGCAGTATTAGTTTTGCTTTAAATCATCAGGTTTTTTTAAAGCGGGCAAGAAATTTTAAAACATTTTATATCCTCTCACCCATTACCATTTCTGGGGCTCTTCCTGCAGACCAGGCAGTTTTTACCACTTCTTGTACTGTCATTCTGCTGGCAAAAATTCCCTCGCTTTTGTTGATATGAGGAGTGTCTTTATTTCATCCTCCTTTTAAAAGAGCCCTGGCTGTAGACTTTAGGGGTGACGGTTTGGTTTTGTTTAGATGTACAGACATCGTTCTATTATTTCTGCCGACAACTCATGATGCCTTCTCACTCCCATGTACAGGATGTGTCTTGCTCCAGAGCTGCTTTCAAGATTTTATTGTTATCCATGAAGTTTTCATTAGTTTGACTATTCTGTGCTTAGGTATATATTTTTGTCTGATGCTGATAGGGTTTTGCTGAGCTTTTGATCTATAAATTGGTGTTTTGAAAAAATTCAATAAGTGGGTAAAAAAAAGGAAAAAATAGAAATTGGTGTTTTACATTAAAATCAGGAAATTTTCAGCCATTATTTTTTTCTTGACCATTTTCACTTTCTTCTCCTTCTGCAGCTTCTGTAAGTTAGCCGGTTTGATAACAGCCCCTGGGTCCCCGAGGCTCTGTTCATTTTTGCTCAGTCTTTTTTCTTTCTTGTCTTCAGATTGGATAATGTCTGTTGATCTGTCTTCTAGTTCACTGACTTTTGAAAAACATAATTTCCAATCTTCTGTTAAGCCTGTCCTATAAACTTTTCATTTCAGATATTAAGTTTTTCAGTTCCATATTTTCTATTGTTCTTTTTTATAATTCCTGTTTCTGTGCTAATAGTCCCTGTCTGCTCACTCATCAAGACAACTTTTTTGTAATGATTTGAATATATTTTTCTTTCATTTCTTGGACCTATTTAAGTAGCTTCTTTAAAGTCTTACCTGATCCATTCAACATTCATGCCATTTGGGGAGTGAGTTTCTATTAACTGCTCTTCCCCTTGACTGTGGGTCACGTATTCCCACTTCTCCGCACGTCTAGGGATTGATTGTTGGTGTCAGACATTGTGAAAGTGACACGGGATGGAGACTCTGGATTCTGTTACTTTGCTCTGAAGAGTGTTTGCAGTGCACACTTCAGCTCCTGGCTGTTCACGTGAGCTTGTGTGGGCGTGGCTTCAGGCCCTGCCCAGGCTCCTCTAGGGTGGTGGAACTCAACCTCCACACTCTGCCTCCCCATCAGACCTTGTCAGAGCCAGACAGGGTTTCTGGCTCTGCTGTGGTAGGTCTAGGGTGGGCCTCACTCTAAGATGGGATCTTTGTTCCTGGAATGGGGCCATTCTGGAGACTCCACTGGTCTTGAGTTGTCACACAGTCTTTGCATCTGGGCCAGCCTGACCCCGGCACTGTTGGCCTCTCGCACCTGTCATGAACCCTGCAGCTCTGGGAAGCCCTGTGTAGTCTGCCCTGAGCACAGGGACTGGTGGGAACCACACAGTCACCCCAGCCCTCAAAGCCCTCTGTTCCTCCCAGTCGCCCCCACAGATTTCAGCCCTTGGGCCACTCAGTATTCTGACCTCTGCCTCCTCAGCTTGCCGTGAGCACTCTGTTCTGCCTGGATGTGGCCGGGGCACTGTCCTTAGGCAGAAAGCTGTGGGGGTACTGGGGAGCCAACCTCCTCAGCCACCCTTCTCTGCCTGATGTCCTTTGCCTGGAAACAGTTGCCTGGGACTTTTTGTCCACGTTGATGGGTGTTTGCAGCAAGAGGACTAGTCTGGTACCAGTTGCTGTGTTATAGCTACTTCCTATCACTCTTGCTTTGTGGATGATAAGCCTATTAATTGCTGGACAGACATTTATAGCTGCTCCTGGGGAACTGTACCCCTTATCACGGTTCAGGATCACATGCAGTGTTACTTAAGAGGGGCCCTGTTCTCTTGTTTGCATTCTCCTACTGTATCTCTGCCCACTGTTCCTTTGGAGTCTCTCTTACACATAGCGCAGATTCGGGCTTGACTTTGGAATCCAATCATAAAACGGTGGAGTGTGTTTACATTTTTCTTAGTTTATGCAGATACACAAGGACAAATACTAGGAAGCTAAGGCACCCACTGTCGGGTGGGAGAGGAGAAGGAAGCAGCGCTGTTCTGGTCATCACTTACGGGCCGTCAGGCATCTGTTGTATCTTTTGCCCCAAAGGACAATAGAGGAGCAAATCCGTGAACTCGGCCTTCATCCCACCCCTCTTGGTTCCCGCCCACGTTTCTGTTAGTTACATAACCAGTTCTGTAGCCATAATCTGCGTATTGTTTTAGACCTAATCCTGCAGGTAAGTACATTTGGTGCTCTCTGCCAGACCATTTGCTGTAGTTCTCTGGGTATCTTTTATAAGACTGGAATTAATCTTCTACTCCTTTACGAAGAGCTTATGGGAGCAATATTCTTTGAGTTCTTACATGTTCAAAAATGCTTGTCTGTTGTCTTTGTACTTGAGCGACAGTTTGGCTGGATATAAAATTCTTGGACCACGCTTCCCTCAGCCTCGGTAGGCATCACCCCACCGCGCTGGCACAGGCGTGCCATGCGGCATTCCCCGTGCCACGTGATCTTCCTGCCTGGCTACCAAGAGGGCTTTTCTTTAGCTATTCAGTCCAGTAATTTTACTAGAGCCTGTCGTAACGTTAACCATTCTACAGCCTTTCTTTTGACTTTAGATCGTAAGACTTCAGTTTGCAGAAATTAAAATTGCTGCCAAACCAGTGACCGTTAGAGCGCATGCCTGTCTTCCATGTCTGTTGTTTTCTCTGCGGTCCGTTTAACTCTCTGTCTCCCTTTCACTTTGCTGTTTACCACGCCTGCCCTCTGGGCCCTCACTGTCAGATTAAGCATCTTCTGCTGTATCTGTTCCTCTTCGTTTCTTTGAGTTTTTTTCTCCGTTTCTTTCCCCAGTCCTGCCAGGCTGGGTTTCCTCCACTGCATTTTGCTGCTTTCAGTCCTTGTTTTATAGAGTAATGTACAGAGGTAACTTCATTTGTTAAGTTTTCTTTTGTTCTGTTAGTTTATGGCAAAATTGCTTGATGACAGTTTCCATTGACTTCTGGTGAATGTTGCCGTTTGTGTTTCCTGTTTCTTTCCTCCTTTTTCCTGTATCGTCTTTGCAGAGAAGCACGATTCTCGCCTGAGAGCAGCACGGCCCCATTGGGAGGCATTTAGAGAAGAGGGTGCCAGCAGAAAGCTCAGGGTGCACGGGGCTGGTGCGGAAGGAGGCGGCCACTGTTGGTTGTCAGCACGGTGGCAAAGTGCCTCTGTCATTCAGTGTCTAGGCACAGAGGTGCCAGATGCCCCGCAGTGCCCAGGACAGTCCTGCAGGCCCAAGAACTGCTGCAACCACAAGGGCTGTGACTGCCCGGGGAGCACCCTGCTCCCCGCAGGAGGCACGTGTCTGGGAGGGGCCAGCACTGAGTGCGGGGCACTCAGCCCCCGAGAGCGGCCAGCCTCCAGACGGCTCCATACAGGTAGCATGGGCCTATATGAGTCCTCATGCTGTGCCATCGCCTTGCCCTCTTCTCAGAACCAGGCCAGGGCGGACAGCTTCCTCCCTGCCGGGCGGGGCAGACTGTGCTCCTCCTGCCGCCTCAGTGTTGCCTCTTTCATGCCGCCCACACCCTCCAGCTCCTGCTCTTGCTGGCTCTTCAACCTCTGTCCAGTTTGGAGGTGTTTTTCTTTCTTTCCTTTTTTTTTTTATTTTTTTAGAGATGGGATCTTGTTATGTTGCCCAGGCTGGTCTCAAACTCCTGGCCTCAAGCAATCCTCCTGCCTCGGCCTCCCGAGTATCTGGGATGATAGGCATGAGCCACGATTCCTGGCTGGAGTTTGCATTTCTCACAGCTTTGGGGTGGTTGCTGAGGTTTTTGCAGAGAGAGGCCAGGAACCTCGCCTCTTACTAGGTGCTGGGATGTGGTGTCTTCCCCGGGGTGAGGGGCCCCACTGAGGTCTCTCCCAGGACCGGGAGTGGGAGGAGTCCGGAGAGGGAGTTGGTCCAAGCAGGCGGGCAGGGCCACAGACCACCCTGAGGGACGGGCTGAGGTCCTCTGGCATGGCCCGAGGGGTCAGCCAGAGCGAAGGGGCTCCCAAGGAGGAGGGGAGAGGAGGAGGAGTCAGCGGGGCGGAGCGTGCAGCTCTCTCCGTGTCCCCAGACTGCCTGCCTCTCCTGGTTCCAGCTGGGCCACTGTGACAGACTGAGGAGCAGCCTGACGCTTCTCTCTGCTGCCCACTCTCGCAGGTGCGTGGGACTCACGAACTCACCAACCCTGGGGTCGCCGAGGTCACCATCCGGCCGGACCGCAAGATCCTGGCCACGGCAGGCTGGGACCACCGCATCCGCGTGTTCCACTGGCGGACGATGAAGCCGCTGGCCGTGCTGGCCTTACACAGCGCTGCCGTCCAGTGTGTGGCCTTCGCCACCAGCGGCCTGCTGGCCGCGGGGTCCAAGGATCAGCGCATCAGTGTCTGGTCGCTCTACCCACCCCCGTGACCTGCGCCCTTCTGGGAGACACGGAGCGAGGGAGGCGGGCGCCAGGCTCCCACCGGGAGCAGAAGCTGCCCCACAAGGGCCCCTGAGCACCAGCAAGTCCCGGCCCAGGGACCACCGAGTGCTCGATGTCTCCCTGCGGCTGGCTTTCCCTCCGTGAAGCACGCCAGCACGTGACGGGGACTTGGGACCAGCGGGACGCCTGGGCCTCTGTGACCTGGGTGGGAGATGTCGGCTGAGGCCTGGCGTGTGGCCACCCTGAGCGTGTTTCACAATAAATTTCCTATTGCCAACCTGCAGGCTCGAGTGGGAGGTGTCTGAGGAGGCATCTTCTGGTCCCCTACTCAGGGTCGGAGCCCTCAGGTGTCCCCTGGGCAGGGCAGGGCAGCCCCCTGCCGCCTACTGTCACATGGCGACCCTCATGGTCCCCAGGGCTGGGCCGCAGTGGTCCCCAGGGCTGGGCCGCAGGAGGCTGCAGACGCGTTCGCAGCTGCCCGCAAGAGCTCCCGACACGCAGGGTGAGGACAGGACCAGGAACTGGACTCCCTAGAGAACGGGCAGGAAAAGGGGACGGCAGGGCTGGTGGCGGGGCTCTCGGTGTGCAGGGCCAGGCGACGGGGGCTGGGGAGGGACATGCCATCCCCAAGGAGAGCAGGATGGAAGCCTGGCCGGGGCCATCTCCAGACAGTGCTGGTCAGAAAGCGGGAGGGCAGCAAGAGGCACGGCCCTTCACAGCCACCGAGGCCACAGTCGCAGCCGCGACCTGCACGCAGAGCAGCCCCGGCGGAGCAGCGCGGCAGGAAGCAGGACTGATCACCGGAGCGGGCGGTGCACCCGGAGTGCACGGCCCAGCCTGGCCCGGCCGGGTGTCTGTGCCTGAAGCTGGGGACTGACTGGGAAGGAGGGGACCCTGAAAACAGGGCTGGGGGCCTATGGGCAGAGCCTGAAGAAGCCAGGAGCTGCGAACCCCTGTGTCTGCCATGGCTGCCCTGCCTGAGGCCAGCCCCTCTACCTGAACAGCTGGGTGGCCTCACCCACGGCAGTTGCCCTGCGAGGCCCCCCTGACCCCACTGCGCTTCTAGCCCTGGACCCAGACACAAGTCCAGCAGGCCCTGGGCTGGGGGTGACCCGAGGAGCTGCCAGCGCTCCAGGCGGGAGTCAGGAGAGCACATGTTGGGGTGGGAGTGTGTGGGGCCCAGCTGGCTGGAGTGTGGACGGGTCAGGTCAGTCCATGGGACAGGCCACAGCAAAGCTGGGCAGGGGCGGGGAGGGCTCTGGCGGCCGGGTGGGAGGGACGCGGGCCAGAGGGTGGCTGCACTGAGTGAGGTGGCAGGCCTGACCGCCTCGGTGCACAGCGGGGCAAGGGCTCCCAGTCCTGGGGCGGTGGCTATTAGAGAATTTGTCACGAGACCTGCCGGCATGCGGTGGGAGGGGCCAGAGGACGCAGCTCTCGCCCCCGTGGGAGGAACAGAGTTGCCGTGGGAACCGGCCTGCTCGAAGGGCCCTGTGCCTGCTCTTGTCTGTAGGTCTGAAGTTACAGTGGGCCAGCCTGGGCAAGGGCAGACCCCGTCTCTACGAAAAGATAAAAAACTTAGCTGGGCGTGGTGGCGTCACCTGTAGTCCCAGCTCCTCTGGGGACTGAGGCAGGAGGATCTCCTGAGCCCAGGAGTTGGAGGCTGCAGTGAGCTATGAGACACCACTGCAGCCAGCATGGGTGACAGAGCGAGACCTTATCTCAAACGAAAGAAATTATAGTGGGGACTGCTGCCACCAAACTGGGATGTCGGTGCTGGGCAGGAATGCAGCCCATGCCAAGCACAGGGGCCACCGGTCGGGCACTGGCCTGGCCTGTAGGACAGGGCTGGCTGCCAGTGTCCCGGGCCTCCCTTTGGGAGAACCACACTGCTTCTCCTCCTGTGTCCTGTAGCTGGCCAGCAGGATGTTGGGGACACACCTGGAGGGATTGTCACAACACTTAAACATCAGAGAGAGGAAGGGACCTTGGTTTAGGTTGCAGCAACGGGACCCTCATCAGACGCTGAGGGAACCCTGCTCTGGGCACTTGTCACAGCCTGTCATAGCCGCGCGCAGGAATTTGTCAGCTCCGACGTCCCAGAAACAGTGGGGGCAAGAGGAGGGGCGCCCTGCCACGCGGCTCCACCCCGGGCCCTGCAGCCTCTGGACTCACCCAAGGCCCATGTGTTTGGTGAGGGGTGGGCTCTGCCCCTGCCCCGCCCAGCTTATGTCCCTGTCATCTTTGGCGTCATCGCTGTTCACAGGAACAGACCAGGTCCCACAGCAGCGAGGCGTGCGTTCCAAATGCAGGGACAGGGCTACAAGTCCGCGTGAGGTTGGCCGCGCCCAGGAACATGCCTCTCCCACTGTCCGAGGCAAGCTGGGGCTCGTTGGCTGCCGGCGCCTTACCTGGGCATGGTGCAGAGGTGTCACTGGCAGGGGCAGGAGGACCCAGCATCGGAGGCCCAGGCAGGGCAGATCACAGGCAGCTGACCAGAGCCTGGGCCATGCCGCCCCCGAGGCCGTATGGTACCGAGCAGTGTCCCGGGCACATCTTGTTCCTGAATCTTGGTGTGCAGGGTGGAGTCAGGTGGTGACAGCTGAGGCCCTCACCCCTCCCGTGCATGACAGGGCCGCGTGCCCAGGTCTGGGTGGATGGGGCAGACCGGGTCCCACCCACCAGGCAGATTCTAGCTTCCCAGGCATCACAGATGTCAGATGTCACGTGGAAAGCTGGTGGCCCAGGGCTTTTGTTCACTCAGCTGAGCTGCCTGGCACGGCAGTAGAGCCACCTTCACTAGAACGCCAGCCCAGAGCAGTGCGGCCACAGGTCCTCTCCCGAGTTCCTCCCTGGCACCCACGGGAGGGCCACAGGGCTTTGCCAGGCCAGCCTTTGTGTCAGCTGGCCTGGGGGTTATGAGTCACATGGGGAGCCCCCACAATGTACGAAGAAACGGGGTCCCCAGCCCCGGATGCCCGGCTTGGAAAAGATACTTCATGTTCCCAAAGACTTGTCCTTGTCGTATCCCTGGTGCAGAGTCCTGCACACCTTAACCCGGCCAGCAGTGCCTCGTAGAAGGTTGTTCTCCAGCAGCCGCGAAGCCTGTCCTGCTGGGAAGGTGCTGGCCCGGCCCCTCCTGTCCCAGGCTGGGCGATGCCGGTCTGTCCTGTGGCCTCACCTGTGGACGGGCAGGTGCTCAGCAAGGAGCAGCCTCAGGCCATTCCCGAGTGGCCCTGGCAGGAGGCGTGTTCGCCCTGTACAGCCAGCGAGTCCCTGGGATGCTCTTAGGACCCTTCCCGGGAGGGAGGGTAGCTTTTTTTTTCTTTACACAAATGATCATGGCAGCTTTTTTGTGATAGCAAAAATGAGAAACAACCCAAGTGTCTGTCGACAGATGCTGGAAAAGCAAGCTGTGGTGTGTCCGCGTAGTGGAGTCCTGCCCGCGTCGAGGAGGGGCAGCTACAGACACGCGGGCAGCTCTGCCTGGGCTGGTGGGCCGGTGTCTGCCCGGGTGCGGCCTCGCGGTGGCCTGAGCACCCGTGTGGCCCAGGCGAGGATCATATGCCCCAGCTAAAGGGGGTTTCAGCACCACAGTGGCCAGCAACACGGCACTCCCGGGACGTGAAGGGGGCTGGACCGGGTGTTCACGGTGCGCCTTTCACGGGATTCTTCCCGCACCTGGCGGATGGCCTGATGCCTGGCTGTCCGACCTGTGGCCAGGGGCCCCTCACACAGGACACTTGTTCATCCTGGCCGGTGTCAGCTGTGCCGGGAGCCCGACCTTGTGTGCCAGGGGCAGCCCCTGGTTCTTCCGACAACAGGTGCAAATCCGACACACCCCAATAGGAAACAAGTTCAAAGATTTTTACTTCCAGATCCTGGGCAGGGAGAGCAGTGCTCTGTGCCCAGGTCCCGTGAGGCAGGAACAATGGTCAGGCAGAGAGAGTGTGCACAGCAGCTGGCAGTCTAATAGGGAATAGGGCACAGGCACTTCAAGTTCACGGGCGAATGCCTGCATGGTCCGATTAAAGGAAGTGGAGGCAAAGTAGGGCGCCCGGTCCGCCTGCCTCGGCCGCACACCCAGAGGCTGGCGGGTGCTGTCTGTGCGTCCCTTGGGGCCCTTCTGCTCCCCGCGGGCCCTGGAGGCCATCTAGGCTGCACGCGTGTGCTGCCCATGGGTCTGCTCCACACACTGGGCTGCGTCGTCTGCGGGATTGGGGTGGCTTGTAAATTCAGCCCCACGATTTTCTTCTCGGGCCCAAGACAACTTTTCTGTCTGCTTAGCTGTTAATGGAGCAACCTTCTTCAGGACTCAAGTGCTGTTTCTTACAGGAGCTGTTGTAATACTGCACCATCCACGATGGCCACACCAGGACGATCCTATACCCTGGACTGCAGTGTTGTCTTCTGACGTGGCCTCCCAGGAGCCGGCAGGAGCCACACGGCTGCTGCAAAGGCATTGGTCTGGGCGGGGGCCACGCCCCGAGTCTGTGTGCGGATCCTGGACGAGCCCGAGGGGCGGCGGCTCCCACTGCGGCACTGGACCCCAGCCTCTCCGGTCACCTGCTGTGGTGCCCTCCAGAGTGCGTCCAGCCCGTCCCCTGAGACGTGGCTCAAGAGCCTCTCGGAGTCTTCTGTGACACTCTCTTAGCTAGTGGCGGGGCCACTCCCAGCCAGAGAAAACGCGTGTTTGCAGGTGGTGACAGACATTTCTTGCTGTGTGGTGCCGACAGGTGTGCTCTGCTGTCCTGCTCTTATTGTAAGAGTTTCCAGGGGTCAAGAGCGCAGGCTCGACGGGTCAGTCCTCTGCTCGGGCCTCGAGAGGCCACAGTCAGGGTGGCAGCGGGGCTGGGGTCCTTTTCTGTTCGAATCCAGATCCTTGTGGCTGTGGGCCCGGGCCCAGACCCCTCCCTCGGCACTTCCTGCACAGCGTGTCTCTTCCCGGCCCCAGGTGTGGCCTTGGGGTGTTCCGTGCAGTCACTTTTGGGGCCCAGTGTGGGGTCCGGACGTCACCGCAGATCCCATGTGTTGCATGAAGGAAGTCCCCCGTCCCCAGTTGCTGCCTCCAGGGCAGGGGTGGGGCCCCTCTGACCACTGGGCGCTGCCCTCGCGGCAGCGGGTCCCGCCCCCCGGGCAGGCAGGCAGCGCCAGGCATGGGCGTGGAGGCCTGGTGGCCCTGCTGTGTCCACCTGGTGAGACCTTGTCGCCAGAGCCCAGGGCCTCCCTCCCAATGGTGTGACCGCGTGCTGAGCCCCTGTCCCGCCGCATGGCCACCCGCAGATGGGCAGCACTCACCCAGCTCCACGCTGCCACAGGTCCCTCGGAGACAAGCAGCCCTGCCAAGTGCCTTCCCTCTGCACCCCAGGGTCACCTCAGGCCAACGGGCAGGCACCAGCCCTGGAATGGGCAGCACAGGCAGGGCGTCGGGCAGTGGCGGCCCTGTGGAGAGCCTGCACTCGGCGCTCGGATGCTGAGGGGTCAGCCGACGCCACAACATGCTCCAAGGAAGGAGTCCAGCGCGCAGCGCCCGGGATCCGCCGCCGCAGCCGGGCCGGTCTGTGCCGACGTGCGTGCGTGTCTGCACGCTCGGTCGGGAGTGATGTTCCGTCAGGTGCCTCCCACCTGTGTCTCTGCCAGGAAGCCACAGAACACCCTCTACACAAAAGCACTGTTTGCACGAAGGAAAAACATCCCCTCAGGGTGTTCTTTAGAAACGCTTGAGACTCAGTTAGCTATAACTTCACGCGAAACCCTAGCGCGGAAGACAACAGGCCGGCGCCGATGGAAACCCCGCAGCTGAACTCAACGTGCACCTGTGCCTCGCCCAGCCGAGCCGCCGGCCCCGCCGCCACACAGTCCCCCCGGCCCTCCGGCATCCCCTTCCCACACTGGGGGTGGGGGCCTCGGAGACCCCCCACTTTGTCAGCCTCCCCAGGTCCGTGAGCCATGGCGTGGCCCCCACACGGGCCCCCACGCACCAGCTCTCACAGGAGGCCCCTGAAGAACCAGGCAGGAGGGACGGATGGGAGGCCCGGCCCAGGCTGCAGTGCCCTGCCTGGGGAACCCACGCAGGAAAGCCCCGAGGGGGGGTACAGCCACGGACCACGGGGAAGCAGGGCACGGCCACGGGACGTGCAAAGCCAAGGAAACGGGAGGAGGTGCTCATGGCCTTTGGATGGACCACGCCCACCCTCCGCCCTGCAGGTGGTCCGGGAACAGCCGTGCGTCTGCCCCCACCGCTGCCTCCTGTGTGTACAACCGGCATCTGACTTGGGCTCCAAAAGCCCTGGAATATGGCATGTCGAGAAAGTGAGTCATTTGGTGCCATCCTGTTGCAATTATCTGTTGCTGCATTAACACGCCACCCAGAACTAAGCAGCGTAACAGCCATTCCGTGCACGTGGGGTCTGGGATCAGAAACTCAGGAGGGGCTCAGCTGGGCAGTTTGCTCCGTGTGGTGGTGGCCAGGGCCGGAGGATCAGCTTCCACCACAGCCTCATCGCCCACAGGCCTGGTACCTCGGTGGCGGCCACAGCAAGGGTCGTGAACTCAAATGCCTTGGGGTGTCCTCTCAGTGTGGTGTTCTCAGGGAGGCAGGCCGGAGCCTGGAGCCTTCTGTGACCAGCCCTGAGTCAAGGGGAAAGCACACAGACCCCACCTCTTGGTGGAGGAAGGTCAAAGTGTTTGCCACTTTTGCAAAATAAGGCTTGTCTGTGTTTTGCTTTGTGTAGCAAGAAAGAGGGAGCACAAACAACCGAAACCCCAGACATGCGGAGCTGGGACCTGTGCAGATCAGCCTCACACGCCATCAGTCCGTGGGACGGGCCCAGCAGCGCCCGCTCTGGGCTTGCACTGCCACGAGCACCAGCCCAGGAGCACCGCCTCCCCCCAGCCCTGCTCGCGGGCTGAGGTGCTGACGAGCAGTGCCGGCCATCCTACCGCCAGGGATTTTCCATCCACACAAAACCCAAAGAATCCCTCGTCTCAGGAAGTGTCCACAAAAGTGTCAGAAGCTAAAAACAAATATGAAAGATGGGCTAAAGAGTTGCTCAACATGACAAGAGGGTTTGTTATAAAAAGAGACTCAAGTATCAGAAAGAATAAAATACTTAAGAATTAACCAGGAAGCTTAAAAACTTGCATTAATACATTGTAATCTATAAAGCATTGCTGAAAGAAATTAAAGAAGACATAAGTGAATGGAAACACATCCCATCTTCATGAACTGGAAGACTTAATATTGTCAAGATATCGCTACTACCCAAAGCCTACAGATTCAATGCAATCCCTATCAAAAATCTCAGTGACATTCTTTGCAGAAGTAGAAAAACCCATTCTAAAATCCATGTGGAATCTCAAGGGATCCCAAATGCCAAAAACATCTTGAAAAAGAAGACCAAAGTTGGAGGACTCACACTTCCTGTTTTCAAAAATTACTACAAAGCCACAGTAATCAAAATAATGTGGTGCTGGCATAAGGGTAGACACATGGGCCAATGGAGTACAGTAGAGGACCAGAAGCAAAGTATATACATTTGCATATATAGTTGAGTGCTTTTTGACAAGAATGCCAAGACCATTCAATGGGGAGAGGACATTCTTCTTCTTACGGAAGGGTGCTGAGAAGACTGCGTATGCACACAGGGGACAGTTGGACCCCTCCCTCACACCATGCATAAGATTAACTCAAAATGGATCAAAGGCCTAAATGTAAGACCTAAAAGTATAAAAAAAATCTTTGGAGAAAATATAGGGGAATAGCTTCATGACATTGAATTTGGCAATTTGTTGGATATTATACCAAAGGCACAAATGGAGCTTCATGAGAATTTAAAAATTACATACGTACATCAAAAGATAACTGTCAACAGAGTAAAGAGGCAGCCCACAGAGTGGGAAAACCGATGCAAATAACATGTCTGATATGAGATTAATATCCAGAATATATAGAGAAATCCTAAAACTTGACAATAAAAAAACCAACACCCAATTCAAAAGTGGGCAAAGGACTGCATAGACATGTCTCCAAAGAGGTTACCCACAGAGCCAATGTGCACAACATCACTCATCATTAAGGAACTGCCAGTCAGAGCGACATCGAGATGCCACCTCACACTCACTGGGATGTCTGCTACCGAAGCAACGCTGAGGAAGGTGTGGAGAAACGGGAAGAAATGTAAAAATAGAATTACCGTGTGACCCAGCAATGCCACTTCTAGGCGTGTTCCCCAAAGAGCTGAAAGCAGGATCCCAGACAGGTATTTGTACACCCATGTTCATAGTGGCGTTATTCACAGTAGCCAAGAGGCAGAGGCAACCCAAGTGTCCACCCACAGATGCATGGATTTTTTAACATGTAGCTTATCCATGCAAGAGAATATTATTCAGCCTTAAAAGGGAAGGAAATTCTGACACCTGGTACAACGTGAACCTTGAGGACATTATGTGGAGTGAAATGAGCCAGTCATAGGAAGACAAATGCCGTGTGATTCAGCGTGCACGAGGCCCCCAGAGTCATCGGAGTCACAGAGACAGCACGTGGGATGCTGGTCGCTGAGGCTGGCGGGGAGGGGTGGGGGCCGTGTTTAGCTGGTGCGGGGTTTCCGTGACCAGGACGGAAGGCTTCTGGAGGCGGATCGGCGGTGCTGTCCGCAGGGCAGCGCGAATGTGCATGAAGCCATTGAACCGCATGCTCAGAAATGCTGACGATGGTAAATTTTATGTGTATTTCAACTCCATTAAAAAACATTGAAAAAAAGTGGCCTGGTTAAATGTAGCTAATTGGCAAATGCATCACCTCACATACTTACCATTTTTGTGGCAAGAGCAGTACACAAATGCATACAATTTTACAGGTCAATTTTAAAAATAAATAAATTTGCAGGGAAAAAAAAGCCTTGAGGTGGGGTGTGTCAGCCCCACTGAGTGGTGGCATCCGGGCCCTCCCCTTGGGGCACCGACGCCCTCCAGAGAGATACAGTCAGGCTGTGCCAAGGACACTCTCGAGAAGGAATAAGAAAAACCAGAGCTCGACTACAAAGCACAGTGTATCGCACATGTCTGGGGAAAAAAATGAATAAATAAAAATGAAAAGCATAGTTTAGTGTTTTTAGAACCAGTTTTCATGACCTATTCACATAGTGTGTGGGTGTCTTTACTAAGATGTTTAAGACATTTTTGGATCTGATACACTAAGCTCGTCATTTCCATTAAATATTTAGAAGTGTTTTTAATGAGTTTACACTCAGTGTTTAAATGTCAGGAGAGATTTACTTTGTCATAGCCATAAATTTTGATTTATCAACCAAATCAGAGTGTGACTATATAGAGAATTGTTTATTACACATTATACAATCTATTAATCTTGAGAAATTATTGAACAATTTGCTTGTTTTTTTAATCTGGGAAATTTCAAAC
>CM052452.1:20455766-20550960 GCA_028533085.1 Varecia variegata | reverse complement strand
TTTTTTTTTTTGAGAAAATGTCTTGCTGTGTTGCCTGGGCTGCATGGAGTGCGGTGGCGTCATCACAGCTCGCAGTAACCTCAAACTCCCAAGTGGCTGCTGACTGATCCTCCTGCCTCAGCCTCCCCTGCAGCTGAGACTACAGGCACGTGCCACGACACCCGCCTGATTTTCAGTTTTTTGCAGAGACAGGGTCTTGCTGTGTTGCCCACGCTGGTCTCGAACTCCTGGCCTCAAGCAATTCTTTCACCTTGACCTCTCCAAGTGCTGGGGTTACAGGTGCACGCCACTGTGCCCTGCCTGGTTTTGTGCGTTTTGACAGGTCTTTTCACACAGGTCCCATTGCCCAGTTAGCTTCTGCCACCCCTCGGGTCTGCCCTTCCCACACCTGCGGTGTGTGCTCCTCCCTGCGGTTCTGCCTGCTCCCAGATGCTTCGAAATGGAGCCTGGCTTCTTCCCCTGGGCGAGACGCGCAGCCCGACACGCTGGGTTGCCTGTGTCTGCCTCGGCAGCGCACCCCTTTTCACGGCTGAGCCCGGCTCTGTGCACATTTGGGTTGTGTCCTGGCTTTGGCGCTGTCGGCTGCCGTGGATGCCAACTGCCGGTCTCGGTGTCCGCTCCCCTGGGGTGCCTGTGCTTGCCCAACCGATGGGCCACACGCAGCTCTGCGCGGCAGGCCTGGGGGCCACCCCCAGACGTGGCTCCCCTCGCTCAGCGTGGGAGACCCGGGTCCTGAGCAGGGTGGGCAGGCTGGTCCTGGGTGGCCTGAGGTCCACTGGAACCCACCCCCGAGGCGATGTTGCATCTGAAGAGCCCTGGGTCCTCCCCACATGGAGGCCAGGCCGTCTGTCCTGTGGTATGACCTGTCCCTCCCTGCCTCTCAATCCTCTGAGAGAGTCCTTGTGGCCGGCCCTCTGTGGCGTGAAACACCCCGAAGTGTCTGCTCGGTGCCCTGTCCCCAGCTCTGCTCCCCGGCCCTCCCGGGGGTGATTGGCCACACCACCCTCCTCCCGAGCAGCTGGGGTCCCTAACTAAAGCTAGAGAGCGCCACACGGGGTGAGGGGACAGACCATCCCTGCAGGGCGATGCTGGCAGGCAGCAGGGGAGAAGGAGGACCCCTTGGGCTCGGGGAGGGCACAGGTCCGCAGCGCTGCCTGTCACCGAGGAACCCACTGGGGCTCTCCAGGTAGCCCTAGGGGAGCCAGCAGCCGCGGTGGGTGAGAACTCCCTCCCGTCCTCGCCTGCCGGCCTGCCCTTCCGCTCGGGAGCTGGGCACAGGAAGGGCCACCTCTAGGGGTGGCTCCAGCAGCCCTCTGACCTCCACTCCCAGAGCTGTCACCAGCCTTCTTCAGCCCAGCCTGGCAGCGCCCGTCGAGGCCAGCCCCTCGGGTGCCGGACCCACTGCTCCAGGGTGGGTGCCTCCCCAGCAAGTCTGGGTCCACTCCAGCCGGGGAGGAGCGTGGAGGGCGCTGGGGCTCTGCCACACGTCCAGTGGGGCTTGGGGGCTCCGAGCTCAGCACACTTGGGGCTGCACTGTCAGCTGCTCCAGACCGTGTGCGGCCATCTGGGAAGGTCTGCCGGGGCCTCACTGTGGCCCTGTGACGTCTGGGCCCAGTGGTTTGGTGCCAAAGGGGCCGTCCCAGGCATGGCGGGGTGTTGGGCAGCACCCCCGGCCTCCACCCACCAGATGCCAGGGGCACAGCAGTCCCCACCCAGAGTGACCACCAAAGTGTCTCCTGGGGACATGACCACTCCTGTGAGAAACCACTGGTTCAGAGACAGGTCAGGAATGGGTCGATCCTGACCTGTTAGAAGTGGCTTTTGCAAACTAGATAATCCAGGGTTTTAAAAATTGTTAAATACACACTAAAAATACAAATTTGCCATTTTAACCATTTTTAAGTGTACAATTCAGTGTCATTAAGTACATTGACATTGTCATGCAGCCATCACCACCATCCATCTCCAGAATTTGTCATCTTGCAAAACGGAAACTCTGTCCCCAGTGAGGCTAACTCCCTTCCCCTCCCCCAGGCCCTGGAGACCACGGCTCTACTTTCTGCCTCTGTGGATTTGACGAGTCTGGGAACCTCATGGAAGTGGCATCAAGCAGCGTTTGTCCTTTGGTGACTGCGTCATTTCACTCAGCATAATGTCTCCAAGGTTCATCCGTGTGGTAGCGGGTGTCAGAACGTCCTTCCTTTTTCGGGCTGAGTAATAATCCCGTGTGGACAGACCACGTTTTGTGTCTCCAGGCGCCGTGGCTATTGTCAGGACTGCTGCCGTGAACGTGAGTGTGCACGTCGCTCTTTGAGGCCCTGCTTTCCATTCTTTGGGTGTTTTCCCAGAAGTGGGAAAGTCTGCATCTGACGTCAAGCGGCCTCCACCTTGTTTCCCACAGCGGCTGCCGGAGTTTCATCCTCATCAGCAGCGCACGGGGTTGCAATATTTCCACATCCTTGTCAACACTTCTTCTGGTTTTTGTATAATAACCGTCCTAATAGGTGTGAAGTGGTATCTCACTGTGGCCTGATCCAGCTTTCATATTCGTCCTAAATCGCTTTCTGGGTACACATGGGATGGGATCCCTTGCAGGGACCGAAATTCTGATCAGGGATGGAACACATGGATGAGAAACAACTGACATCTACCTGAGGGACACCCGGCAGCTGAGGGCAGAGGGGCCCGGTGGGCTTTGTGAAGCAAACCAACCCCACCATCCTGAGGAAGGAGGCCACGCTGGCCCCAGGAGGCTGGCCTGCCCTGGGACCAGTCCCCTTCCTGGCAGCCACCATGTCAGGGTGCCTGGATGCCTGGAGCTCCATCCACGCTGCAGCCCACCTGTGGGAGGAGCAGGACCGCACGAGGCCCAGGGATGCAGGAGAGCAGGTGGGGGCCGGGAAGTGACAGTGGCAGCTGGGGCCAGCCCTGCAGCAAGCTTCCCGGGCGGTGACAGGCTGTCCAGCTCTCTTGAACAGGGTGCCGACTGTGGCCCCAGGCCCTGCCTGGAAATGGGCCCTCCCGGCTGGCCACCAGCAGGGAGGAAGGGCATGGCCATCGGAGCCCGGGGGGACCCACCCAGCCAAGCAGGAGGGGCCCCTGTGAAATGCCTCCCTGGGGTCCTGGGGTCCCCTGGTCACTGCTCTCTCTCACAACTGGGCCATTCCTTCCCAGTGCCTGCCACCTTGGTGACCGTGTCTTGGGCTGTGTGTGTCAGTGTCCACCTCGCGGCTCAGTGGGGCAGCCTGGGCAGGTGTGTAGGCTGCTGGCACCTTGGTGCTCCCAGCAGCCCACTCACTACCCGGGCTTTGCTCCAGGGCCTGAGCGCAGTCCTGTCCCCAAAGCTCAGCCGCTGCAGGCTGTCCCAGCAACAAAGACCGAGCAGGCAGCACTTTCAGACTGGTCAGCTGCAACGTAATGAAGCTGCAGTTTCCTGAGCCCCTAGGACTTTACTCATTGTTATCAGAAGGACATTATTCCCAGGGAAGGGGCTGCTTCCACACCTCGCCTGGGCCCAGCAGCTGCGCTCGCACAGCCCGGCATCTGCAGATGTGTGGTGACACCGGCCGGCCGGCACTCCGGTGCCCGGGCTTCCTGGGCAGCCTCGGCCTTGCCCTCAGGGACAGGAAAGGGGCCTGGGTCCTGCAGTGACCCAGGGTCCGCCAGGCCGCCCCTCAGCTCAGGGCCAGGCTGGGGAGGGGCGCCAGCAGCCCCCACCCTGGGGGGGGTGCCCTGCCTGACATTTAAGGTCCAAACTTTGGCCCGGGGAGCCTCAGGCGGACGAGGCAGCCATTGCCACCGCCACCGTGTGCTGACATCACCAGAGAAGCTGTCTTGGGGAGGAGTCTGGATGAAGGGTGGGTTCAGACAGAGGGAAAAGGTGTCGAGAAGAATTGAGGCTGGAATGACAGTGAGGAAGGAGAGAGGAGGAGACAGGTGGGTGCAGGGAGGGGCCCCGAGAAATGACATGCATAGCCAGGTCCTAGAAGAGCAGTGCCACGTGGGGACTGAAGACAGAGAAGTTGCGTCGCCATTTGTGAGACTGTCACCCAGGGCAAGATGCCAGCACCCAGGGGCTCCCCAGGCTTGTCCTCTACCATGGCCCCCATGAATGGGGACTGTGCCGTGATGTCACGTGCGGCCAAGTCAGGAGCCCTCCCGCTGGGCTGAGACCGCCCCCCCCCCACCCCCACCGGACTGAGACATGTCCTGACTTCCGAGATGCTGAGATGTGAAGGAAAAACCCTGTGCATCTCGGAGTCAGCGAGACTGGGGAGCAGCGGCCCGGCCGGCCGGGCAGGGGGAGCGGCGGCCTGGACGAGGGTCACGGGCTTGCTCTGCACAACCGACAGCTGATGGATGAAGGATGTCGACAGTGTCCTGCCTCTTTATGATTAAAGATAATTTAATCACTGCTATTAAAACCTAAGCTTCTCCCCCATGTGGGCTGCTTTTAACAAAATACCGTGGGCTCTGCCGTTCCCCCCACACAGACCTGGCAGCCGTCAAAGAGCGACGCCGAGTCTCCGGGCTTCGGTTGCAGGAGCCCGTCTGGTTTGAAGTAGTACAACAAGCAGGGAGGGGCCCCGAATCAAAGAACCTGAAATCCAGAAAACGTGTGAGGTTGCACCAGGAAAAAGTCCCATCCTGCCCTCAGCAGGGCTGGGTGCCACCACCTGCTCCTTGGCGGGCCCAGGGCAGATGCAGAGGGGCTCGGTGAGGAAGGGCAGGAGGGGCCCGAGGAGAGCACACGGCCTCCTGGGACGCCACAGGAGGAGGAGTAAAAGACGGATGTCCCAGTGCCCGTGGCACACGGGACCTCACTGTTCGCAGAGAGCTTCCTGCACAGGGCAGGGGTCGCACCACAGCCTGAGGGGCAGCTGAGGCCGGGGGTCCTGGAACACGGGCCACATGCTCTCCTGGCACCCAGCTCCTGCTCGGGCTGCACTGCCACACTGGGATCACCTGGGAGCCACCACTCTCTGTCCACTCGCTCAGCAGCTGTGGCCACGTGGCATTCTCCGGTGTGCAGGCGCTTCGATCTGCGGCACACCCGGAGCTCAGTGCCTGGGCCTCGCACAACTGTCATCACAGGATCCCACACGCTCCACGGGCTGCCCCAGCTGGAGGGCGCCCCCGGGGCAGTGCCAGAGCCCGCCACGTCAGGCTCTGCTCTCCCGCTGCAGCTCGA
Source organism: Varecia variegata (assembly GCA_028533085.1). NCBI lineage: Eukaryota > Metazoa > Chordata > Mammalia > Primates > Lemuridae > Varecia > Varecia variegata. The sequence continues at coordinate 20,545,769 of CM052452.1, read as the reverse complement.
GGTGCCACCCACCATATTCCCAGCATGCTGCTGCTTCTGCACCCCGCGTGCCTCCCTGGGGGAGATGCATGTGACCAGCCCCTCCAAGCAGCGTGGAGTTCCCAGGACTCCCTCAGACCAGGGGGCCAATGCTGTGGAGTGGCCGCGGAGGCCCCGTGTGGCTCTGGGCCTGGTCTCATCCTCTGCAAACAGGGAGCAGGGCTACCGCAGGGTCTTCCAGCTGCACCCCCAGCACCCAGAGGGCCAAAGTGGGTAGGGACAGCCCACCCCCACTTAGTCAAGAGCTTACCCATTTCCTGTGTCATGCGTGTGTTGTTTTCTGAAGGGTTTGGAGGAGGGAAGCAGGGACTGGGGACCCCAGCTGTTGTCCTCCTGAGTCCGGCAGCTGGACACCTGGGGCCAGACTAGGGGAGGGCATCGGGGCTTCTGGACGAGCTGGGGAACCTGGGGGAGGGTGCTGGGGGGAAGCCTGGGAGGAGACAGCAGGTGGGACGAGACCCCGAGTGGCAGCGTGGCTCAGAGGGGCAGGGCAGGCGTGTTGGCAGAGGAACCTAAAGCGAGGGGGATGGCAGAAAGGAGGCCACTGTCTCCCGTGGCCTGAGCGGGGTGACTAATCACCACAGACTGCAGCTTACGAACAGCAGGCATTTACTTCTCACAGTTCTGGAGGCTGGAGGTCTGAGATTGGGGCGGCAGCGTGGCCGGGCTCTGCCGAGGGCCCACTTCTGGTTGCACGGACGGCCGCGTTCCTGCTGTGTCCTCCCACGGCCAAAGGTGGTAGGGTCCTGTCTATCTACCATCTATCTATCCAATTTATTTGACAAGGTCTCACACTGCCAGCCAGGCTGGAGGGCAGTGGTGCCATCATAACTTGCTGCAGCCTTGAACTCCTGAGCTAGAGCAAGCCTCCTACCTCAGCCTTCCAAGTAGCTGAGAGAACAGGTGTGTGCCACCATGCTAATTGTTTTAATTTTTTGTAGAGATGGAATCTCACTATGTTGCCCAGGCTGGTCTTGAACTCCTGGCCTCAAGTGATCCTCCTGCCTCAGCCTCCCAAAGTGCTGGGATTATAGGCGTGAGCCACTGTGCCCCATCTGGGGTCCCTTTTACAAGGGCGCTAATCCTATCCATGAGGGCTTCGCTCTCATCACCTAATCACCTCCCAAAGGCCCCACCTCCTGACACTACCGCCTAGGGGTGACTATTTCAACATAAGAATTGGGGAGACACTTTCAGGCCACAGCTGTTGCAGAATGGAAGCTGACAGAAGCCATTTCATAGGGGAGTCCAGAGGTGGCTGCCCACGGGAATGTCGTCGCCACAGGGATGGCAGTGCTGGCGCCCGCAGCTGGTGGGCACTCGCCAGGCACCCGTTAAGGAACAAGTGCGTGAGAGATGGGGCAGCCAGGGCCAGCCTCACAAACACAGGGCGGAGCGGAAGCCGCCCCCGAATGCCGTGCTGCACGCTGTCATTTAGGGGCTGTTCTACGGGGGTGGGGGGGAGAACATGCCTCTGGGAACTGTCACCCAGCGAGGGAGCGCCCTCATCTGCAGTGGCCAGTGTGGTGACCTGCAGCTCCCATCGAGTACTTGGAACAGGGCCAGCGAGGACCTAAGTGTACGTGGCTGGCCAGAGCAGTGGCTCACACCTGTAATTCTAGCACTCTGGGAGGCTGAGGCAGGAAGATGGCTTGAGCCCAGGAGTTTGAGGTTGCTGTGAGCTGTGGTACCACTGTACTCTAGCCCAGGTGACAGAGTGAGACTCTGTCTCAAAAAAAATAAAATAAAAAGTAAATGGCCATGTATGGCTAGCGGTGACCCTGTTGGACAGCAGGGTGCTCCATCTCCCCTGGCCGTCACGACAGGAGGGGGGACATCTGTACGTGGCAAGCAAGCTGCATACCAGGGGCTTGGCTGTGTGTTCCACCCTCAAAAACACTGGGCTCCAGTATTCATTCAGGGGAGAGCTTCTCCTTGCTTTAGCTTTGAACAAAACCAAGGTGGAGGTCTCTTTAATGGCACCCCCCCCACACCCCACAGGGCACCCTGGGTGTTGAGAGTGCAGAATAGCTGCATTCCAAAGGGAGAGAGGGAGGCCTGAGATGTGCCCAGTGCCCTCTGCAGGGCAAACCCGGGCCGCCACCCCTCAGGCACAGGGCATCCCTGGCCTCCCGGGACAAGGCGGGGTGTGATGCAAATGGATAACGCGGCCCCAAGTGGGGCCACACTGTCACCTGCAGCTGACCAAAGGGAGATGTGCAGTCTGCAGGCTGGGACTTGGGCATGGGCCTCAACAGCTGCCCCCAGGGGTGCATCCCTCAGGCTGTGTCCCCAGAACCTGCTGGCCACTCAGGCAGATGCTGCAGAAGCCTTCACACTCTGGTGCTGGATGCCCTTTGAGGCTCTGGGTGGGCTCTGGCCACCCCTCACTTCCTAGACTGGCCTCTGGGAACAGCTCGTCCCATCCAATTGCTAAGCCCCTGGTCACTTCCGGGGCAAACACATCCCGGAACGAAGAACAGGTCAGGTCCAGGGCTCACATCTGGAAGTGTCTGGGCATGCCCTCAGAGAGGTGGCACCCAGGCCACTGCTGCCACTCAGCAGTGATGGGCCAAACTGCCTCAGGCAGCAGTGGCCACACTGGGACACACACGAAAGCTGGGAACAACCTCGGCCACGTGCACTTCCCGTTCATCTGGTGTCCACGCTGGCGGCCCTGACTTGGCTGGCGGTCAGCCTTTCCTGCCCGCACTCAGGAAGGGAGGCATCAAAGGGTTCCTCTGGCTCCAGCCCTGGTGTTGAGTTGATGGGGAGAGGTCCCCTAGCCACCTGGCCTGGGAAAATGCTTCATAGACAGGTTTTAAGATGACTCATGGCCACTGTCATTGTGCCCCTGTCCAGGTCACTCCGTGGGGACACTCACAGAGAATAAAGTCAATAAACAGGGGAAAATGCAGGCTTGGGGAGGCTAGGCCAGGGGAAACGCTACAGAACACAGCTGCCTGTTTTTGCCTTTCCATGACCCCATCCGGGTCAGGGGCGTCTGCCCCTCCCAGCCCCAACCAACCCTGTTTCCCCGCTTCTATGGAAAAGCCTCTGTCCCCAAAACCAGTCAGGGCACAGCCCACAGTCCTAGAATAGTGACAACTGCAGGTGTGAGGAATGTAAGTAAAAAGGCAAGACGAAGGGTGGGGGTCGTGCAGGCGCCGGGAGGGGCAGGCGCGGGGAAGAGCAACGCCTGCCGGTAGTGGGTCTGGGAACCCGGTAAGTCGCCCCGTTGTCTGAGATCCCCCCAGGGATCTAACTGGGCGCAAATAAATGGACACGCAGGCAGCTTCCAAAAGAGGCAAAACCATTTATCAAGTTGGTGCCGGCGCGGTATCTACAGTATCTACACGTATCTACACGTATCTACACCGCCTGCAGGCGGGGCTCTCTGGTCATCTACACTGCAACTGCCGGCGGACCGTGGGCGACGCAGTCCCAGGGAGAACAATAAATACCACTTCCTTCCGCTTCTGACCGGCGCTTTGGCACTAGGGGGCCGGGGACCCCGTGACCCTCGGGGCCGGGGAAGGACCCACGGCGGCTCCGGGGACTAGGGAACCGGATACTTCGGTGGCCCTGGGGCCGGAGGGTGGAGGACCCCCGCGGCCTGGAGGCTGGGACAGGAGACCGGCCGCCCCTGGGCTGGGGGCACGTGTTCGTCGCGGCCCTGGGCCCCGCGCAGGCGGAGCGCTCGCGGTTATCGGGGGCAGTAGTCGTAGGAGCCGGGCGGCGCGGCCCCGGCCGACGAGTACATGTTGGCGGCGGCGGCGGCGGCAGCGGCGGCGGCGGCGGCGGCGGCCGGGCTCACGGCGGGGTGGTGGTGGTGGTGCGGGTGCGCGTGCGGGTGGTAGCCGTGGCCGCGCAGGCCGGGCAGCGGGTAGGGCGCCGGCCGGCTCTTGGCCCCGAGGTAGTGGTCGTAGGCGGCGGCCGGGTACTTGTAGGGGTGGTGGTGCAGCGGCTCCGACGCGCCCGGCGCCTCCAGGCGCAGCTCGGGGTGCGGGGGGCTGGGCCGGCCGCTGGGCGCGCCGGGCAGCGGGACGAGGCCGCCCGCGCCACCGGCCCCGGGCAGCCCGGGGCTCAGCACCCGCGCCAGCAGCTGCGGCGGGTGCACCGGATCCCCGAGCACGGCCGGGCCGCCCGCGTCGCGCTGGAATTCTCGCCGGGCCTCGGCCGCGTCTGCGTGAAGGGCTAGGGTGAGCGTGGCCGGCCGGGGCCGCCAAGGAGACCCGCAGAGCCACGCGAAGCCCTGGCGGGGAGGCGGCACTTAGCCGCGCTCGGCATCCCCGACCCTTCCCCGCGAGCCCGCCGGAGACCCCCGCGCCCTCCCCGGGGGCCGGCGCCCCTCCGCGGGCGGCAGCGGCGGGCAGGGCGCAGCCGTCGGGCCGGGCGGGCGAGTGCGCGCTTGCCCGCCGCCGCCACGGCCGTTGTGCAACCGGCGCGAAGGCCGCGAGCGCCCCGGGGGTGCAGGCGAGGCCGGGCGCGGCCGCCGGCCCGGGACGGGACGGAGCGCACACAGGGCCGCGACCCGGATCCCACGACCCAGGCCCTACCTTTCTCCGCGCCGTTGGGCTGCGTGGGGGAGGCCACGGGGTTGCGCGAGCGCGCGAAGGCGCTCATGAGCGGCAGCGCGCCGGGCCGGTGGTTCCGAGGCCTGCGGGAGGGAGCGAGAGGCGAGTCAGGGCGGCGCCTCCGCCGGACACCCGGGTGCTCATTCGCCTCCTAAGGACACTCACCAGTCCTCAGGGTCGCAGTCCCGGAAGCCTTTGGCGAAGGGGTTGCTGGCAATCTTGAGCTGCGTGATCTGCAGGGAAGTGGGTGTGAGCCCTGCAGCCCGCAGCCCACCCGACCTCAGCAGAGCACAGGCGAGTGTCAGCAAGAGCTTGCCCGGGAAGGGCCTCTCCCGCTGCCCACGTCTGCTGCCTCCCTCCTGCCTTGGGGGGTCGGGAGCCTCCTCTCTCACTAGAGCACTGCTCTCTGGTGTGCCAAGTGAATGAGAATGGAGACCCTGTGCCCCAGGATGGGAATGTGGTCACCTCTACCCCCCACTGTGCAGTGGGGGGACTGAGCGGGTGCCCTAGGAATCTGGGTAAACCTCGGATCATGCCCCCGATGGGGAGTTTCCGTACTGGTTTGGAAAACAAACTTTCAGGCCGCCGTGACAGTTGCTGCTAGAGAGGTCACAGGAGGCCAGGCCAGCAAGCAAAGGAGGAGGGGGCTGCCGAGGCCGTCAGGGGTGGGGCTCCCGCTGGGTCCAGCTTGCAGGTCTAAGCCCTCCTTCCCTCTGGCAGCAACTGAACATGGCACCCTCTGCCCGTCCCCAGGGGCTCCTCCCTGCAGGCCCTCACCCGGTGGTTCTGGTAGGCAGTAACCGCTGTGAAGCGGGTCTCCTCGAACACAAAGGTTTTGAAGTTCTCCTCTGCATATTTTTCACTGTCTTTGCGTGGGTCCACATAGACCACATGGAATCGAGGCTGGTATCTGTGCATGGAGTTGAGAATGATCTGCAAGACAAGATGGGGACCAGCTCCAGCGGTAGGACTGGCCCCGGACCCGGGTCGGAGCCAGGAAATGGCTGAGGTCTGAGGAGGCAATGAACATCCCGGATAAGTTGGGCAAAACCCTTAACTTGGGGGATGAGGCTCAGACCCATTGGGGACTGCCAGGAAAGCCACTCTAAGTGGCAAAGGATCGATCGGGGTTTAGGTTCTCTTTCCTTAGGTCCCTGACCAGTGCTGCAGGGCCTGCCTGTGGGGGTGGTCACCGTGGGGTGGAGCTCAGCCCGCCTGGATTCTGTAAAACCTCCTGCCCCCATGCATGCCCCGACTTCCAGTTAGAAAGCCTCCTGCATAAGACCAGGACTGGAGTGACGGAAGGAGGGAGAACCCTCTCCCAGGCCGTGTGAGCCCTGCCTGGAGGCCCGCTCTCTCAGCCTGCCCCGCACCCGCACAGCAGTGCTGCCCAAGCTCTGCCTAAGCCTCCAGCCAGCCCTTGGGGACCTGGAGACTCCACCCGGGACAGTCGGACAGCCGGGGAGCCTGGGGAGGGGGTGTCGCTCACGTGGCCATTGTCGTCCAGCAGGTTGTTGGTCAGCTTGAGCTTGTCAAAGGACACAATTTGCTTCATCCACTGCGCGCCCTTAGCAGGTGAGTCCGGGTGGTAGTGCACGCGGCCCGGCGTGGCGGGGTCCGCCTTCCCAGCCACCAGCCAGGAGGAGCTGTGGAAGGCGTACCTGGAGTGGCACCAGGGCAGGGGTCATGCCACGTGAGGGGGAGACGGCCTTGCCCCTCATGTGCCAGGTGAACCCCAAAAGTGCGTCTGCAGAGTTTCCCCACCTGTGAGATGGAGACCTGTGGTGCCACAAGGGCTGGAGCTTTGCCGAGGGGATTGCAGAAAAACCAGAAAAGTCCCACCTGCCCCCAACGCACAAAAAAGAACGCGCAGGGAATCCAGGACTCGGAGTTTGGGCTCCCCCCTTCTCCGCATTTCGCTGCATGCGGGTCCACCCACCCCTGGGTGCTGAGGTGGCAGGAACCCGGATTCGGCCTCCCCAGCTCTCGTTCCTTTATTAATTGCTGTTAATTGTCCGGGTGGCTGAGGCCCGCCCTGAGTAATCTCTGGCGGCCACCCCACCTTTCCGGCCCAGCTCCAGGACCCAGTGTTCCCTGGGGATGGGGGAGGGGGACGAGGCAGTCCAGCTTTCCTTGTGGGAGAGGGAGACACAAAGCGATGGGGGCTGTGTGCTTGGCCCACCGGCCCCAGGCCATGCAGGCCCAGGGGTGTGAGAGCCCTCTGGAACCTGCAGCTCGAGGGGCTCCCAGTCTTTGGGACCCCCTGGGGTGGGTTCCGGAGAGCACCTGGGGGGAGGAGTGAGTCTGGAGTTGGACAGCGGCGGAGGAGGGAGCAGGGGCAGCAGCACAGGTGCCTGGGAGGGCCTGCTTACTAAAGAGCTTCCTGGTGTGGGCCCTCGCAGTTGGTCACCGAGGCTTCCTAGGGTGCCCTCCCAGGTCCTGCGCGCACGCAGCCGGCCCAAGTGGCCCCGAGGGCTCACTCACCGGTAGCGCTTGTCATCCACCGGCACGAAGTCCATGAGCAGCATGTAGTCCGCCATAGGATCCATGCCGAAGAGCTTCACTTGGAACGTGGGGAACATTCGCCTGGGGTTGGTGAGGCCTCAGGTCACCTCCCCTGGGGAAAGGCAGCCCCCTCTCCTTGACCCACCCACCAGTCCCTGGCGGCGGCCCTTCCCTCAAGCGTCGGAGGGCTGCCCAGTGAGCCCAGGCCCTGGCTCTCGTCCCCCTTCCCCCAGGCTCAGCCGCTCTGGCCCGAGTAGGCCCCTACTCCACTGTGGGCACAGCATGGCAGGGCAGCCGCCTGGGCCCTTTTTCTGAAACAGAAATGGCTAGCCCAGGCTGGAGCTGAGCCTTGGAGCCCCAACCTTCCTCTGCCTACTTTGGCTGCATAACCCGCCCTTGCCCTTGCCGAGATGTTTTTGTCTTGGGGACCTAGCCGCAGCCGGCCAGGCGCCTAAGATGCGCGCTTGGCAGAGCCTCTCCAGCTTCCGGCTCCAACAAAGTGAAACCGGGTAGTCCGCGAGATTTTGAGGAGTCCCTGTTGCCCTTTCCGCTGGGTCTGCAACTGCTCCCCAATCCCTCCAGGGTGGCCAGAGCCTTGGAGCCCACAACCCCCGACTCTCAGGCCATGGCCCCATGCTGGAGTCTCCCCACATTCCTCAGGGACACGGGCAAGTTCCGCTTCCCCCAAGACACATAACCCCAAGACACAGCTGCCCAGGGTGGACTTGGCTTGTGCTTTACAGTCCCCCAAATCTCCCCTCCTCTGGCCCCCAACTTAATGACTGGCCGGGGCTCTTGAAAAGACATCCTGAATGGGCTGCTGGCGGCGGGCCGGCCCCGCCTGATGGCGCAGCAGTACCGGCCACTGGGCCCTGGAGGACGGCAGGAGGCTTGGCCTCCACTTGTCCTCCCCACTGCCTCCCCTCAAGGCAGCTCCCTGCGGGCAGTGGGCAGAACATTCACAGAGGCCAGGAGCCAGTCCTCCCGACAGGCCTCTGCCACCGCCGCTCAAAGGCCCTGCGGGTCCCGGGTGCTGCGGAATGTCCGCTCCTGGGGTGAAGCACAGCGCCAACAAGGCCCTTGCTGGGCTGGCAGCTGGGCTGCCACTGTCCTCAGAAGGGCGGGTGTGCCCAGGGACAGCAAGGAGAGCCTGGGGAAAACCTACGAGGCCAGAGGAGCAGAGCACAGGCCCCAGGTTCCCCAGGGCAGAGGGCCGCTGCAGGGAAACAGAAACCCAGAGGCGGCTTTGCAAACAGGCCCTGGGCTCCCCTTGGCTGTGCGGACGCGGAGCCGGTGTGTACATTAGACACAGCCCAGCACCCGCCTTTGTCTGCTGGTCAAATCGGGTGCATCCGCAAAACTCGTTCCCCTTCTCTCTCGGCCCTTAATAAAACAAATACAGGCCCATTGGAAGGCGGCGGGCCGCTCGTCGCAGAGCCAGGCGCCACAACTGCCCAAAATTTAGGCTGGAGAAAACTCCTAGCAACCCCACTGCACAGAGCTAGCTGCTTTTTAGGGTCCTAGTTTTCTCCTGAAATTGTCCAGACCGTTGCCAGACTGCAGCTCTTTATCTCGCCCGCATAGACTGAACTCCGGAACCCAAACGGAGTTCCTTTGAGGTGGGATCTGCTGGGAGCTGCTGGGCGGCCGCCCGCTCCCAGCCCCGTGCGCTCCGAGACAGCCGCTTCCCGGCGCGCGGCGGGCTCCCGCGGGTCGGGCGGGCCGGGCCGGTTCCCTCCCGCCTCAGCTGAGGCCGGCAGTGCTAGGAGGAGCGCGCGAGGCGGCTGTCGCCGGAGCCGGGACCGCGCGGAGCGAAGGAGGCGGCAGGGCTGAGAGGGACCCGCAGGTGGCCGGGCCGCGCCCCCGACCCGGGTTCTCGGCCCCACTCGCGCGGATCCGGACGAGGCCCCGCGGCCCGAGAGCGGCCGCACGTGGGGAGGGTCGCGCGGAGGGGCGCCCTGACCTGCCGGCCTTGGTGACGATCATCTCGGTGCCCAGCTGGTTGAACTCGTCCCACAGCGCCTTCATCTCCAGCTGCACGCTCACGCTGGCCACCTTCGCGTTCTTCTTGACCGGCGCCTTGGCGGCGGCCGCGCAGCTGGCCCCGGGACCCTCGGGCTCGGCGGCGCTGGTGGCGGCCCCCGCGGCGGGCGCGAACGGATAGGCGTGCGGCTGGGGGCCGGGGGCGCCGGGGGCAGCGGCGGCGCACGGGTCGTAGCGCGGCGGCGGTGGCTCGCGCGGGCCGTATGGGTCGGCGCCGGGCGACGCGGCGCCCGGGAAGCCCCCCGCGGCCCCCAGGCTGCTCAGGCTGCTGGCCGTGAAGGCTGCAACGTCGCAGAAGTGCGAGAGCTGCGTGAGCCACGGGCTGGACACGGCGGAGATCATGACCCGCGGGCCGCCGCCGCCGCCCCGCCGCCGAGCTGAGCGCTGCCCCGCGCCGCGGGCCGAGTGGCGGGCGCTGCGCTGCGTGCGCCCCGGGCCGCGCCGCCCCACACCGCGGGCCGCCCCGAGGAGGGCCCCGCCCCGCCCCGCCCCGCGTCCCCCCTCCGCCGAGACAATGGCCTCGCTCCCCTCCCCCGGCCTCGCCCCTCCCCCTCCTTCCCCCTCCGCGGCCCCCAGCCCGCCGCCCGCCCGCCCGGGCCCCCGACCGCCCCGACCGGCTCCCCGAAGCGCCGGCCCGGCCGCGCCGCTCTGCGCCCTCCCGCGTCGCCCGGCTCCTCTCCCTCGCCAGGCTTTCTCTCTCCAATTCGTTATTCCTTTACCTTTGTCTTCCTCATTTAGACTTTCCCTCCTAATCATTTTTCCTTCTTCCAGTATCTTTAGTTTCTCTGTATTTCTCTTTTGCTTTCTGCCTCTTCCTCTTTTTCCTATGTCCTCGCCTGTCTTTGCACTCTACTTTTTTAAATCACTCTTTGTCTTTGTTTTACTCTGTCCTTTTCCTTTGATTTCTGTATGTCCTTCTCTGGTTTTCATGATTTTTCCTCCTTTTTGAAAAAAAAATTAAAAACCAAAGTCTTTCTCTTTTTTTTTTAATAACTTTACTTTGTCTTAAGTTTTTCCCTCATTTTTCTCTTGTCTTTTGTTCTGCCTCTCTTTATTTCTGTTTCATGTCTTTCTTTTTTCTCTCCTACCTTCTTTTTCGGGTTGTCTGTGTTTTCTCTCCTTTTCTCAATTTCATCTCCTCCCGGCCTCCCTCACCACTTTTTCTCTCCTTTTTCTTTCCCCCAGCTCCCTTGCAATCTCCCCTCCCACCTCGGTCCTCCCACCTCGCCAAACTCATGGCCACCTCTGCTGTCCTTCCCGGCTTCCACTCGCCCCCCCCCCCAGCCTGCATCTACCTGCTTGCCCGTGCCCAGCTGTCTCGGAAGCTGGGCCCCCAGGCTGGTGGGGGGACAGGCTTTGGGTGGGGTGGCCTCAACCCCAGAGTCGCAGCCGAGAGCCTGGAGCCCACCCCAACAAGAGTACCCTCCACTTACTCTGTGACCGGGACCCACGGCAGCCCAGGCAGGGGGTCTGGCGGGCAGCCGGTGTAGACACGGTCAGGAGGCTCACCTTCCATGTCCCTGGTGACGGTGCTGAAGTGCATCCCGGCTGGAGATCCTGGCAGCTGGCGAAGCTTCGCCTGGTCGGGGCGCCAGGGACCCCGGTGGGAGGTGCGCTCGGCAGCCTCAGCTGCAACCAGAGAGGCGATGCTGAACGCACTGGCCCGGGGAGACAGAGGGCTCCGTGCATCCATAGGCGCCCAGCGGCCTGGCCGGCGCCGCCTCTGACTGCTTGTGCCCAGCAGCACCGCACCCAGCCCAGCCCACGGGCCGGGGGCGGGGGCCTGCAGTGCCATTCACAGCTGCCGGCCCGGGCCCAGGGGATTATGGCGTCATGGGCCCTCCACCTGGGGCTGGTATCGGGGACCCAGATGAGTGCAGCACCCTGGAAATGCGGGGTCCTCCTGCTTTCCAGGCTCTCTGCCCCTCGCCTCTGCTCCCAGGGACCTCCGAGGCCAACGCCCTTTAAACATCCCCCACTTCTCCTGCCAAGGCCCGGCCTCCCTCTGAACAGCGAAGCCACCATCATCTTCTACAGCCCCGGAGGAGAGAGAGGTGGGTGGCTATGCCAAGAGCACCCAGCCCCAGCCCGAGGTGGCAGGGCAGGGATGAAGCTCCTAGGGCTGCCTGGGCCAGCCCTGCCCCAGCCCTTGGCCCCTCCCGCCTCCCCCTCCTCCCTGACTGCCCCTGCACCTGGGTGAGGAGAGGGCAGCTCGGCTCCCGCGCCGGCCACTGGCAGCCCCAGGGCTGGAGCGTCCTCTGTTCCTCGTTTCTCAGCTCAGCAGGGCAGGACGCGGCCCAGCAAATGCCCCACAGCCCCCTGAGGTCAGCTCGCTGTTGTGGCCCGGGACCTGAGCGGAGGGACGCCGCCCAGGCCGCGCAGCCCGGGAGCCCGAGCGTCACGCGCACCCGCGCGCACCGCCCGCCTCTGGCCAGGACGCTTATACATCCGGAGGGTGGGCAGTGCCCGCTCCTCCGACCTCCCTGCGCACCGGCCGAGCGCAGGGAGGGCTGGGGGCGGGGCCTGGCCAGCCTCGGGAGCCGAGGACACGTCGGAGAAGTCAGGCCGCTGGGTCCAATGCTGCCGCCTCGGCACCCGTCAGCTGGCCTGCCCGCTGGGGAAAGGCCCTGCAGCTGAGGTGCCCAACCAGGCTGGGCAGAGCGAGGCGAGGCCCGCCCCTCAGCCTCAGGGCTTCTAGGCCCAGGCGTCCCTAATGCCAAGGCCTGACTTGGCCCACGCAGTCCCCACCTTCTGTCTGCGGGGCCTCCTCTGACCAATTCCTCGTGTCCATGGCCTTCCTGTCCAGGGTCTCTCCAGCTGGGTGTCAAGGCTGGAGCCTCTCTGCCCCCCAGGAGCCTCCCTGGCCCCATATTGAGGTGCCGGGGGTCAGGGCCTCGGTGTCCAAGGCCTCTCTGGGTACACCCCAAATGTAGGCCTGGGCTTGCGCTTGTTTGGGATGGGAGTGGAAAGCAGGCAGCCTCTCCCAGGGTTTTACAGTCTCAGGGCCTCAGACCTGGGCTGGAGAGGGCACTAGCTGGGGCTGGGAAGGCACAGGGAACTGAAGACCAGGGGCCGGCTCTGGGGCTGAGACCCAGGAAATCGTGTGAGCCTGAGAGTGCTGTGTGTCCGGGAGCCCATGTCCTGCCGCAGGCCTGCAGCTGGAGTTTTGTGGACTGTGTTGGGAAAGGGAAGCTGTCACCAGGGCTTTTCCGCAGCCCTGAGTGGCCATTTGGGGCCATGACGGTGACAGTGACTTGTGTCACTCAGTGACAGTGTCTAGTGAGGAGTGCTGTGTGGGGACCTGCTGAGCCCTGGCACCTTTCCCTCTTCCCTGAGCAGAGCCAGGCTGTTGCCCCCAGGCCCCTAGGAGAAGCTGCTCCTAGTGGAGGGGAGGACCCCAGGGAGGAGGGTTGGTGGGAGCAGAGCATGGGCGTGCTGGGGGGGGGCACCCAGAGAGGCCCTGGGCCCTGCAGGCTGTGCGTGGGTTCGGGTGCGGAGGCATGAAAGTGGGGGTCCTGCATGTGGTTTTTGCATTATCTAGGGTGCACATTGCCCCAGACTGCAGCGGTGCCCGAGGTTGTGTCCTGTGCAACTGAGGGAACGTTCCACACGTGGGCATGTGAGGGCAGCCGCCAGATGTTGAGCCTGCGGGTGAGGCCGGCATTGAGAAGGGAGAAGTGAAAGTGAAAAACCCTGGGGCCTCCTAGGACTCTGCGTCAGCCCCTAAGGCACAGTCCTGAGGTCCCCAGACCTCTGCATCTGAGGTGGAGCAGGGAGCAGAGCCCTCCCAGCCCCCAATTAACCCCTTCGTGCAGGAGCCGGACGGTCAGCGGGCTGATCGGCAAACGCTCTGCCGTCGGAGTGGAGGAAGCCCGGGCGACCAGGCGGGCGGCGCTGGGAAGAGGCGAGGGGCCCCCGCGGCACTGTTCCAATGCCTGATCAACTCCGCCCCAACCGCTGTCCGTACTCGATCGATTTCGGAACCCCGATGCCGCTGCTCAAAGCCGGGGCCCTCCGGAGCCCTCGGCTAAAGGGGCCTGAAGCCCACGAAGTGCGAGGCCGCCGCCTCCACCACCCAGCGGGGCAGGGCTCCTTGGACCCTCCCTCCCTCCTGGGCGCTGCACCGCCTGCTGGCTCCCGCCACTCGCCTGCGCTCCCGCCACCCGCCACCCGCCGCCGCCCCGCCGCCCGCACGCAGCCTAGAGGTAGAGCGCCCGCTGGCTGGTCTAGGCCCCGCACACAGCGGTTCCGCACGGAGCGCAGAGCCCTGGCACAGGCCCGCGACAAGCGCTCCTCTCTCACCTGGACCGGCCGCGGCTCCCTTCCGCCTCGCTCCCCCTGCCGGCCGCACCTCCGTGACGGCGAGGTAGGAGTCCTGGCCTGCCGTGCGCCAGGAGAGCAGGGGCAGCCTGGGGGCTCGAGCTGCACGGGGGCTGACTCCTCAGGGTGCGATGCAAGGCTGGAGCCTGGGCGGCTTGGTCCCTCCTCCACGTGCAACGCAGAGGGAGGACAAGCCCCGCATTTCTTCCGGCCACGGGCTGCGCGGCGGGGGCTACCAGGAGACCATTGTACAGGCTGGAAAACCGAGGCTCGGGGACCAGAAGCTTGGCTGAGTGCAGGAAGCTGGAGGGGCGGCATGGGTGAAGACTGGCCGCAGCGTTTGCCTTGCCCTCGGGCCCTTTGCGCAGCGTGCAGGGTCCTGCGCGGCTCCCTAGGGAATCCTAGCACTGCCCCGGGGTCCGGGATGCGGAGACTCACACTCCCTCCTCCACCCCCGCGTCTTCGGAGTTTCGAGTGAAGCAAGCCCTAATTTCGGAAGTTTTCTCCCCAGCTCGATGGAGGTTGCTCCTGGAGAATCTTGGCCGTGGGGCTGTCTGCCCAGCTCCGCCTCCCTGGGCTCGCTGGCTCCCCAGGGGAGCCGTCAGACAGGCGCCCTCACGCCCACCCAGCGGACCCCACTCCTCTCTTCCTGTCTGTCACAAAGGCTCAGAGCCTTGCCCGCCGCTCAGCACTCACTCAGCACCCTCTGTTCTCAGCCCTGGAAGGACCCGCACACCCTCCAGTCTCTGGCGGGCCCACAGTGCACCGATCTCCCAGCTCGTGTGTCCCCAGACAAGGTGCCCATGACCCGCGCCCCCAGCATGGGTCCCAAGCCGTTTGCAAATACACACACAGGCGACCCACGCGACATCAGCACGGGGGTGGCACCCAGGAGTGCGCAATGCGCGGGGACCCTTCCTCCAGGCAGGGAGGGAGCAGAATCGGGCTGTGTCCTCCGGGGGCGCAGAGGGAAGCGCTGAGAGGAGCTGAGCTCCGCTTGGCCCTGCTAATTCGTTTTAGGACTGATCGCCTGGAATTGCTTCCCGCGCCTTCCTAGACGCAGCCTCGGGTCTTGGAGGAAGGCTGGGCGGGGAATCAGGAGCAGCCCGCACCCGGCCCTTCCACCGCCGCCAGCCTCTCTGCCCCGGGCCCCGGCTGCCCAGGGGGCTGGTACTGAGCTGCCCCGGGGCCCAACCTTCGCGGGAGACTGGAAAAGCAGGCGCGCCCCGGAGGTTCTGTGCTCTCTTCCCGGCGCAGTTCCCACCTCTTGACTTGCGCAGCGACCCGGGCCCTCCCCTCCGGCACGCCCCATCGTCCCTCCATCCCACGAAAGTGCTCGGCCCGCGACACCGGCGAACGCGACATTCCGGGTGACCCTCGTGGGCGTGGACGGGCCGAGACCCTGAGCCCTGGAGGCGGGCGCCAGTGCTATGCGCAGGGCTGCTTGGCTGTGGCCTCTGTCCCTTCTAGGGCCCCCAGTTGACAAGCGCGGAGAAGGATCTCGGGCACCCCTGGTGGGGGAGGGGCGGCCTCGAGGCTGCCTCAAAACTGGGGTCGCACGTGTCGCCCGCTCGCGGCAGCGCTAGTGTCTGCGCAGACGCGGTGGGTTTACAGACCCTCGGGCGGTGCTGAGTCAGAACTGGGGGTCTTGGTGGTGTGGACTGAGCTGGAGCCCCAACAGGGACCAGGCCCACAGCGAGGGAGGGGAGGAGAGGGAGGGGCTTCCCTGCCCCACCAGAGTGTCTGTTGTGCCACGGGACACTGCCTGGTGGGGGTGGGGAAGTAGGTGACCCCTCTTACTTAGCCTGGGATCTCAGTGGGGCCCCTCCCCAGCCTCTCACTCAGGTGGCCCCTACTGCTCCTTGAGTCTTCCCTTCCTGGGCTCCTCCCTTGAGGGGTGGGGGCGGCCCCCCCCACAGGAAAGGAAGCCTCTGTGGAGCCCCCTCCAGGTGTCCTCCGTGGTGTTAGCCCAAACTGCAGGGGCTTGGGAAGTGCTCTGTGACTGGCCCTCAGCTCCTGGGTGCTAGACAGCAGGCATGAGCCCTGCCCAGGAGCCCCAAGCCCACAGTGGGGTTCACTAGAGGGGGGCCAAGGACTTCAAGGAGGTGTCCCTATAAGCCTGGCCAAGCAGAATGGCCTGGGAGTTAGGAACAGCCTGGTGTGTACACTCCTCTGGCTGGGTGGCTGGTGGGTGGGGAGAGGCCCTGGGCAGGGTGGGGTGAGGAGTGGCCTAGGTGCAGCTTGGCCCCAGGGCAGGGCCTGACCCATCCCAGAGTCCTAGTGCCAGGCCCTTGGGGCCCAGTGACTGCAGGGTGAACAAAGAGGGAAACTGAGACCCTGAGAGAGGCAGATGTGGGAGGGTTATTGGGTGGGTAGGAGAGAAGACAGGACAGAGAGGCACAGCCCCTGGTGACACCAGCCTCCTCAGAGCTGGGAGGGGATGGGCCAGGGTCTGCACAGCCACGCATACAGCTGGCCCCCAGCCTCCCATCTGCCCAGGCCTGGCTGTCTCCCCCTAACTGTGGGTGCTGTGTTCTGGGCCACGTTCCCAGGAGGCCAGGTGGGGGAGATGGTGAGGGGCTGCCTAGGCCGGATGGGTGATGGCACCCCCTGCCCCCTGACCTCACTGGGCACCAGGGCCCCCTGCAGACTGGAAGTTCCCACAACTCCAGAACAAACAAACAGACAGACAGACTGATGGACAGCCAGGCCCTGGGCCCCTCTCCAATTTCTGAGCCTGTTGATTTAGCTGCCCACTTGGCGGGAGGACCCAGCCACATGGGGAGCTGGCTGTCCATCTGTCTGTCCATCTACTGGCCACACTAGCCCCTCCTCCCCGGGTGCCAGCAGGCAGAAGTGAGGCTCGGAGACCGGATGCCTTATATGCAGGCTGGTGAGGAGGCCGGACCTCTCCCTGGGGCGGGGAGGGGGATGTGGCAAACAGCCCCTGCCAGCCCCTCCCTTCCCTCTGTGTCCCCGGCATGGGAGCCACACTTTCCAGGAGAAGGGACATGCCCTCAAACCCCTGCAGGTGTGCCGTTAAAACATGGACACTTGCAGGCTGTCCCCCAGGTCCCTGTGGGCAGCAGGGGAGCCGACTGAATAGCAGTCCCCATCTCCCGGTGCTCAGGCACCCACACTGCCACGTGCACACACACAAGCGTGGGCGTGAGCACACATGTACACACACCAGGCACATGATCAAACACACATACACGTGTGAGCACACCATATACTATGACCATGGCCACACCTGTACACATGCACACGCTGGACACAGACACAGAAGTGAGGTTGGGCACACACTCTGCACATGTGCAGACACCTGTGCATGCACCATGTGCATGCACATGTGTGAGCATGGGCGTGTACGCACACTGCACACGCAGACACAGGCCTGTGAGCATTGGCACACACGTACACGCGACGCTGACACAGACACCAGCACAGGAGTGCACACATGTGCCGGCTCATCACTCACAGTGGCCACTGTGGCTCCTCTTCAGTGACGATGACGCTCATTTCAGTAACTCAAGTGATCCAAGGGCCTTAGATTGACGTGACGTGGGCGAGGCCTGTGTGGAACCTGGTGCCACGTGATAAGGGAGAATACAGCATTTCAGTTCCCTCGTGTCAGACCGTCCCCTGAGGGTGACACACAGATGATGACCCTCAGGAGAAGGTCCGACTGGTGTGCCAATGCCGTGGACATTGGCACAGGAGAGACTCCCACAACGGGACGGGTCAACAGGGACCCTCTCTGGTGGGAGCCCCTGGGAGGCCACTTTCTGTGCTCAGACCCCAACCCGGACCCTGGCCTGGGGGTCCATGAGCCTGGGCCGCCGTGAGGAGTGAGGACCCTGGACAGGCCAGAGGCGGAGAGGAGTGGCGGCAGCACCGTGATACGGGGCGCGGTGAATCTGTGCTCCCGGAAATCGCTGGGTATGTTGCGTTGTTCCTTAAAACAATTTAAAATACTCAAACATATCGAACTTGGAATTTCCATTAAATGCTTGATTAACTCAAGTTGTCCACACAGTCAGTGTGCCAGCCAAGAGAAACTGTGTGTGGAAATCCAGTCCGAGTGCAGACGCTGGCAGAGCCCCCAGGGCTGCCGGATCGTCCCTGCCAGCCCCTGCCAGCCGGGCCCACGCCCAGGCGCCTGGTCCGGCATGCGGAGCCTCCGCGCCCACTGCTCTGGGTCGGCCCACCTCGGCCTTCTGCCTCTGCCTGTGGGAGCCAGCCATACCCCTGTGGCCTTCCCAGGGAAGCCCTCACGGAGCTGGGGCTAAAGGCAGGTGGACTGCCCAGGCTGGGGGAGGTGTTGGGGACACTACTGTCACAGCAGAGTCAGCATAAGGGCAGAATAGCTTGACAGCAAGGCTCCCGCATGGGACCCCCAGCAAAGGGCCAGCACCCCATGAGCAGCGCAGCCAGACCTCCCTCCCGCTTTCCCGGGGAAGGAGCTGGTCGAAAGGGCAGGAATAGCATTTCATTTCCAGGGAGAGCAGGGCTCCTGCAGACAGGGCCCTGTCCCCTCTGCCCTTCGGAGCAGGGAGGAACCAGGGCGGTGGTGTGTCTTAGTGGTCAGGAGCTGGGGCCAGGGGTGAGCCTCATCCTGCAGGGCTCTGTGTCCGGGCACACCCCTTGACCTCCCCAAGCGTCAGTGTTTTCATCTGAGAAATGGGAGAAATGGCTCGAGGCCACACAGGGTGGACCAGGTGAGCTCAGGTGGGTTCCTCTGCCAATGTCACCATTTTTGCTGCCTGGCCCCCTTGGGCCACCCCCAAATCCCAGCTGGTCCCCCCCCCCTGCAGTGTGAGTAGGTAGTTGCACCCTCCCCCTTCCTGAGGAGCCTCCAGGCCCAGCAGGGGCTTGGGGAGGGGCATCCTCACCGTGCCCCTGGGAAGCCCAGTTATGCGCCCTCTCCTAGCTTCCGCACTGGGTCCCTGTGCCTGGACTCAGCCTCGGTTTCCCCATGTTCACGAGTGTGCCCCAGCCCCACCCAGCCCCGGCAAATCCCTCCCTCCTCCGAGGCTCTGCTGAACCAGGTTGGAATTTCTCAAAAGCAAACAAACAGGCAAGCTCAGAGCTGCAGTTCGCAGAGCTCAGATTCCTCCCTGGTCTGCCTGAGCCAGTGTCAGGCCGGCCTGCTGCCCCACGGCAGGCTGCACAGGGTGGGGCCCTCAGCCGAGCACCCCCTGCCCACCAGTTGCTGGACCTGCACAGGCCCGGCTCAGAGCCTGTGTCCCAGACCCAGCAAGGGCATAGGAGGCTGCAGCCATCGTGCTGAGCTTGGGCTGGGAACGGCAGGGCTGGAGGTGAACGGGACCCACTGAGGGACAGGGCTGGGGACAGTGCTGGTGCCTCAGGCATGGCTGGGGGCATGGAGGGTGAGGACTGGAGGGGTCGGGCTCAGAGGAGGGACAGGCCAGGGTGGGTAGTGGGCTGTGGGGGAGGTGACCAGAGGTGGTCACCGGAGCAGCGGTGATGTCAGGCCCACAGCAAGGCTGGGCAGGGCGTGGAGGCCGCGTGGGAATGTGGGGGTGGGAGAGGCGGGCGGGGGCTGGGAGGGCACCCCAAGGGGCCATGGGGCTAGTGGGGAGGGCCGGGTGAGGGGAGGGGTGGGGGGGCTCTCGCCAGGTGGTCTTAATCTCCTCAGTGAAATAGGAGTCCTGAGGGGGAGGTGGGAGCTGGAGACAGCTGCGGGGAGGGGGCCGGGCTGCCAGCCCCTGCCTGCCGGCCCACTCCCCAGTCAGTCCCAGGACGGGTCCTGGGCTGGGACTTGCAGCCGGTCCTTCCACCCACCCCTCCTCCCCGGCTTCTTCTGCCTCTGCCTGGATGACTCCAGTGGCCCAGAGGGTCTGGCATGGGTCTGTGTATGTTGTGGGGGTCGCCTGGGCCTTCCCGCTCTCCTGGCAGCTGGTGGTGGGTGGGGGCAATTTTGCCTCTACCGAAGCCCCCTCCCACAACTTGGGTCCCCTCCAAGCTGCTGTCTGCTCTGAGGTAATGCCAGTGGGGCTGGGGGCTGCAGGGCGGAGGAGGGAGTGGACCCTGGCTAGGCCTGGACCCTCAGCTTGCCCCAGCCAGCCCAGCACCAGGACCAGAAGGACAGGGGTGGGCAGCTGCCTCACTCAGGCTTCCATCTCCCCTCTACCCACCGAGGGGGTGGGTGAAGTTGGCCTCTGCCGCCGGGATAGGAGGGCGTGGGCGGCGTGGAGGCACCAGCTGCCCTGTCCTGCTGAGTGGGTGCCTGGCACCAGCTGTGCTGGGCAGACAGACAGACGGATGTGAGCTTTCACCGGTGCCCCAAAGCCAATCCAGCCCCTCCCTCCAGGGTGTTTGCCAGGACCGACTGACCCAGCGGCCACCCCATCCTGGGCGGGGGTGTGGGCGGGCGCCGGGCTGTCTCAGGCTCCCTGGGAACAGCCAGGCCCTGGGCGGTGGGTGTGAGTGTCTGAGGTGCCCACTGCAGCTGGAGGTCAGGCCCAGCTGGGCCCTGCACTTGCTGACTCCCCCTGTTCCTTGGGGCTGTCAGGCTGGTGCTGGCCCCAGGATGCTTGCTGTTGTGTCTCCACTCCCTTCCAAGCCAGGCTTGGGGTCACCCGAGCTTCAGGGGACAGGGAAGGTGGCCCTGAGAAGACTTGCCTGGCCCGTGGCCTCAGATGTCATCAGGGCGGCACAGGAGTCCTGCTGGGCCAGCCCTCGTGAGCTGAAGGCTGGGCTGGGGGCTCAGAACCCTGGAGGAAGGGGGGACTGGCCCCCGAGCCTTCCCCTCTCTCCCGGAGAGTTCCCTCATGTGCCCTCTAATGTCCATCCCCTGCTCCTCCTGCCTGGCTCTGCACATGCAAGGCAGGTGACTGCTGGTCACTCCCACCTTAGAGTGAGTTGTTGCGATCAGGTTCTTTCCTAATGTCGCTGCGCCCAGCCAGAGTCTGAACTCAGGGCAGAGTGTCTTTCAGTCTAGGGAGGTGAAATGGGGCGATATCCTGCACACATCTGCTGGGCTGTCGCGGGGCAGAAGCAGCAGCCCAGGTCTAAGGGGAGACAGTTCTGGAAGGAGGTCTTGCTTCTAAATGAAGAAGTGCTAGGCAGTCATCACAGTTGCCTGGGTAACAGCAAACAGGGGGCACCCAAGGGGGAAGGGAGGAGACCCTGAACTGTATGGACTGAATCTGAAGGGCGTTTCCCTGATTCCAGCATTGGGCGCCCGGCTCTGCTTCCTGGGGACAGAGGCCCCTCTGACACTCAGTGTGCACCTGGCGTCTGCCATAGAGCAGGGGCCCGATAGCTCCTGGCCCAGATGCTGCAGCAGCAGGGAGAGCGGGGGGTGGGGGCATGTGTTGTGGGTCAGAGGATACGGGCAGAGGTCTGAGGCTGCAGCTGTATGTGACATATCCCAGTTCCAGCCACCGGAGCCTTGAGGGTGTTGTGAGAATTGATAAAAATGAGTCTCGGGCGCCGAGCACAGTGTCAGCAAACGATACTGTTACGTATACCATGTCCGCACATGTATGTGCAGCTGCCTCGTACCATGCAAATTACACCATCATGAAGCAGCACGGGTCATGGGGGTTGCTGAGGACCCTGCCCCGGGTCTGGACAGCAGCCTCTGGGTATAGGATGTCACCTCCTCCATTCTACATGTGTTGCCTTTTAAAATGTGGCCCCAAGGGTCTCCAGCTCTGATCTGAGCTGGACGTCTTCACATCGGCGCCCAGGCCCTTCTAGACCTCCTGGCATTCCCAACCCCAACCATAATCCGTCTATGGCCTGAACCTAGTCCAGAGCCACTCCCCGTGGCCAGTGTGGACAGCCAGGATCAAGCATCTTGGATTTCAGACAGGGGGACCCCCCACCTGGTGGCAGCTGACACCTGAGCCTAGTGGCAAGGAGCAGGGGTGAGTGACCTGGCTGGACACAGCGGCCATGGGAACAGTTAGAAAATTTCAGTGTCACTGGCTCTAGTGCCAGAGGGGAGACCGAGGCAAGGCCTGGGCATCCACACGGGGCCACCCCAGCCACCCTGTCTAGCCCTGCTGTCCACCCGCCCGCCCAGGCAGAAAATGGCCACTTCCTCCAGCCCCCGCCCCAGGGACAGACACGGAGCTGGCAAAACAAACAGGCCATTCCTCCCGTGGCCGGCGGCTGGTGATGGATGGCAGAGGGGCTGGCCGTGCTGATGGACGACTGCCCGTCATGTGTGGGCCAGGGCGGGCCTGTCCCCACCTCGGTACAGGCACAGACACAGACTCCTGAGCCGAAGTGCCGGCCTCGCCCCAACCAGTGGTGCTCCCGGCGCAGGGACTCTGGGGGACTGAGACGCAGCACACGGGTCCCCGGAGCCTCCAGCTCTCCATCCACGGCACAGTGGGGGCCAGCCATCGTGGGTGCGGTGCTCCAGGGCACCTCCCCGGCTCCCGGCAGTTGTCCAAGGGCAAGAGCCCCCTCCTTGCCCTTCCGCAGCCGGGGCTGGCTGGGCCGGCGTCCGCTGAAGCCTTTCCCGGCACCTGTCTGTGTGTGCAGGGGCCCGGGAGGCCTCCAGGCGGGGCCCAGCCCTGGGTGGGAGGAAAGGCCCTGGGGGGCTGCATCCCCGAGTTCGGGAGGGCCGGCAGGCACACAGGAAGGCTATAGCGTGAACAGAAGCTGGGCCATGGGCTGGGGATTGGGGGTCTGGCAGGGCCACACTGCCCTGGCCCCCAAAGGCCCAGCGTCTTTCGTCCTGGTCAGCTACTCTGAGACTGGTGGGGTCCAGGATTTTCACTGCAGAGATGGGCAACTGAGGCTCAGGGAGGTCTGGCTGTAGGGAACACAGGCCCAGGCTGAGGGAGCCTGAGTGTGCCCTGAGCCCACCCATGCCTCCAGGCCAGGCCGGCTCAGAGCCTTCCGGTCCCCCCTGTCGGCCACCTGTGGGGGCCTGAGGGACACCCAGCTACCGAGCCCGAGGCCTGCTGCAGCAAAGGCCACCCAGCTGGTGGCTGGCTGGAGAGGAACGGGCAGCTGCGGCCAGGCCTCTGACCCTCCGGCTGCCTAGCACCGCCAAGAGCACGTCTGGCCGGGAGGAAGCTTCCGAGACCCCCACTTCCTGAACCTCAGAGTGGGCTGAGGCCCCACTTCCGCCCAGAGCCCCCAGCCCTGCCCTCGGCCCCTTCAATCCCAGTCCTGTAGCCCCACAATCCCGCAGCTCCGGGCTTCCTGTTGCGGGGGTGGGGGTAGTTGGGCAGGGTGACCAGGACACTCGCCCAGGTCTGGGGTCAGCAGGGCAGGAAGCCCCATTGAATAGGGTGTGGAAGGCCTGGTGGGTGGGGGCTGAACCGAAGGGTGACCTCCCCTGGGGACAGGGCTGCCCATGGAGGAAGGTCATGACCTCTGCCGGGAGGACCCACAGGATCCAGGCTAGCCCAGTGGTTCAAGGCCGGCCCTGCGGGGCCGCCGCCAGGTGATGCTCCCACGCAGCTGCCGGCTTCTGGGACTGGACCCAGGGTGGCCTAGGCCCACGGTCCCCACCGAGAGGGGCTGCAGAGCAGCAGGTGGTGCCCGGCAGGGACTGTCTCAAGGAGGCACCTCGGCGCAGGGCGGGTGGGTTTTGCCTCCCTCTGACTGGAGCTGTGGGGCGAGGGCAGGGGGCCCGGGGGCTCTCAGGCCTGGTAGCCCAGTGTGTTTCGACTGTGCCTCCCGGGCTGGGTGAGGCTGAGACAGGGGCAGGAAGTCTGGGGTCTGGCCTGGCTGGCAGAATGGGGGCAGAACCAAGGCCCACGCAGGGCAGGAAGTGGCCCTGGACTCCAGCGGGGTGGGGTAGCCTCTGAGGGGCCATTTCCTCCCTGGAACATCCTGCCTGGGCAGCAGGAGGGAAGAGGGCTCCAGCCCGGGCCACGCAGGAAGGGCCTGGGGCTCAGCATCCCCTTGCCTGGGCCCCAGGAGCTCCCAGGAGGGAATGACCTCATGGCACAGCTGGGCCTTCCCCAGCCCCCACCCAGCCCAGAGCCCCCGGCCTCTCCCCTCAGTGCTGTCAGCCCCACTCTCCCAAGGCTGGGATCTCAGACCCCAGACCAGCCTCAGTTTCCCACAGGGACCATGGCCTGGGCCCTCCCAGTCTGTGTGTGGGACGAGGAGCTGAGGGAGTGGCCCTACAGGCGGCACCCGGGCCTCAGAGCTCAGCTGGAACCGTCAGGCCCAGCTGCCCCTGCTCCGGGCCAGGGAGGGGGTCAGCAGCACCCCCTGGGGCCCCATGGCCTAAATATAACCCGAGCAGGCGCCCGACCGGGAATAGAGACCTCTGTCAGCCCCCAGCAGGTGCTAGTGGGAAGGTCAGCCTGATTGGCAGGGGTGCTGGCAGGCGGGCAGCCAGGAGGGGGTCATGTGAGTGTCCGGTGGCATGGCCCGAGGGTGGGGCAGTGTGTCCCCTGTCCTCACAGGACAGCTGGGTGCCCAGCCCGCCCTGCTCAGGGCAGCCCTGGACCCTGCCCTTGCCCGCGCCCCACGTCTGAGGCTGTTGCCAGGCCCCAGGAAGGGCGGGCCGGCCCGGCGTGGCAGCGTGGCCAAGCCCTCACGCACAGGGCCGGCCCTGCCACTCTGGCCGGGCACCGTCTGGCCTCTGCAGCCTCAGCCCCAGGCCCGCAGCCCCCCATGGGAACAGACCTGTCCATCTGGCCACATAGGGTCACTGAGGCACAATCTCTGGCCCTGCCCGACATCCCTCTGTACCTCGACTCTGCAGGGCTCTTCTGTCCCCTTCACCCTCGGACTCCACCCTGTCCTGTGTGCTGTCCTTGTCCTCCCCCCCAAAGAAAGCCCCACAAAACCCTCTTCTGGCTGCTCTGAGCTGACAACGAGCCCAGCTGATGGAACTCGATCCAGTGTCCTCTGGAGTCCCCTCTGGACCTTGCCTCCTGTCTCAGCGTCTGCAGGGTGGCAGGTGGGGCCAGGCTGGAGCAGGGTCCCTGCCCTCTCCCACTTTGGCCCTCAGGCCGTGTCCTCTCTGGCCCTGCTGCTCCATTGCCCTAAGCACGGCTTTCTCTCCCTCTCCTTCCTTGAGAGAGGAAGTGTCCAGCTATCTGCACATATGCTGGAAAACACCACACAGACCTGAAAGAGAGGGAGCCTTCCAGTTTCCAGCTGTGGTCCTGTGCAAGGGCCCTGGGGCAGGAGTGGCAGACTCGGGGAGGGGAGGCCTGTCTGAGGCATTGAGGGACCAGTGGCCTAGTCTGACCCTTGGAGAGGGAACGGGGCAGGGCAGGTGGAGGGGATGGTGGAGGCTGTTAAGCTTGAGACACCCAGCTGCCCTGGACCCCCCTGAGGTGTTTGTTGATTGAATAAGTGAGTGTTGCCATCTCAGAGGACAGAATCCCAGAACCTTGGGCTCTAGGACGGAGTCTTGGGTCTAGAGACTCCGACTGAAAAGAACCCCAGGGAATGAGTCATATCTGGCCAGCCTGTTGCAGTCTTCTGCCCTACTTGCATGCTCCTGGTGATGAGACACTCACTCCCCAGAGGCACCCCATGGCATCTGGGACAGCTGGCTCAGAGAGGGATATGCAGGGCCAATGCTGGGTGCCTGTGGCAGGCCTGGGCTGAGGGATGCATGGGGCAGATGAGGAGGCTGCATGCTGGCTGCACGGTGGCAGCTACACTCTGAAGCCCCCCAGGCTACCCCTCCTGCCCCTCAGGACCCCAGGAAGGGGGAAGAACCCCAGCTCTGAGCCCCCGTCCATACGGGACACATTGGACATGGTGGAGGCTGCAGCGTGGGCATGTTTGTTCTTCCTCTAGTTTCTCTGGTCTGGAGCCTGGGGCCTCGAGTAGGGCTGGGGGCCTGGGAATGGGGGGAGGCGAGGAGGGAGCCCGAGGGAAGGGATTGGGCCTGGCCTCAGTGCCACCTTCCTGTCCATGCCTGCCCTCACCTGTGAACAGGTGAGTGAGCTCCACCTTGAGCTGCCGGGGGACGTCCACATGGACTTTGCGGAGGGACTTCGAGGAGGGAGCTGGCTCTGAGCCTGTCTGCCTCCAACCTCTGGCCAGGTCACAGGCCTGGGAGGGGACCCAGGTCACAGGCCCTAGGAGGGTGCAGACCCAAAGGGGATTCTGTAGTCAGAGGATCTGGGGCCAAGGGTGGGAACAGGTGCCTGGGGACCCCAGCCTTGGTTCTTGCCCTGTTGGCCTTCCTCGGAGAAGCCCGGGAAACGGCTCTGTGTGCGGGGCGGTGGGCAGTGCCCTTCTGCCCTTGGTTGACTCTGATTCTTTGCTTGCTACTTGTGGGGTCCTGCCCTCTCTGCACCTCTGGGGGGCCTGGTGGGGGTCTTGTGGCCGTCACCCCCCAGCTTCCCATGGTCCACTGCCCACCACTTCCCTGCCTCCACCTCAGCCACCCGGAGTGCCTGGAATATGCTCTCCTCCAAATTCTGCCCATGTACCCGTTCCCAAGATTTATGTGGGGAAACTGAGGCCCAAAGAATGGAAGAAAATGCTGAGATAAAGCTTCGGTGGGGCACTAATGGGGCCATGCGGGGAGCAGAGAGCCGGGTGCTGGCTGTGACCACTGGGGAGAACTGGCCTCCGAGCAGCCTCCCTCAGCCCACACGGCACACAGCTCCCTGGCCCCCAGCCCAGCAGGGGTCTGTGGGTGGCCTCTGGGCTCCTGAAGCAGGGAGTGGGGCCCCAGAGGCCCTGTGTGGGCTCCACTCCCAGCTCTCCAAGGGCTCAACACCCATCCGACAGTTACCATCTCCATGTCAGCATTGGGGAAACTGAGGCACAGTGACCCAGTGTGTCTGTCCTCATGGCATGAGCCCAGGCCTGTCTGGTGAGGTGTGTGGCAGAGCCAGGACGGGGACTACCCAAGGTGGAGGCTGGTGGGCTTCCTGGGGGTCAATGAGGGGAGGAACCCCCCCATCAGGGTGCTGATGCACTGCTGGGCTGGTGCGGGGGGTGTGGCATCCCAGGACTCACGGTTCAGGCTCCAGCAGGTTTTGAGGGTGCACAGGAGTTCACCAGGGCAGCAGGGCCATCGGGGAGCAGGCCAAGCCCAGCAGTGGCACTCGCCAAGGCCCCGCGGGGCAGCCGGGTCAATGTGAGCAGTGGCACCTAGAGGGCAGGGGACGGCTGGGATTCACACTCGGCCTGTCCAGAGCTCCACCCCTCGAGGCAGGAGGGCCTGTAGGAGCTCAGGCAGACTGGGGGGGGGCAGAGAAGAGACCACACAGCAGGGCTGGCTGTAGGCTCTCCATGAGACCCTGGAAGGGCTGTCTGCCTCTGGGCCTCAGTTTCCCCACCTGTGAAATGGTGGAGATAGCCCCTGAGGAGGCTCTTGGCTCTGACAGTCTTGCTGGCTCAGGGATGGGAGTGTGGCCCACCTTTCTGATCGTGAGGTGAAGAAATCCTGTCATGTGGCTTTTCTGTCTCCATGGAGCCGGGTCCCACCTACAAATCACTACTCCACAACCGCACCCCAGGCAGACATCACCAATCAACCCCAGATCTCTGGCCCCCTTGGACAGAAGCTTTGGGTTTCATAGCCATGAGCTCCAGGTGGCTGCTGCCTGTGGCTCAAAAGCAGCACCTGAACATGCCCACCCAAAGATGGTGATGGGGAAGGGCAGTCAGTGGCATCCCTGGGCTCTGGGTTGGGTGGGCAACGTGAGGGGGAGCCTCAGGTGCTCCAGGGGGTTCCAGCCCCGCCACCCCTCCTGTCACCAGAAACTTTGGCCCAGGGAGGGGCAGGGTTTGTTCACGGGGCGGGGGGGGGGGGAGTGTGTGGGAGGGGTCCCCTCCTCCCCGCTGGCCCTGCCCTGACCAGGCATGGGCGGGCGCCTCAGCGCGGCTCAGGCTCCAGAAACATTTGCTTTAAGTCTTAAAATATCAGGTTCCTGCATCACAGGGCTTCCCTGGGGGCTGCCCGGCAGGCGGGAGGGATTTTAGGAGTAAGAAGACTCTCCTTCTGGCCCCCGCCAGCCGCTCTGCCCGCCCCCGGCCTCAGCTGAGGCCAGCCGAGTGTTTGCGGGCGGCCAGCGGGCCCCTTCCTCCTGCACCGGGTATCCCCAGTTCACCCCATGGCCTCTTCAGGGTCCCCACCCTCCTCAAGCCCCTGGACGGGCAGAGTGTGAGCCCCGCCCCCTGAAGCTCACACTTGCTCCCTCATGGATGCCTTCAGCCAAGGGCGGTTCAGATGGGGAAACTGAGGCAATGGGAAGGAGGCCTCCATAAGGGGTGAGACTGTTGTTCGTGGCAGTGGAGCTGTGCCCCCCACCCTGGTACCCAGCCTCGTGCCAGATGGGGGGGCGCTAAGGAGGAGGCTTGAAAGGAGGAGGACACCAGGTTGGTGCAGGGTCCAGTGTTAAGAGTGGCTTCCTAGGGACAGGGACACTTGCGTGAGGTCTTGAGGGCTGAAGAGGAGTTCAGGATGATCCTGGTGGCAGGAACCAGCCCCAGCAGAGGCCCGGAGGGTGTGGGCTGGTGCCAGGCTCGTTGTGCAGAGTGAGGGCCTGGGCGCAGGCAGGGGACCGGGAAGCACATGGGTTCCCTTCCTCCAGCACACGCCAGGGAGGAGGTTGGCCTGGGTGCCAGGTGAGGGGGCATGGGGGGCTCAGGGGGTTTTGGGTGCTCAGGGCAGGCTTTGAGACCTGCTGCACATGGGGCTTGGGGGCACAGGAGAACCCTCCCTGCTGGCTGGTTCTGCCACTCACCTTGAAGGTGGCTGTCCCCACCTCTGCTGCCCCAGGGACCACCACCAGGGGAAGATGCAGCCGCCCACTCCCTCCCAGGCAGACCACCGGCCTTGGCCCCAGGGACCGGACTCAATGCAGAGCGGGAACTGGAGCCAGGCAGCAACAGCTGGCCCCGCTCGAGCATCCCCCGGGGCCCCCGCCTGTGTTCCCAGGCCCCCAGCCCAGCCCGTTCCCAGGCTGCACCTCACCCCCCAAAACACACAGCCTGGTATGTGGGCAGAGGGGGCTGTGAGGGGACCACCAGCTGGGAAGTCTCGCCTGCCCCCTGGCTACTGGGACACGGGACCTGCCCTGCAGCCCCCGCCTCTGCTACTCTTGCTTGTGTGTGTGCGCGTAGGCCAGACAAGTAGAGACCCCAGAGGGGGCACATGGGGGACGAGACCCCCGCCGTTCATCGAGCCATGGCACCCGGGCCTGCAGATGTGTGGAAATTACAGTTTGGTGGCCGCTGTCGCTCTGGCACCGCAGGACCAATTCCTCCACCTGCTTCCCCAGGAGCTGGTCTCAGGGAGCCTCCTGGGTGGTGCCCTCTTGGTGGACCCGTGTGTCTGCCCGGCACCCTCTGACCCCCCAGCCGCCCCGTTGCACTCGGGGCCTCCCACACCCCGAACTGGGACGATTCTCCCATTTTACAGGCAGGGAAACCAAGGCCCAGAGAGGCGAGGAGGCTGAGGCCGTGGCAGAGCCCTGAGGGGTGTGTCTGTGGGGGTGTCCTGTGGCTCCTCAGCCATGGCTGCTAAGTGACACAGAGATGTGGGAGCAGGCAGGGACAGACACCTGAGACCCACGCTGCCATGGCCGGGGCGAGAGAAGGCAGGGCTGTGGCCCCTTCAGCCTCCTCCGACCCCGAGGAGCCAGGCGCCGTGTCCCGAGGGGCAAGAGCTACAGCCAGGGGAGGGCTGAGAGGTCGTTGGCGCCCCTGCAACCCGAGCCAGCGGCCGCCTCTGGGAATGGGCGTCTGACCCCGCTGCGGCCTCAGGGATCCCGGAGAAAATCCTCGAGGCCGAGTTAATACCACGACCAATTTTTATTTCAACAAAGTTAATTCTCAACAATGTGATACTGAGGGAGAGGGATTTTCCTACTTTGGGGGGAGGGGACGGGGGTCCTGACATGGCGCCGCCCCGCCCCTCCCCCTACAGCTGTCCCCACTGCGGGGACAGGGAGCAGCCGCTTTGGGGGTGCAGCTGGACCAGGAGCAGTTGAGGCCACCCCAGGGGTGAACCCCCGCCCCCAGGGAGTGCTACCCCTCAGGCCTCCAGGCCCTGCCTGCACACCCCACAGGCCCCTCCGTCCTAGGCACCCCCAGAAGGGCCAGGGCCCTCCCAGCAGCGCCCCCAGCCCCTCACTGAGGGCGGGGTCCGACTCCTGTCTGAGGGGACGGTGTGTGTTCGGGAAGGTGTGCTGCGGAGTGCTTGAGTCCCTAGGGGACCCTTGGCCACGCCCTGCGGCGCTGACCCGAGCCCTCCTGTGTCTCAGGGCGCAGCAGCCACGAGGACTCAACCCCACTGGGGTGCTGGCTGTGGCTGTGGGCAGCCTCCCAGGCACCTCTGCCCGCCTGGGGCTCCCTGAGGGGACAGAAGGGGAGGGACTAGGGGCGGAGGCGGGCACTCAGGCGCGACCTCGCTGACCCCCCAGCTGAGCCTGGGGCTGGACCCGGAAGCCACCCCCTCTGCCGGATAATCGATGGTCTGGAGGGCCCAGAGCCCTGTCAGAAAGGCCTCCTGACGGTGACCACATGGGCCGCCTGTTGCCGCTCGCTCTTCCCCCCCAGGCAGCAGGGGACGCAGGCCCAGTGCCCCCCGCCCCTGCTGCGCCTGTGCCCTCGCACCACCCGTAAGCCCCAGCCCTGCCCAGCGCCTGCAGGCCCTGGCACTGGAGGGGTGGCCCTGGCGCTGGAGGGGTGGCCCTGGCAGGCACCGACGGAGCCCACAGTGAGTGGGGACGGACCGAGGAAGGGTCGGGCGTTTCCAGCAGGGGACCAGAGCATGCAAAGGCTGCGGGTACTGCCCGAGGGCAGGGGTGGGGGCCCAAGGGCACCCGCCGACAGGCCAAAGTCAAACCAGATGGGCTGGGGGCCCCGGGGGGCAGGCCGGCCATTCGTCACCGTTATCTGCCCCGCCGGTGAAATCACAAACACATTTTTAAGTGAAGGACTGGCTGCCACCGGCCTGCGGGCTCTGATGCCGCCCAGCTGTGGCCATGGGGGGGTGCCTGAGGGAGGGGTGCCGCCACCTCAACCTGAGCCCCCAGGCAAGCACTGGGGCTGCCTGGGGGACAGAGGGACTCTGGTGGGGGATGTGCCCTCTGCATGGGGCTGTCGGCTCATTGCATAGGATGGCGCTGGGGACAGGCACAGAGGGACAAAGGCAGAAACAGGGTCAGTGAGCCTGGCACCTGGCACCAGAGACCCCCGCAGCCCAGGAACCCCTCCCGTCCCCAAGCACCAAGCCAAACATGTGGCCAGTCTCACTGGGGCTGTGGTCTGGCCTGTGTGATGTGGGCAGGGCCTCACATGGCACAGGTCGCCCGTGGTGCGCAGGGTGGGGCCAGCCCTCCATGTGGCCATTGCTCTGGGAGCAGGCACCCGGCACCCCCGCAACCCAGCACCCTGGATCCCTGGGCAGGCCCTTGGGGTTGGGGGGCGCCGGGAGAAATGGCCTGTGACGGGGGTGGGCGTCCCAAGCGGGAAAGCAAACAGTGTCAGCCGCTAATGAGCGGGAACCGGGCCTGGGGCTGAGGGCCGGGGAGGGGCACGGCCATCGCTCATCCTGACAGCGGGCGGCGAGGGGGGGCCGGGGACCAGGGGTGGGAGGGAGCTTGAGAGCCGGCAGAGGGTCCTCTGGAGGCCCGACCCCGAACACAGATAGACAGACGGACAGAGGAGAGGCCCCAGGCACCCGCCGCCCAGCTGTGGCCCCGACAGACTGCCTTGCTCCACTATCTCCCTGTGAACCCTCAGCCCTGCCCCACCCCCAGACTTTGCTGGACAAAGGAGGCTGCACAGGGAGGGGTCTGAGCCCAGGCCCCCCTGCTTGCATGCTGGGGAGCAGGAATCTGGGGTCTTGAGGCTCTGCACCCTTGGGCCTCAGTTTCCCCATCTTTGCAAGGCAGAGGAGGGAAGGCGTGCTCTGAAGGGCCCTCCCTGCCCTGACTCTCCCACACTCTGCTCCTCCTCCCTGTGCCTGGCTCCAGGGACCCCACCCTGCCTGCCAGTCTTCCCCCAAACCTTGGTGCTCTCAGCAGGCCCCGCGGCAGGGGATGGCTGACTCTGCACCCAGGGACAGTGGCCTCCATGCTGTCCCCAATGCACTGAAGCTGCTCTCTCCATTTTAGAGGTGGAAAGGCTGAGGAGCAGGGGGCGGGGTGCAGATGGACAGCGCGGGGCATCGACCCCTGCGTCCCAGCCCTCCTCCAGGCAGAGTGGCCTGGCCTCTCAGCCCCTCAGTCGCCTTGAGCACCCTGAAATCACAGGATTTCTGAGCAAGGCAAGATGCTCCTGAGCCCCTCTTGGCCCTGCCGTGCCCGTGCAGTCCCATGGTGCCCAGCAGAGTGGCCTGGCGGCATCTCCCTCCGAGGTGTCCCGGCCCCTGTCCTGCCTCAGCCATGAGGGAGGTGCAGCCATAAATTCACACCGCCAGCCGCCCGCGGGATAAATGTGTCATCGGCTGCACGATTTACGAGCGCACCCCTGGCCCGCAAGGCAGAGAAAACAAGCCTCTGTGTACACACTGCTCGCTGGGCAGGGGCAGGCCGCTGCGAAGGGACACACAGGACCGAGGCGGGCAGCAGGAGGTGTGAGGACACACTCAGAGGGGCATGGGACACAGACACAGGCCCAAGGGGGCACAGGCACGCAGACACAGGCTCATGGGGGGTGTGGGGACATGCACACGCTAACACAAGGAGGTGGGACCGTACCTCTCTGACACATCCACACACTCACACATGCACAGTGGTGCGACTCAAACACTCCGTGGGTTTGCCACGCAGAGCATGTGGGGTTAGCCTCGTGGGCAACCCACCCTAGAGGTGTGATCTCTCCCACAGAAGGGAGACTTCTCTGGACGCTTGTGCATGCATGTGCACATGTGTGTGTGTGCATGGTCTCCACCCACCCCAGACAGCCCACGAGGAGGTTGGTGGGGAGGGGACCAGGGCCACTGCATGGGGAGTCCCAGGCAGAACCGGTACCCGCCTGCCCAGGGAGGACAAGGAGCGGGTGGGGACATGGAGAAGTGTGGGAATGAGGGCTGGTGCTGCCTCCGCCCTGCTGGGGTCCCACCTGCTGCAAGGCGTGACCAGCCTTGCCTCGGAGGCCACCGAGCACACCCAGGTGCCAGTACCCAGAGAGAGGCCACACAACCTTGTCCCTTCGCAGCCCTGCTGCCATGCCTGTAAACCGCCAGGCCCGTGGCCCACCTTGCCCACTTGGACACCGCAGGGCCAGTCCAGGCCTGTGGCCTTGTTGGTGTCAACAGAACTCCAACACCAGTCGCCTGCCAGGACCCAGCCAGGCGCAGCAGCTCAGGCCTGAGAACGTGGGAAGGGTGGCCGAAGGATCCCAGGGAGCTTGCGGGGAGGCGACCTGGGGAGGATTCAGGCAGGACTCAGGGACTCATAACAGCAGCACTGACGTCTCGCCAGGACCCAGGAGGTCCATGGAGTGTGGGCCGAGGGTCCTTTGGTTGGCCTTAGGGCTAAATGCCCCTCCACAGGCCACCTGGGGATGCCCCCGCGCTCCAGCCAGGCTTCCTGCTGCACAAGAGCTCAGAGGTGTGGCCCTCCGGGAGGGTTCCCGTAGCAGCGGGTCCCCAGCCCACAGCGAAGGGGCAGAACATGGCACCCAGCACCCCAAGTGAGGGAAGGCCAGGTCACTGACCCACTAGGTCACTAGGGCCCCAGAGCAGGCAGCTGTCTGGGACCTGCTGAGCAGGGACCCCAGACGAGGGACTCACAGACCAGAGACCTCACACCAGAGATTCCCAGGGCAGGGGCCCCAGCGCAGGGGTGACCAGGTGAGGCACACCATGCCAGGTGAGGCCCTGGGCTCCCACGAACAAGCCTGTCCCCACTTGTCCTATTAAGAAAGTCAGGGGTTTCCCAGACACCCCTCGGCATGGACGCCTGGAGGCTGCCTTGTCTCAGGGTGGCCAAGTGCACAGGCTCCTGTCCCACTCTGGCCCGTGTTGCTGGTGCTTTCCTGGGCCAGCCCCCACCCCCAGGCTACACCCCTGCAGGAGGGCGCTGCCATCCAAATGCAGCAAGCATCTTCAGTGGGCACGAAGGGCATGGGGCGGGCATGCCAGGAGAGGTGGCTGTCAGGGGCTCCTGCCCTCCTTCTGCACAGACTGGCTAGAATTCTCCAAGAGCATCTTTAAGCATAGAGAAGAGCAAATTCCCGGTACAAATCATATCAAAATAGATTTCCATGCACATGCCCGGGCAGAGCTCAGCCTCCGGCCTGTCCACAAGCCCCTCCCCAAGGCCCCTCTGCAACCTGGGACCCCCCCACCCCCAGAGGCCCAGGGACACAGTTGACCCAGCATGGCCCACAACAGAGGCCTTGGTCTGTGCCATGGCCACTGCTGCCCTGGGACACTCACCCCCAGCTCACAGGACCCCGCAGCCCCAGGCTGTGGCCTTCGTCCTGGGGGTGGGCACCCCAGCTCTGTCCACATAGCCCGGGCAAGAGAGGCAGCTGCCGTGGGGACCCTCTGCCTCCCAAAGGCTCCGTGCCCCACTTCCTGGGGCCCATTGGGCAAAGCTCCTCCCACCTCTGAGGGCTCCTTTACCCTACTGGGGGCACAGTGACTTTGTGGGTCCTGTGTGGCAGGGACAGGGACAGAGGAGAGAGCGCAGCTGGGTGGGCTTGGGAGGGCAGGGCAGGCTGGCCCCAAGGTTGCATGTGCCCTCGCCTACCCTGCCCCTTGCGGATCTGTCTGCCAGGAGCCCCTCAATTTGTCTGACACGCTTAAACACAGCAAGATGCGCCCCGGGATGCGGAGGGAGCTGGCCTGTCCCTCAGGCTGGCCCTATCAGACGGCCTCTGCTGGATGGGGTCTGGCGCCAAGGGACTCCAGACAGCGCTGCACGCTGGAGAAGGGACGGACGACGGGTGACAGGCTCCCCTGCACACTCTGCCACCTTCCTCCCCTCTCTCTTCTCCCTGCGACATCCTGGAGAAGCCAGACCCCCTGCAGGCTGAGCCGGGCGCCCTGTACCCTCCCTGGAGACAGCTCTAGTGTTCAATTTCAGGGTTTGGGTCAAGGGGATGGTCCGTGCAACCAGGACCAGGCCAGCCCAGGGGACAGTCAGTGCCTCTCTCAGAATTCCAAGAGCTCTGAAGGTCTTTCCAGACAAGGAATCCCCCATCCTGTCCCCAACCCCACCACTTCTGAGATGGCCCCTGGTGACTTCATGGTAGACATTTGTTCCCTTGTGCACAAGTGGTTTCACCTCCATCTCAGGGCCCTGAAGATTGCCTGCAGGACAGAGCCCTGAGGAGTGTCCTCTGCTGCCCGGCAGGGACTGGGGGTCTGTGCAGCGGGGGGTTGGGGGGAGGAGCACGGCCCACAGCTCCCGGGAACACTCCTTGGCTCTCTCCAGCCTCTCCCCCCGGGTGCTGACTTCACACCTGCCCTGCTGTGTGGGAGGGCTGTGCTCTCACCTGGGGACCCACCTGGCCCATCTCTCAGCACCCTTTATCCAGCTGGCCCATGGCACCCTGGTGGGGGGTGGTGACAGGAAGGCAGAGCAGACCCCCAGGAGGCTTCACTGGGGAGGGCTTGCTGGCCCCCAGTTCTGGTGGGGCCTGTGACAGGGGATCTTCTCGTGAGGACATGTCATTCCCTGTCTGCGGAGAGAGACGAGGGAGGTGAGGTGTGCATACGGCGTAGACAGCACTGGGCATAGACAGCACTGGGTGTAGATGGCTCTGGGCCAGTTGGACTGTGCTGGGGGGCGCGGTTTGGGGGATCCCCAAGGGCTGTTTAAGGAGGGAGGGACACAGTCAAGGCCAGACCCAGTCACCAGGACCAGTGACCCCGAAGACCTCCCTTGGCTGGGGGAGTGCTGCCCGAGAGCCCCCTGCTGATTTATGGTCCTGGGGAGGATGGAGTTATGGCTGCAAAGGCCTCCCTCCCTCCTCTGCCTCCCTGTTGGGGGTCAGCTGGGGTGGGGGTAGGGTGGCTCTCAGCTGGTTTCCAGATGGGCTGTGTGGAGGGGGTGCCTGGGGGGACAGACGCCTCAGCAAGGGACCTGTCCAGTATTAGCACCGCTGTCTCTGCCCTGTCTCTCCCTCTCAGGCCCTGTCTCTGTCACACACTGCTCCCCTTCCCCACCGTGGCCGGTGGGTGGGGGTGGGAGCCGGTGATTTATCACCAGCTGCCTGTCTTCCATCGGAAACGCCGGGGGTGGGCGCAGACGCTGCGCTGAGCTATGGGCCCCCAGGGCCCTGCCACCCACCCCAATGTTGTTGCTCCGTCTGGGCAGCGGGTGCGGTCCCCCCCACGTGGCCAGGGTTTTGGCTCCCCCCCACCCGACCTTCCCAGGACCCCTGCACTCTGCAGTCAGGCCTCCGCGGTGGGGGTCAGCCCTCCCGAGGCGCGCCCTCCCCAGGCTGGACGGGCCCACGCAGGACCCGCGCTCAGGCCTCGCCCCGGCTGCTCGGAAGGAGGCGGAGCCTCTTTTCCCGAGTCACTGCCGGGCCCTGGACCGTCCTGGGGCAGAACCGGGCAGCTCAGGCCCCTGGTAGCCTGCCCCGCCCCCGCCGAGGTGCACACAGCAGGGGCCCAGTAAGTGTTTATGGAGCAAACACCAGTAGGAGGCGGGAGGGCGCACCCGGTTGACAGCCCCGCGCCGGCGGAAGAGGTCCCTTATCTTCGCGGGTGACAGCTGGTCGGAACCGGGGCAGCGAGGGGGCCGTGCTCACCCGCCCCGTCTGTCGGCGGCCACGCGGCGCCCCCTGCCCGCCCTCACGAGGGGCGACCTGCCTGTCCCTCTCAGGGACACCCCCGCCAGCCTGATCGTGTTTCCTCCGCCACTCCCCAGGCCCCCGTGTCCCCACGGACCAGGTCGTCTGTCCTCGGAGCCCGCCCCCCCGGTCCGTGCGCACCCTGCCGCGGCGTTTTCCGCAGACCGCGGGCGCCCTCTGGTGCCAGCGCGGAGTCGAGCGCCCGAGGGGAGGAAGCGTCGGGTGCTGGGTCTGGGGGAGATCACAGCTGTATTCACCTCGGGGCTGCCGTCTGGCCTGGCTGGGGCTCGCCCCACCCAACCCCTTGGCCACTTAGTAGCTGGCTGTGTGCAAGTCCCAGACAAACCTGAGCCCCAGGTGGACCTTGAGGACACAGGCGTGGACAATGTCCTGAACCATATGTGGGGCCAGGGCCGGGCTGGGAAGTAAAGGAGCCGAGGACCTGGCCCGTGGGCGAGGGTGCACCAAGGCTGGCCCTCGGTCTACGCTGAGGTTCTGGGAGCCCAGGGAGGATGGGTGGGCAGTCGTGTGGTCAGAGGGTCCTCCAGCTGCAGGGCAAGGGACTCTGAATCAGCCAGCCGAAGGACTGGAGGTGTGGGGTCTGCGCAGGGCCTTGAGAAGCCCCTCCTCCTGCTCCCATCTGGAAGGATGGTCTGGGGCCACAGAGGGACCAGCTTATCAGTGGGGAGTGCCGTGAACTTCCCCTGCCCCACAGGGCCATTCAGGGGCGCTGAGCTGGGACCATCCACTTCCCCAACTCCTCCGAGGTTGAGGCTCCGGGGTCAGCATGTGGGAGGTCAGCTCAGGGTCAGGAGTTGGGATTGGGGGCTCCCAGGCAGCCTGAGAAGGTTAGCTGGACAGGCCAGGCTGGTGCCCCCTGAGGTCAGCACCTTGGCACTAGCCTGTCTAGACCACAGAGAACCACCAAAAGGGTAGATCCTGCAGAAACCATGGGGCTCAGCTGCCTTTTTGGCCAGAGAGCAGGAAGTTCTTCCTTATGTCTGACCATACTGTGATTCCAGCAGCTTTCCCCAGCAGAGGAGCCCCCTGCTTTCTGAGTTCTACCCCTCAGGCCCCGGTACCATCTTCTTGTTGAGACACTGTGGGCAGTGGGCTTAAGCTCCTGTGGACCAGTTCCCACTGTCCCTGCTGAGGCCTTGTCCCACAGCCCAGAGGGGCCTCCTTCACTTAGCTTGGGGTCACCTAGGACTCCAGCCTCTTTTCCTGAGCCCTGCATTTTCCCCCAGAAGGCCTTAGTGACTGGGAGGTGGGGGGGGGGGTCCCAGGGGCCTGTCCCAGCTCTGCGCCCAGGGCAGACACAAAGAAAGCTCTGGGGCCCAGCAGGGAGCCCCCCTCTGGGATTTGGCTTCCACTCCTGGAAAGTGGGAGCACACCTGCTCCCTGTACCCTGTTGGGACTGAGTTTGGAGAGTTGCTGATGTACCTTGTTGTGACAACTGTTACCTCTGACCTCCACCAGGAGTTCTGGAGGTGCTGGGCCACCCCTGGGGAGAGCAAGGTGGACAGTTCATCTGTACGAAGGGGGCCACCCCCCGATGTGGTGATAAGGCCGGATGGACAACTGGACAGTCTGCTGCAGCCCACAATGAGCCGGATGCCCTGCACCTGCCCACAAAGGAGGGGGTGGCTCCTGCCTCACGTCTGACCGGCAGCCTCGAGATAGCATCAGCCCTGCAGGAGGGCCATCTGTCTTGTCCCACAAAGGCCAGGACAAAGGCTGTGTCAGCGGCAGCCTCCCCGACCCGGTCAGTGGTGGTCAGTAGTGGCCAGTGAGGGCTGGGGGCCTTCCTGTGCCAAGCGGCCGGGGCCTGAGGCTTCTCTTCTGGGTTCCGTTTGGGATCCTAGGAGAATAGTCTTCATTGTTTATGGGGCCACACCCAGGGCAGGAGTGGGATCCTGTCCTAGGCACTTCCAGGCTGACTCCAATAGAGAGGAAGGTGTCACTTCCTCATTTGGGTACCGTGTGCCCTTGTTAGCAGCCTGTGGCGACTTGGGCACCCTCGGAGGAATCGGAGGGTCTGGCGGCTGAGTGCTGGGGGTGAGGGCAGTGAGAGGCTGGGGACTAGAGGGCTCTGAGAAGCCCCTCACTGGTCTGGGTGTCAGGGGGGCCTTCCTGAGGGACGTGGCAGTGAGGGGGGACTCGCTAGAGGTGCAGAAGACAGACAAGGAACAGTGGTGTGAAAGGAACTGTGTACTAGGCAGAAGGAACAGCGTGTGCAAGGGCCTAGCCAGGAGGCAGGGCCAGCATGCGCAGCCCGGGGCATGGGGAAGCCGCACTGGAGGGAGACTTGGGGGTGTCTGGAGGGGTCAGGGTGGTGGGGAGCTTGGCTCACTCCAGAGATTATCCCAGAGATTCTGTGACCTCTGGCATCCTCTCACACCTGCAGGGCCTCCCAGGGACCCCACTGCCCATAGCTCCATACCCCAGCAGCCGACTTCTCAACTCAGGCGGCCGAGGGAACCCCAGATGGACCAACCTCCCACACACCACCCTCACCCTGCAGAGGGACCAGCCCCAACCCACCCCTGACTGCCCTGAGCGCTGTCCACACAGTGTGGTCCCTGCACTGGGGACACCTCAACCCCTAAGCTGTGCTCAGGGTGTCCTCACAGCCCCGCACCACCCAGGGAACCCCTACTCTGAGCATCCTCGGACTGCGAGGCCACACTGCTGTGACTATCCTCACTGTCCCCATAGTGTCCTCACTGCCCACAATGTCTTCACTGCCCTGTGTCCTCACTGTCCCCACCGTGTCCTCACTGCCCCGTGTCCTCACTGTGCCCACACTGTCCAGTATATAGTGTCCTGTCTTACAGAATCCTCATTGCCCTGTACCCTCACTTTCCCACCACATCCTCACTTTGAATGTTTTCTATGTCTTCCCACGTGATCTCCCCAAATCTGGCAGGAGAGAGTTCATGCACTGACCCCTGTTTGCCCCAAGACCAGCTTGGGTATGTGTGAAGATGTGATTGTGTCCCCTTGAACCGCCCCCAGGACACTTTCCGGTGCTTTTTGAAGCTAATTTCCAGGTCAGTGGTGCAGAGACCCGCCACATCAGTAGGAGAACGGTTTATTCAACACCGGAGTTTGGGAGGGGGATTTGGCGCGGGGGAGCTGCACTTCGCCCCACTGCACCTCCTAAGCCTGCAGGGCGCGGGGGCCTGTCCTGCGAGGAAGCAGGACGGACGGCAGTTCCATCCGACGTGGATCCGGTCCTGCAGGCCCGCGCGGGTCTAGGAGAGTGGGCGGCGGCAGCGGCCGAGGCGGGTCCAGGTTGGGGCGAGGGCTTCTCTGGCAGGGTCCCGTCGAGTCTGCAGGCCTGAGTTGCTCAGCGCCAGTCCGCTCCTCTCAGGACGCGCCGGCTTCCGCGGTCTCCGCCAGCAGCGGGGCGGTCAGCGACCGCCAGTACGCGGCGCGGACGCGGGCGCAGGCGCGCAGCCTCCGTAGGCGGCACAGCAGCAGCGCCAGCAGCAGCGCGTGCAGCAGCCCGAGCCCCAGCAGCGCGAGCTGCGCCGCCAGCGCCCCCCAGCAGAGCGGACCCGGCGCGCAGGCGGCGCGCAGCTCGTTCTCGGCCAGGTAGGGCAGCAGGCGGCCGCGCAGCGCAGGGGGCTCGGCGCAGCGCAGGTCGCGGTAGGGCGCGCGCTCGGGGCGGCCGGCCAGCCAGGCGCGCAGCGGCACCAGGTGGCAGTCGCAGCGCCAGGGGTTGGCGCTTAGGTGCGCGGCGCGCAGCGCGGGCAGCGCGTCCAGCAGCCCCGGCGGGAGCGCCGTCAGGTTGTTGCCCGTCAGCACCAGTTCGGTGGTGCCCGGAGGGAAGGCGGCCGGCAGCGAGGCCCACGTCAGCCCGCGCCGCCCGCAGTCCACGATCGTCCCTGCGCAGCTACAGGGCGCGGGGCAGCTCGCGGCCAGGCCGCTCGGCGGCGCCAGCAGCAGGAGCAGTAAGCTCAGCGCCCCGCGCGGCCCTGGAAGGGAAGCGCCCCGTGAGCCAGGCGGCCAGCGGGGCACCTGGGCGGCGTCCCTGAGCACCCAGAGCTCCAGGACTGGCTCCATCCAGCTCCCGAGGCCCGCGGCCCCCTTAGTCTGCAAGCCTCTCCACCCTGACCACCCGCGCGCCATGTGGAAGTCCCCTCTAAGTCTGACCCAGGTATCTCCCTGCTGCAACCCAAACGACCAGAGCGCCTCCCAACCTGGGTCTGCATGGGGAGCCCGACCGGACCCAGACTCACCGGAGCCCATGGCGAGAGGACGGCAGCACGGCTGGCTCTGGAGTGGGAGGCGTTAGCGGGAGAGCCGGGCGATAAGGCCGCCCGCCCCTGCCAGGCCCCAGCGCGTCCGCCGCCCAGACCACAGTGCTGCAGCCCGGCCAGAAATAACCCCGAGGGCGCGTGGACCGGCCGCTGCGGCCGCAGATAGCGCGCTATCGCCATGGCCCGCAGGCCTCAGGGCTTCCGCTCCCACCCGCTCCCAGGGGCGCAGGGAGCACTCGGACACCCGCTGCGATGTTCACCAACATTGTTCTCCTGTCACCAGGACAGGACGCAGCATTCACAACTAAACAAAACGGAGCATAGTGTGGACGGGAGGGGTCATGCGGGGGTGGACCAGACCAGGAGGCCCGGGGCTTGGGGCGACGCGGCAGTGCTGCTGGGGAGACCTCGAGGTGCGGGCAGTGCGCGGCCGTCCAGGCAAAGGAAGTTGCCAGGGGATGGCCCACCGCCCGCTGCCCTTGGAGCCGTCCAGGTCCGGCCAGGACTGTGGGGAAGGGGCGTGGGCGGGCAC
Source organism: Varecia variegata (assembly GCA_028533085.1). Classification (NCBI taxonomy): domain Eukaryota; kingdom Metazoa; phylum Chordata; class Mammalia; order Primates; family Lemuridae; genus Varecia; species Varecia variegata. The sequence goes on along the minus strand of CM052452.1, from coordinate 20,504,790 downwards.
AGGCCTCCCCTCCTCCCTCCTCGTCCCCAGCCTCAGCCTCTGGAGGGTTCCCATTCGCTGTAGCCATCCGACCCCGCCCGCTGGGCGTGAGTGAAGAGGTAAGGAAGGACCCGGCCCACTTCTGCACAAAGTGGGGTCCCAGCATATGCTGGGTGGCCCGCGGGAGCAGGCCCAGGACGGCTCCCCAGGTCGCTCTGCGGGACCCTGGGGATCCGTTCCCCTCTTCGGCGGTTTGTGCGCCTGCCTGAGTGGAGCCTGAAGTCTGGGTACTCTGACTTTCCAGGAGGAGGAGGGGACATCTCAGACGTCGCACCCAACTTGGCTCCTGATTTCCCCAAGGCCAGGAGGGCCCAGCTGGGCAGGGGCTATTGTCCAGGCCCCTCAGGAGCAGATACCAATAACCTGGGAGGGGTTGATGCTGAGAATAAATTAGGGTCAGCGGGGGCTGTGGCCCCGTGTCTCCAGGTTGGGAACAGTCCGATCCGGGCCACTCTAGGTTTGGGGTTGGGTCCAGGTCAGTCTAAGAACCAGGTGAATCCAGGGTCGAGTCCAGGCCCGCCGGGCTCCAGGGGTGGGAGGGGCCATCCCGAGATGGCGGTAGATCCCGGGCGATGCGGGGCTGGGGTGGGGTTACTGGTCCTGCATTTGCTGCTTCATCTTCTGCAGCATTTCCTGCATGCGCCTCAGCTGGGGGTAGGGACAGCAGAGAAAGGGGTGAGAAAGGATAGGAGGCCTGGCCCCGCCCTACACACCCTGATGCCCTCCTCCCATCCCTCCAACCTCCTCATCCTTCATCCTGATGAGCTTCTCAGTCTCGGCGTCCGGGGTGGGCAGTGGCAGGATGGGAATGGGGCTCTCCATGCGGCTGTCCTGGGTCAGTTTGCTGTGGGGTAGGATGGGAGGCTCGGGGGCTGGTGGGCCAGGGGATGCCTGGCCTACCCCCGCCACTGCCAAGGCCCTGCTCTCCGGCTGGGAGTTGATTTGGGGGTTGGGGCAGGGTTCGGGTGTGGGCGGGCAGCAGGGATAGCCCCGGGTTAAGGAGAAGTGGCCGGGCCAACAGAGGCGAGGGGGCGCACCTGGTCATCTGCTGGATGCACTGTGCACGGTAGTTCTCGTAGTGCACGTCGCACGTCACGTCCTTGAGGTCGTGCATGTGCGTGCGGATGAGCATGTTGCGCAGCTTCACGAAGTCGCAGTGCGCCTGGTTCTCCACTGCGGCAGGAGCAGGCGGTGGGTGGGTGCCAGCCCGGGCAGCTTTCCCACCCCGCGCCCCATGCCCCAAGCCTCAACTCACCCTCCACGATCCCCCAGGGGTACAGTCGCCCCCGGACCCGCTGCCCCTTGGCCTCCACCACCGTGTTGCTGCCTATGACGGCGAAGGGCGCGCTCTCCTAGGGGAGTGGGGAAGGGCTCAGCCCGGTTAGCGCACTCGCAGGGTCAGTGGTTGGAGAGGGGCATGGGCGCTCAGCAACGGCTGTCCCTCCAGCAGCACCATCACCCACCTCTCCCCAAAGGGATCCTGGCCTCTCTGCTGCCCGCTGAGGCCAGAGCCTGTGCAGCATACACCCCCAGGGCCTCTGCCAGGCTGTGCCCAGCCAGGCATGCTGCCCCCTGCCCTCCTCCCCACACCAAGAACCATCCTGTCCAGCTACCTCCCCTTCTCCCCAGGGCCGAGCCCATGCATCCTGGTACTGATGGCCCTGCCGGCACTCTGCTCCTGCCTTGATGGCCACCTGCCCCTGGCTTGGTCTCCATCATCACCATCTAGCTGCCGGGGCACCCAGAGCCACCCCCCCCCCCACAAGAGCTCAGAATTCTAGGTGGGAGCCAGGGCCTGCCACAGCCCTGTGGCCGCTGAACAGGGCCCTTCTGTTGGTGACCCGTGGGAAGAGGATCACCTTTGGATCTGGGCAAGTGCTCCATGACGCACCTACATGGGGCCAAATGACCCACCACAAGCCAGGCGGGAACAGAGGTGCCCCTCACCCTCTAGCCCTGGGTGAAGGGAGCATAGGTCCTCTACTCCCAGCAAATGACCCCTGTTCCCAGCCAAGTCTGACCTGGGTGCTTGGCCCTCCTCTGGCCCTGTGTGAACGGGACAAGGCCCTCTAGCCTCCGGTTCTCTGACCCCTGCCACCTCTGTCACTCTGTCCCCACCAGACTGCATGGCTACCTTCAGTTCCCGGTCCTGCTGCTTGAAGTCCTCATCCTCATCAGAGTCACACTCGGGGAACTGGTACACGTGGATCCCAAACTTGTCAATCTCCTCGCGGATCTGCGGTGGGGCAAAGGGCTGTCAGGTTTGGGGCCCGCCAGGTCCACCTGGTCCCCTGGGCCCCAGAGTCCTGGGCCAGACCCCTGGGCCCCAGCAGGCTCACCCGCTCCTTCAGCTTCCGGATCTCACTGGGGACGAGACAGTCAGCTTTGGCGATGAGAGGCACGATGTTCACCTTCTCGTGCAACGCCTTCATGAAACCCACGTCCACCGGCCGCAGCCTGCAGAGGGCAGCCAGGGCATAGGCATGGTGAGGGAGCGGTGAGAGTGGGGACGGCACAGGGGCATACACTGCAAGTGGCCTCCCGAGCCCAGCCCTGTGCCTGCCACACACCCGTGCCCAAAGGGAGAGATGAAATACAGGCAGCAGTGCACCCGGTTGTCTTGGATGTTCTTGCGGTTGAGGCCACTCTCGTCGCGGAAATACTGCTCAAACTGCTGGTCCACGTAGTCAGTGATGGGCTTCCAGCTAGGGGCGGGAGAGAGCGTGAGGCCAGGCTGCCGGGGCTGCCCTTGGGCATGTTCCCGGGCAGGCTGTGCTCACCACTCGGAATTGTTGACTGCGTCCCCGAAACCCGGCGTGTCCACAATGGTGAGCTTCAGCTTGACGCCCTTCTCCTCAATGTCCACCGTGTGCTTCAGGATCTCTACCGTCTGGTTGATGCGCTCTGCAGGGTGGGGGGCATGTTTGGAGGGGCCTCTCCCCCACCCCCCACCAATTGTCCCCATTCATCCTGGTGCCTTGGCCCTGGTCCCAGGGGACCCACATCGTGAGAGGAGAACTGCAGGGGCTGGACCTGGAAGGGGGCCCTTCCAGGGGTCCTGAGGCAGGAGTCTGGGGATCAGCGCCTGGGCTGCGGTGGGGGCCGCTCACCCTCAGCGCTGAGCAGCTTCCGATCCTTGTACAAGTCGGTCAGGAAGAGGCTGTGGACCAGCGTGGACTTCCCCAGGCCCGACTCACCTGCACACAGGTACAGTGAAGAGCTGGGTTAGGTCTGGGGCCCCCATGACTTAGCCTGGCTGGCCAGTAGCCCCAGCCACCACACCTAGGGGCCCGGCCACTCACCAGCCACCATGAGTGTGAAGTCGAAGCCCTTCTTCACTGACTTGCGGTGCACCTGGTTGGGCAGTGTGGCAAAGCCCACGTACTGCTTGTCAATGTCCTGGGGAGGGGTGGACAATCAGGGCTACACTGGGCTTCCTCCTGCAGCCCAGTGCCCTGTCTCCTACCCAGCTCAGAATGCAGAGAGCGCAGAGAGCACAGTCCCAAGGGTGGCTCACTGGCAGAAGTGGGGCAAGGGCCTGTGTGCAAAGGAGGGGAGGTGGGAAGGCAGGAGGGTGGCACTCTTGCCTCAGCCTCAGCAAGGGCTCTGCAGGGACCAGAGACTGCCTGTGTGGTGGGGTGGAGATGTCAGGCAGCGGCAGGCACAAGCCTGTCCTTCCTCCGTGGGCAGAAGGCAGCAGGGCTGAGACCCCTCAGACACACCGAAGGCCTTACAGGCGGGAGAAGCCCGGGGCCGGGACACTCATCCCTCGGGAGAATATCAGGGGTGGGAGGCCCTGTCTGGCCCCGATCCAGCCGCGGGGGTGGCCGCAGTAGCGGCGCCGAGCAGGGGCTATTTATAGACCTCGGCACCGAGCCTCCCCCGCCTGCTGGCCTGGACGCCCACCCCCAACGGCCCCTGGCCCTGCTGGCCCCTACCACGTCCCGGAGCCTGCGGGGTCCTGGCCGGGTGGACGCACCCGCACCACCCCCACATTGCACCCCCTCTGCACGCACACACCTTGAGCCGCCGCTGGGCCTGGGTCCGCGGCGACAGCAGCTGCTCCACCAGGCGGTCCTGGGGCGCTGCCAGCGAGTTCATGGTGGCGACCCCCCGCGACCCTGCCGGCCGCGATCGGACCCCAGACCCGGTCAGCCCGACAGCCAGGTGATCGCGAGGGACGCACGCGAGGGACTTACACACGGTACTGCCCTTAAGCCGTGTTCTCGGCTCCGTTTGGCGGACACGGGAACTGAGGCTTGGAGAGGGGACGTCGCCTATCCGGGGAGCCGCAGACCCCGGAGGCCGCCCGAGCCATCCCCCTGCCCATGCGGACCCACCCCGAGCTGTGGCAGCGTCGCAGCCTCAGGCCGGCCGGGCTCCCGCACCCGGCCCGGAGGCGGGGCCACGCGGGCGCCCGCGGAGCTCGCGGCGGGGAGCGGCGGAGACGGCCCCTCCCGCCGTCGCCGGGAAACAGTCGCCTGGAAATTGGGCCGCGGGCGGAGCCGCCGAGAGCTGCCGCGGAGGGCAGGGCGGAGCAGAGGCGCGGGCGGGCCGCAGCGCCGCGTGGACCCGGAGCCTCGCCGCGCACCCGCGGCCTCGGGCCTGGCGTCTGCGCGGTCGGGCCGCGCACGCGGCGGGAGGGGGCGCCCGGGTCGCGGCGGGTCGCGGCGGGTCGCGGGGTCCGTGGCTACCGCTCGTCCCGCCCCCCGGAGATGCGGCGCTGCTTCCGCCCGCCAGAGGGCGCCGGAGGATGCTCCCGGGCCCCACGCGCGAGCCGGGCGAGCCGGCCCTATCGACGCCGGTCTCTGCGCTCCGACTCGCCCGAACGCCTCCTGGCGCCCCCGACGGCCCACGGGCTCACCCCACCCTGCAGTCCCCCGTCCCCGCCCACGCTCGGGGCTGACCTCCCAGTGCGCGCGCGCGCGCGTGCGTGCGTGCGCGTGCGTTTGTGTCCGCGCGCGTTAGGGGAATTTTTTCCTTTGTGGCGCCCCCAGACATGCGGGGACCAAGACGTCGGCAGAGCCCACCTCTCTCTGGCAGTCCAGACTGCCGCCCCCCGGGGGTGGTTTAAAGGGTGGCAGAAAGGGAGGGATGGGGTGCGGGCAGCCCAAGTAATGGGCGCCCCCACAAACTTGGAAGCCCCAGCCAGCCCACCAGAACAGCACCGCCCACCCATGTGCCGCCTCCGCAGCCCCCAGATGTCCCCTCCGCTGGCGGGGGTAGTGTTGGAGCTGGGATGGGGAGGGTGGAGTGGGACCTGTCCCCCACCAGCTCCAGTGGACAGTCCGTTGGCCTTCTGAATTTCCCCACCCGCTGTGACCCACAGAACTGGGTTCAGGGCACTGTAGAGCTCCTGCCAGCTGGGGCTCACCCCCGTGAAGCCACCCCAGGGACCACAGGAGCCTCCTGAGTGGAGAAACCACTCTTTGTGGGTCACCAAATCCTTCCTCACCCCCTACCTCCAGGACCCCACCAGAATCCCAATAAACCAGAGGCAGGAAAGGGGCCCTGGAAAGGCTCCAAGACTGGCTGGGGTGTCAGTAGGAGCAGAGCCCCTACCTCTCCCCATGCAGGCTGAGGGACCTCCACCCTGTCCAGGCCCTGGTCCTGCTATGGGGCCTGGAGGCCGCTGGCACCTGGGGACAAGGAGCAGGTCCACAGCTGGTAACAGGAGATTCTTTCATTGTAGGACAGGGGGACGGCCCCAGCCCATGCCCCAGCCCTTGCCCCAGCCCTTGCTCCCAGAAAGCCTCCTCACTGGTCCCAGCCCACTGCAGCCCTGACCTGCAGGAAGCCTCTGGTCTGAGTGCCACCCAACTTCTACCCGTCGGTCTACCGTGGACCCAGCCCTCAGCCCAGCACACACCCGGACAGGCTGGTATCTCAGGTCTAGAGCGTCTCCAAGAAGATAGTGCCAGGCCTGAGCCTCAGGCTGGGAGGTGTCTAATGGAGCTTGTGGCTGGCAGCCTGCCTCAGTTTCCCCATTGGTAAGGCACAGCCTCTGGGGAGGCCCAGGTCAGGAGGGCAAGAGTCTCACTCCCAGCTCCCAACCCCCCTGCCCATCACCCAACTGGGCCCCATGTGGCCGTGGATTCCCTGGGGAAGCCCCCAGGAAGGGGCCCACCACCCCGTTTCTCTGGTCCCTGAGGCACAACAAACACTCCTCAGGGCTTCCTGAGCCATATGACACAGCCTCGCCCACCCGCTCCCGTGCCTGAGACTCTCGAGGCATTTCCATTCTTAGAATCCCCCGAGTCAGCTCTGGAAGCAGCAGCCAGAGCCGAAAGAACCCCATCACTGTCTGAGAGGAGGTGGGGGGCACAGAGGACTGACAGATCAAGCCCCCCACTGCCTCTCTATCCCCTTTTGCAGAGTGAAAAGACGGCTTGGACAGGCTGAGGCCCAGCAACAACCACCACCATCACCAACAGTGGGACCAGTGAAGCTCTGTGTGCTCCCGGCTCCCCTGGCCCCCAATGGCCACCCCAAACACCTGGCCCTGGTCCTGTTCCCCCCCACACACACAGTGACCTCTCCCTCTGGGCCTGGGGGCAGGGGATGGCGTGAGGCTGGCTCTTAGCTGACCTCAAAGAACAGGCAGACACAGGCTGGGGGGGGTCACACCTCAGCAGGAGGGGGTCCCCATCCCTGCAGCAGTGGGCAAGAGAACCCAGTTGGTACTGAGCAGCAGACCACCCCCAGCCCAGGGCTCTGGTGCCCTCAGGCCAAGCTGGGAGCACCACAGGCCTCCCAGCCTCTGGCTCCTTTCCTTTCCCTTAAACAATAGCCTGGCACGTGTGTCCCTGCATCTTGGGCTTTGTCTGACCTGCTTTGATGGGGAAGCAGCCCCCAGAGAAGCCCCTCCCAGTGAGCCTCACCCATCCCTGGCAGGGCGTGTCCCTTCCAGGAGAGGGCACAGGGCAGCCAGGGACTCTCCAGCTCTCCCTCTCCTGCCCTGCCGGCTGCACCCTGGGCTGGGACTCCAGGGTACCACCCAGCATCTGTGGCTGCTGTGAACCCCCATCCCTGATGGGGGCTGCCAAGGCCACCTTCGTGCCAGAATTGGGTCTTTCCTTTCTTCTCCAAACATGGCCACTAGCAAGGCAACTCCAGAGTCCCCAGCCCACCTGGTTACCAACTCCCAACCCACCCTCAGAGTCTCACGGCTTAGTTGAACTCTCAACTCATTTGAGTTTTCAGCGTGGGTGCCCAGGCCAGCCTCTCTGGGAGTCCTGCATTCCTGGAGGGTGGGGACCAGGCCAGCCCTTTTGGGAAGCCACAGCCTATATGTACCCACTGGGTGCGAGGCCCAGAGCTGAGCACCAAGATGACTCAGACTGGGCCTTGGAAGCTCCCAGTCTGGGGAAGAGGCCCAGCCACAAAGCAGTACACTGAAATGTGTGTGTGTGTGTGTGTGTGTGTGTGTCTGTGTGTGTGCGCGCGCGCGCGCGGCGTGCGCGCGCGCGCGTGAGGGGGGGGCATGAAGGTGCAGGGGAGTGGGGTGGGGTGGCCAGAGGCTGCCCTGTGGGGCTGCTGAGGGGCTATGCGCTAGCTGAGTCCCTTCCCCCTCCCCAACCCCTGGCCATGGCCTGCCACGACCATGGCCTCACCCAGGACCCCCGGCACATGGCCTACAGGCCAGGTCAGCAAGGAGGTGCTGGCGCTGGACCAGTGGAAGGGAGCGCTCGGCCCATCCCCCCTCCTGGGGTGGGGCGCATGGATCCTGCTGCGAGGGTCAGGGGGCCAGGGCCCCCTAACCCATCCCTCCCCCTGCAGCCCCAGGAGCCGCAGCACTGTCCCTTGACAATAGGTTATCCAGACTGGGCTGAATGACGGCCGGCGGGGGCGGGGTCGCGCCTGGGCGCCGGCGGCGTTGGTGCCACAATGGGTGACAGCCGGCCGGGTCTGGCTGCAGGCTGAGCGGCGGCGCGCACGTACCTGCTTATCCTCTGCGGGGTCGAGGTCGGGTCGCGGTCCGGGTCCGGGTCCGGGCGGGTCCGGGCCGGCGGGCGGGGGAGAGACGGAGAGACACCGTGAGAGGCGGGCGGGCAGCGGGGACAAAGGCGCGCGCGAGCACGCGGGCGGGCGCCGGGCTCACCTGGGGTCGCCAGCTTGCTCTTGTACCGCAGGCCTGTGCTCATGGTGGCCGCCGGCGAGAGACGTGCGGCGGCGAGCGGCGGAGGCCGAGGCCGGGCTGCGGGGTGACCGGCCCCTCCGTGCCGCCGCCGCCCGCCCCGCCCGCCCGTCCGCCAGCCAATCGGCGCCCGCCGCGCCCACGCGCGACCCGGCGCGGCCGGTGGGGGCGGGGACCCAGGAGCCCCCCTCCCAGGGCCCCCGCGCTGTCCGCCTCCGGGCGACGCCCTCGCCTCCCGCAGCCCGGCCGCGCCCCTCCCCGGTCCCCCAGCCCAGGCCCGGACCCCAGTCTGTGCCGGGCCTCGGAACATCCGTCGTGGGCGCTTCTGCGGAGCCCGCCCCTGGCTTTCTGTGGCCCCGCTGCGCGCTCCTGCCCACTCCGCCGAGGCCGGCGGACCCCTCCTCACTGCATCGGTGGACCTGGGAGTCCTGCTCCTGGCTACAGCAGGAAAGGCCACGGCCCTGCGCAGAAGGCCGCGCCCAGCTGCCCTCCCGCCGCCCGCCTGGTGCTGTGCACACCTGCTCTGGAAGCAGACACACCTGGGCAAGCTGCAGGGCACACGCCCTGGGTAGCTGTCCGGCCTCTCTTTTCCTGGGCTGTAAAATGGGGTTATTTGTGAACAGTAACTGAGCTGAGGGTGAGACAGGACTGGCCCTGCCCCCTCCCCCCAGCCCTTCCCTGGCTTCTCTGCAGACCCACAGGAGTCCCTCCTGGCTTGTGGACCTATCACAGTTTCAGGTGCCCTGGGCTTGGACATCCCCAGAGTGTCCCCAGGTGGCACATCTGAAGCCTGTGACCCCTCAGAAAGGGAGTATCAGGCCTGTGGTCACCACCTTGCAAGAAAGGGCCTCTTGGAGGGAGCCTGCCTGCTGCACCCAGGTGGTGGCCCTGGACAGCTGGGAAACACACTTCCTTCCACTCCCCACCCTTCTTGTGCCCTTGGTCCCTGGGCGAAGGGTGGGGGGTGCTGCTAGGGCTCCTCCATCTCTGAGTCACCAGCACCCAGCAGAGAGCTGTTTGCTCAGTAAGTGAGAGAGTTCAGAGTCTTCACTCTGTCACATTCTGTGGCTAAAGCCCACCCCCCTCTACCACGAGCCTCCCTCCAGTCCAGAGCTGTGATCAGTGCACAGTGCAGGGACACTTCAGCATCCCAACCCCTCATTCCAAAGCCTCAGGCCAGTTGTGTTTGGAATTCAGACTTTTTCATGTATAGTCTATGTTACGTGACACCCCTCCTGGGTGGGGACCGCTGGGGCTGCTTGTCGTGATCAAACACATTAATCTTTTTGTAGTGAAACAGAGGACTCTCCGTACAAACTGGGATAAATAAAGACCACGATAAATGGCTGCACAGGTCCAGCTTGGCCACTGAGCTTTGAAAACATTTTGGTTTCAGAGCTGTGGGGGATTTGGAATTGTAATAAAGAAATGGAGGAGGTAGGATGCTCTTAGGGCCAGGCAGGGTTTCTAAGCATCAGGCCGGGGGACTCAGCAGAAATCCCATCTCAGAAGGCCTGGCTTTGCAAAATGTTTCAACTGGTCAGTGAAAAATGGCACTTGGATATTTAGCACATTCTGACCCCTGCAAGCCTGTACTCAGGGGGACAAAGGAGGAGAGACGGGAACCTTGTCCTCAATGGGGAAGCGTGCCCCGGCCAGTGCAGACCTTCCCTGGGGCTCAGATGGGACGGTGGCTCCGGGCAGCCCTGGGTCAGGGGTTTGAACTTGGCCGTGAGGGACGTGTACAGCAGGTCAAGTGTGTAGCTTGGACAAGAGGTGGGAGGTGCACATGTGTAAGAGTAATAGATTTTAAGAGGACTCTGGAGATGGGAGACAAATAAAGGTGAGGTGTTCCAAATACACGTGATTTTTATTTTTATTAAGGTAAGCGTATCCCAAAGATTACCTGCAGAAGTGCAGCTGAATTAGAGACCAGTGTTTCGTGGCAAGCCAGTGTGGACTTGGTATGATCTGTAGAACTGGGAGCAACTCCCTGGAATGGCGAAGGCAAGGACAGCCTGGGTCCTTGTGCAAGATGCCCAAAGGGGCCGGAGGCTGGAAGCTGGAAGGAGGAGGTACAGTCTGCTCTCTTGCCTTGGGACTGTGCTCACCCACGGCTGTGAGTCTGGGGACAGCCCGAATCCCTCCACAGACCCACTGAGGCTGCGCCCTGTCTAGCTGGGAGACCCCCTGGCTGGCAGCACCCATGGCTCCGCCGGCAAAGTATCCATCCACGTGGGACATTTCTGAAGTCAGGAAAACGGGCCAGCAGGGCTGAGGTCAGCAGATCCACAGGACGTGTCCCCAGTTCTGCCAGGTGAGGCTCTCACACTCTGACTACTGCACTGGGGCTAACGGCACAGGCAAAACCCCTGTAAGGGTCCTGTCCGTCAAAATGCCCAAAATGCCCAAAGGCTATGTGTGATGTCAGGGAGGGGACAGGGGCTGCAGGGCAGTGGTCTGGACACACACCTACCTCTTCTCGATGCCAGGCTTGGAGGAAAACTGCCTGCCCAAGTGGGTGTATGCTGGCTGTGGTACAGGGAGAAGTAAATAAAACACTCCTTTGTGAAAAAAAATGCTATTTTTTAATTCATAAGGAAAAGAAGTTAATGAATAAAAAAATAAACTACACCCAGAAAAATCTGTTCAACCAACTTGGGCTACAAATAGCTTGATGCTTTTCGGAAAAAACCTCTTTTAGTTAAGAAATTCTCGAGAGGCCGCCTTTAAAGCGCACTGTGTCTCCCCCTCGGCACAGGCAGTGGAGTGAGTGGCTTTTCTCTGGTGCCTCGGGGCTGGGAAGGTGCAGGGGGGAAGTGGCCACAGAGACGGGTCTGTACTCGGGAGCAGGTGCTGTGGGCAGCCTTGACCCGTGCCGGATGGGGCGTCTTTGCGCCTGGAGTAGGAGCAGGAAGTGGAGGTCAGAGCATGGTGACCTTTCTGAGAAAACAGCCGAGACCAGAACCCAGGACCGGCAAGCCCAGGGCCTCATTCCTTCAATGAGGTGTGACGTGGTCCCAGCCAGCCAGGGCCCTGCCCCGCTCAGACAGCCCATCAGAGCTTGAGCTCGCGTCTCTCCTGCTTCCCGAATCCCCCGTCAACATGATGGAGCCCGGACAGCCTTCCAGACCTGCTTGTGTCCACTGTGGGTGTTGCACCCACGCCCCATCCCTGCTCTCCCCAGCGCCCTCGCCCAGCCAGCTCTGTGAGATTCGAGCCGATCCCTGGCACCTGGGGGCTCCGAAGCAGGAGGTGTGTCCTGGTGCCAGTGCACCCTTCCCTAGCCCCCGCACCCAGGAGCACCCTTCATAGGCCTCCCTTCCTCAGGATGCGGCCCAGGGGGCTCCCGGCACTCAGCCCCCGTCTGGCACCCGGGAAAGCTCCATAGCGCCAGTTCATGCTGGGTGGGGGCACAGACACCTGGGCCTGGAGTCCCAGGGCAGCTGGGGTCTGGGCGGCTGCACACTTTGCATTCCCAATCCTGGGCCCTCGGGCCGCCTGCTCGGCCCGGCTGAGGGGGATGTGCGGGGACCTTCCGAAGGCAGCAGCTGTCTCCAAGGACAAGGGGAAATGTGTGCACGGTGAGGGGACCGTTGGAGAATACTTCCCTTGATTTCCTTGTTAGAAGAATGTAAGGGGTCACAGCACAAACGGTCCTCGTCACCAGTGGGAAGACAGGCCCGTTGAAAGTGCACAGAATATGCAGCAGCTGCCCCTGCCGAGAGGGTGCCGCCTGGCCCGGTTAAAGCCGCTTGTGTCTTGCAGGGGTGGACAGAGCAGGGCTCCCAGGGGGCTGAGCCTTGCTCCACGCCAGTGCCCGACTCCCTGGGCAGCTGGAGCAAGTGCCACAAAGGGCGCCTGTGCTCCGAGCCAGCAAGCCAGCCGGGGACCCAGAGCGGCAGGGGTCTCTGAGGTGGGGGTGGGGCTGCGGCCACATCTGATGAGCCTTCAGAGTCTCCTGAGGGCTCTGGGTTGGTGCGTGGGAGACGTCACCGAGAGCAGCCCAGGGCAGGGGCCTTGAGCGCAGCATGACTCAGTCGGGAAGAGCGGCGTGACCATGCGCTCCTGGGGTGGGGCCTCGCAAAGGGATGCTGCCCGTGGCTCAGGCCCAGGGCTCACAGGACCTTCCCCGAGGGGTCCTGGCAGGCTCTCTGTCCTTGCCGCAGCTCTGTGGTTTTATGAAAAGCCCGAGGTGGAAGAACAGAAGATGAACGAGATGTGAAATGGCACCCAGGTCGAGGTTCTCCTGGAGGCATCGAGGTGTTAAAAACATCCCACGGGAACACACGCCTGCGAAAGGCAGAGAGCAGGCCGGAGCACCGTGACCCACATCCTGCGGCTCACCCCACCCCGTCCACCCTCCTCCCTCCATCGAGGGCCAAGTGCTCCAGCTCCCACGGCACCCCACCTCTCAGCCAGGCCAGAGACACATCTGCAAATCCCTCTGGAATGAACCAGACTCGGCTGGCCGTCTACAGCCGGTCCCAGCACTGAGTGCAAATGCATGGCCTGTCACACACTCAGCTCCCACAGGGAAGGTGGCCGCCAGGGCGGTCCTCTTGGGCATCCATCACCTGGTTTCCAAGGTACGTGGGAGGGGAGAAGGACTCCAGGTCTCAGCTCATTCCTTACCAGTATCTCCTCCCACCTCTTGTCCTGGCCACATGCTGCTGAGGGTGCCTCTGCCCGCAGAGAACAGCCGTGTGCAGAGCTCTGCCTGTCCCAGGCCGTACAGCACACACTGGCACAGAAGGGTGGAGGGTGGGGTCGGGGTGTGGGCCTGCTGTCCCCAGATGACACGCCCGGGACCCTTGGCAGAGTGCGACTGGCCTGCGTGGCTGTGGCCCGGGTTGGACCCCACTTCCCATCAGGCACTCGCTGCACACCCACGGGCCGGAGCCGTGCGCGGTGCTGGTGGGAGACAGGCACACACAGTGCACATCGGGCTGCTGCCAAACCGCCTCCACCTGCCTGGTGGGTGGAGAGCATGGGGCCAGCTCTCCCCAGCGGATGGCCAGCCTGGGCCAGCCCCCGCGCACCTGCGGCCTCCAGCTGTGACGCACTGGGCTGAAGGGACCCTGCCCCTCCTCCATGCAAAGGCTGCCTGCAAAGCAGGGTGCTGCGGGGTCCCTTCAGATAGGGGCACGGCAGGAGACGGAGCCCTGACAGGGCCACTTTTGCAGGAGAGGAGGGGCTGCTGCCGTCACCAGTGGCTCAGAATGGCAGGCAGGAGGCACGGGGCTTGGCCAGCAGCCCTGCCCGATTCTGACCAGGTCCCCTCAGGGTGGCTGAGCAGATTTAGACCAGAGAACCATTGCCAGGATGCACCTGGGAGCTGGGCCCGGGGGGCCCAAGCAGGACCATGCAGGACTAAGCAGCCACTGGCCTCAGTCCCCTCCCTTGGGGCTCTGGCCAAAGGGCTCATTCTTGTAGCCGGGACTCTGCACAACCCCTGCAGCTGCCGGCCACTCTGGGTGGGTCCTGCCCTGCTCTGGCCCAGTGAGCAGCTGTGTGGCCTCCTTGGCGGGACAGTGCTAATGCGCTGTGTGGTCCTCCCTCCAGGACTTCCCAGGCAGCTGGGGCAGCAGGTGGAGGAGGCGCGGCCTGGCCCCAGCCCCACGGGCCGCACAGCATCTCAGCAGCACAGATGGGAGGGCGCCCATACACCCAAAGGGTGTCAGAGACTCTCCTCCCTTGGGGTTTCACTTTGGGGATCAACACGCCACAGGCCTCCCCAGCCAGGCGGGCAGGGCTGGGCCTCCAGGGTGGGTGGAGAGGCTGGAGGGGCCACCTGGAGCCAGGCACGGGGGCTGTGGCCAGGTGCTGGCCACGCAGGGAAGTGAGGAGTCTGTAGGGCCCAGGGTGAGGGCGTCGTTAGGTTGGTCTCCCACTCTGGGTGCAGGGCCAGCATGCCACTGGCTGGGTTTGGGCCTCACTGCCGAGACAGCCTGGAGGGCTCTGCCCAACCTCTGGCCCAAGGTCTGGGCACATGACTCCCAGACACTGTGACAGACACTGGTCAAACCAGGGGTCCAGCCAGAGACCCTGTGCCCTAGGTGTGCTCTAGGAAGCCCCTGCCCTGTGAAGGACCTGCTTGTTCTGAGGTGTGGGGCAGGGGCCTGGCTCAGTCTCCCTACCTGTGCCTCAGGGGACTGTCTCGGCTGCACCTGCTCTTCGAGGTTATTTTGAGGATCACAAAGAGAGACTGTCAACAACATGACAACCTGATTCAAAAATGAACAAAGGGGCCAGGCACGGTGGCTCACGCCTGTAATCCTAGCACTCTGGGAGGCCAAGGAGGGCGGATCGTTTGAGGTCAGGAGTTCGAGAACAGCCTGAGCAAGAGCGAGACCCTGTCTCTACTAAAAATAGAAAGAAATTATCTGGACAACTAAAAATATACAGAAAAAATTAACCGGGCTTGGTGGCACACGCCTGTAGTCCCAGCTACTCGGGAGGCTGAGGCAGGAGGATCGCTTGAGCTCAGGAGTTTGAGATTGCTGTGAGCTGTGATCACACCACGGCACTCTAGCCTGGGCAACAGAGTGAGACTCTGTCTCAAAAAAAAAAAAAAAAAATGGACAAAGGGCTGGCTGTAATCCTAGCACTTCGGGAGGCTGAGGCAGGAGGATCACTTGAGGCCAGGGGTTCGAGACTAGCCTGGGCAAGAGGGAGACTCCGTCTCTACAAAAAAAATAAAAATAAATAAAAATAAAAATTACTCGGGTGTGGTGGCCACACCTGTAGTCCCAGCTACACGGGAGGCTGAGGCAGGAGGATCGCTTGAGCCCAGGAGTTTGAAGTTGCTGTGAGCTGTGATGACACCACTGCACTCCAGCCGGGGAGACAGAGCAAGACCTTGTATCAACAAAAAAAAAGGACAAAGAATTGAACTGACATTTCTCCAAAGGGGAGCTGGCCAGAGATGGGGGCAGGCAGAGCGTTCCTGAGACTTGCCGCCCCAGGCTTCCCACACCCGCAGGCCTGTCCAGCCTCCTGTGGGCCGCCCTGCATCCAGCCGGGGACTCTGGCCACCTTCAAAGACCTTTCTGAGTGCCACACTGAACGCACCATCCACCGTCCCTGCCCCAATTAAACCAACCAGTCTGTGGGACCACGTTACGGCAGCCTCGGCAAACTGCTATAGGGAGTCTGAGTCTGTTCCAGCTGCCGTAACAAAGCACCTTAGACCGGGCAGCTTAAAATGCAAACATTTGCTTCTCATAATTCTGGGGGCTGGACGTCCAAGATCAAGGCACCGGCAGGTTTGGTGGGAGAGGTGAGGGCCTCTTCCTCCCAGACAGCCGTCTGCTCTCTGTAACTTCCCGTGGCGGGAGGGGCAGGGTCTCCCAGGCTCCTCGTTCATGACCCAATCATCTCCCAAAGGCCTCCTGACACCACTGCCTTGCGGGGTAGGATTTCAACATACGAATTTGGGGGGGGACAGTCAGACACACAGGGGCACCCCAAGACGTTAACAGAGTGTGAGCAGGCGGGGTCCCCAGGCTGCACTGCCATGGTCTTGGCTTCAATATCTCACTTTGGAGGGGAGAGCCCAACCCTGAAAGGACAAATCAGACCCGGTCAGGACCCACTTCGATCAAAAGTGTTTCTTAGACCCTGCAGTTTCCCCCTGAATCAGTGAGAAATTCCCTCCTGGGAGCGCTGCGTGCCAGGCCCTGGGTGGGGTCTCTAGTGACGATCTGCATGGGCCCAGGCTCCCCTGCGCTCTATCTGGTGGAGACCCCAGACCTGCGCCCCACACTGCTGACTGGCGCCATGCTGAGGGGCTTCATCAGAGGGGAGCTGGAGAGAGGGGAGTGGTCGGTGTGCTGGAGGATGGCAGTCTGCACCAGGCCAGCCCTCGCGGCCCACGGGACCTGGGGCGCGTCTCTGCCCTTCCAAAACGGCAGATGCCCACTTGCCCACTGCAGGGTGTGACCCAGGTGACGGTTAAGGACCTTCCTAGTTCTCAAGGTTGCTATTCTCCACCCTGCAACAAAGTGAGACCAAAACAGCTCACACAAAAGGGAGGAGAGAAACCAAGAAACAACTAGAAGAAGGGCAGGGCCCTCGTGGGGAGCTCCTTGCACGGAACTATAAGCTCAGTAGGTCCAAGCAGCTCAGAGCCTGGACCCTCAGGGCAGAGACGGGGCTGGCACCGTCTCTGTCCACAGGTGATGGGGGGACAACAGCTCTTCCAGAGGAGCTGCCCCAACTGCTGGGGTCTGAGACCACCCAGGTGCTTTCTTACATCAGCCCCCAGCAAGGCACACGGAGCTCTGGAGGGGAGTGCAATCTGGTCACTGCAGCAGTGATAGCAGAAGGGGCTCATGCTTGCTCCTGACTCTGGAGGCAGAACTGAATCTACCTCGCTCCTTGGTGTCATCCCACTCTCATGCCTGGTCCCTGCAGGGATAGGCTACTGGAGCCACAAGGAGGGGTGTGGCAGGCTCCCAACTGCTGTCCAGTAAACACAAGAGATGCACAGCCAGGGGACTCTGCTCCGGCCTGGAATAAAGGCTGGGCCATACCCAGTCCTGGCGGGCCTCTGCTCCGGACGCTCTGCTCAGCACTGCCCTGGTCAGGTGCACAGCCCTCTCGACAATGTGCAGTCTGTCATGGCAGCTGGCACTGGACTTTACGCTGGGACTTGCATCGCTATGACAATGCCATGCATTTTGAAAATTCACTCAGTTCAAATGCTCTTTGAAGAAAGTAACCACTTTCTGTTGTCATTTGAAAGATCCAAGAATGCACAAAGAGGAAAGACAGCAAAAGGAAAAACAAAAAAACCATAAATACAAACAGTAAGGAGGAAATAGTAATGATTAATTCTATTACACTGCCCCCAAGCTCCCCTCCAATAACGGTGACATAAAAGGCTGCAGTGGGTGCCATGTGGCAGTAAAGCTTCCCACGTGGCCCAGAGCAGAGAGGGGCGTGGTTCTCAGCCCCAGGCACAGGCAAGTGCCCAAAAGTTCCTTAGCTCCCTCCTCCCTCCTCCCCATCGTCCCCCAGGTCTGAGGACGCCTGGTCACTCTGCCTGTGGGGAACCTCAGGGCACCTGTGAAGGGAAGCACGCCAGGGCTCATCACTTCACACCTCATGCAAGGACCGGAGCTTGGGCTCCTCATCCGTACATGGGACAGCAGTGGGACCCGGCTCCCCGGTGCAGCGAGGTCCAAATGGGATCTTGGGTGACCTGCTTGGCATGGTGCCACGTGGAGAAAGGTCCAGAAATACCAGTTATCCACTGTCATTTTAAAAATAATAAAATGTTTTGTCTATTACATTATCTATCTCTGTATCTGTCAAGTTGTCTATCACATGACCAACATTGCACCGTGGACGATAGACACGCAGAGGAAGTGCGTGTGCCTGCGCAGCGGGAGGCGTTCCAGAGGACCTAACTCCGACTCCTTGCCTCGCCACGCTCAGTCCAGCTGGTGTCTCACCGGCCTCCCCGTGTGGCTGTAGGACGCTTTGATCAAGCAAGTCACCAGGGTTTATATATTTTTAAAACTAAAGCTGTTATTTTGAGACGGCGTTGTAAGAAATAATATAGAGAGAGCCCGTGTACCCCTCACCCGTTTCCCCCAATGCTGCCATCTTAAAAAACTATACTATAATATTACAACGCCATGACCCAGATACTGTCATTGATAAAGGTGAGCTAGAGAATGTCCCTGTCACCCCAAGGATCCCCCGTGGCCTTTTGGCAGCCACCCCTACTTCTTTCTCTTGTCCCCTCCTGAATCTCTGTCAATCTCCACTGCTATGGCTTTGTCATTTTATGGATGTGACATTAATGGAATCATGCAGCGTGACACCTTTCGGGCATTAGCTTTGTTCACCCAGCGTGATTCTCTGGGGACTCAGGCAGGTCACTGTGTGTGTCCACAGTTCACCCCTTTCTTTGCTGATGAGCGTTCCATGGTGTGGGTGGACTAGTTTCTTTGACCCTTCACCCATGGAAGGACATGTGGGTTGTTTCCAGTTTTGAGCTATAAAGGAAGCTGCTATAAAGATTTATGTTCAGGTCTCTGTGTGAACACACATGTTTGTTTCTCCGGGTTAAATGACCAGTACTGCAATCACTGGGTCAGTTGACAGTTGCATGATAAGGTGTTTAAGGAAACTGCCAAACCATTTGTTTTTTTTTGAGACAGAGTCTCACTCTGTGGCCCAGGGTGGAATGCAGTGATGTGATTATAACTCACTGCAGCCTCCAACTCCTGGGCTCCAGTGATCCTCCTGCCTCAGCCTCCCGAGGAGCTGGGACTACAGGCGCGCACCACCACGCCCAGCTAATTTTTTTAATTTTTGTAGAGACGGGGTCTTGCTATGTTGCTGAGGCTGGTCTCTAACTCCTGGCCTCAAGCAATCCTCTGGTCTCGGGTTCCCAAAGTGCTGGGATTCCAGGCATGAGCCACCACACCTGGCCCTCACTGAGGTTTTAATTTGCATGTCCCTAGTGGTTAGTGATGTGCTTATTTGTAATCTGTATGTCCTCTTTGGAGGAATGTCTATTCATGTCTTGTGCCCATGTTCTAATTGGATTCTTAGTATTGTTGAGTTTGAGAGTTCTTTATATGTTCTAGTACTAGTCTTTCATTGGGTATGTATTTTGCAAGTATTTTCTCCCAGTCTGTAGCTTGTCTTTTTATTTTTTTTTAACAAAGAAACTTTTTCACAGAGCAAAAGTTTTAAACTTTTATGGAGTCCAATTTATCAAAATTTTATAGTTTTACATTTTATTTATTTTGTTCATTTTTTTAGAGACAGGGTCTCACTCTGTCACCCAGCATAGAGTGCAGTGGTGCATAATCATAGCTCACTGCAGCCTCAAACTCTTGGCCTCAAGGGATCCTCCTGCCTTGGCCTTGCAGAGTGCTGGGATTACAGGTGTGAGCCACCGTGCCCAGCCTCATTTCCCTTCTTGTTTTTTTTTGTTTTAAGTGATTTTATTAAGGTAAAATTTTATATGATGTGAAATGCACAGATATTAAATGCTCAATTCAATGAATTTTGACAAATGTACAGACCCATGTAACCAAAACTCCATTCAAGACTCTGTTTTCATTACCAGAGAGAGTGTCCTCTGTCCTTTCTCAGTCAATTCCCACCCCCTACTCCTCCCCAGTCCAGCCCAGGCAAAAACTGACCTGTGTTCTATCACCACCAATGAATTCTGCTTATTTTAGCACTTCAAATATATAAAGAGCTCTGGCAAATCAATAATGAAAAATATGTATATATTCTGGGTACAAGTTCAATGTCTGATGTGTTCCCTGCAAATATTTTCTTTCAGACAATGGCTTGATTTTTATTTTCTTAATTGTAGTTTTTGAGAAACAGACGTTTATAATTTTGATAATAATTTTGATAAATTTCAGTGTATCAATTTGATAATTTTATATTTCATGTTTTTTGTGTCCTCTCCGAGAAATCTTTGCCTACTGACTCTAAGATCATGAATATATTCTCCTATTTTTTTTCTAGAAGCTTCATAGTTTCAGTGTTATGTTTAGGTCTATGGCCTGTCTTGAATTATTCATCATTTTTGTGTATGGTAGAGATTAAAGTTCATCCTTCCCCCGCTGCATTTATCCAATAGTTCTAGCACTATCGGTTGAAAAAATTTGGCTTTCCCCGTTGACTTGCCACAGCGCCTCTGATGAAAATCAGTTGGTTACATATCGTGAGTCTCTTTCAGGACTCCCTGTCCTGTTACGAAATTGTTATCTATTGCTGCATAACAACTCAAAACTTCCTGACTTAAAACATCAATTCAGTCATTTTATTAAATTTATTTTTTTATTTTATTTTATTTTTTTTGCAGAGACAGGGTCTGACTATGTTGCCAGGCTGGTCTCAAACTCCTGGGCTCAAGCAATCCTCCCACCTCGGCCTCCCAAAGTGCTGGGATTGCAGGTGAGAGCCACCGCGCCCGGTCATTTTACTATCTACCATGGTTTTGTGGGTTAGGAATTCAGGAGGGCTGAGCTGGATAGCTCATGCCGTTTCAGGCAGATAGTGGGTGAAGCTGGACATCTTTCCTTCCAGGAAGTCTCAGAGCTTCTTCGTATCATCTCGGGGAAGTGGGCCAGCCTGGCAACCATCTCTGCGGCAGGGCCACCCTGGCGTCCGGACGCATGGCGGCATCAGGGCCTGCTCTGGAGCGCTCCACCGCGGGGCTGATGCGGCATCCTCTTCCCCTCGGGAGCTCTGCGGCGTGGCTTGTGGGAGTCCGCAGGTTCCTGAGAGCGTGAGGGGTAGAAGGCACTGTCTCGGCCATCTTTGAAATCTATGAAATCTCTCTCTTTTTTTTGGTCAGTCTTTTATCTCTCTGTTCGGCAGAGTGGATGATCCACATTGACCCGTCTCTGGCCAGCGGTGTGGAGGGAGCGGCCGCGGGGCACTGTCCAGACCAAGGTGAGGGGCAGTGGAGTCCTGGGCTGGGGAAGGGCCTTCCCTGCGATGCAGTTACCCCGGGTCACAACTGGGCAGCACCAGGTGTGGGGGGAGGTGTGGGGGAGGGCTGGAAGGGGGGTGCAGTCGGTGTCCCTTGGCCAGTGACCCCAGCATGCCTCTGAGCTGCGTGTGCAGAGGTCCGACTGGGGCCATGTTGGGGGCCTGGAGCCCACTGGGGACACCGCCTGGGGCTGCGTGGGGGCGCAGGAAGGCCAGGCCGCGGAGGCCTGCTGGGCAGAGGGCGGCAGAGGCCCCACCCGCCCTGCACACCGGGAGCCCCACACGCGGGTGTTTGGGTTGGCCTGGCTCCTGGGAAGGACGGTCAGAGCTGAATGGCGCCGCCGTCTCAGGCTCTGGGAGAGGCGCTGAGTGAGAGGGCACATTCCGTGGTGGCGGTGGGGGCCCCATACTGTCCCCGGCCGGCCGGGGAGGGGAGCCCTGTTGTGTTTGGCTGGCTGTCTCCAAGGCAGCCGCGCTGGGGCCGGCAGAGGGCCTCCGGCGACCCCAGCCCCCTTCCTGTGCAGACGGCCCCTCCTCCCCGCAGCTCAGGCTCGGAGGAGAGCCCTAAGAAATCACTCCTGACGGGGGTCAAGCTGCTGTGGCCCCGGCCCACAGTGGCCGCACCGCCTTTGGCAAATTCCCCAGCACCTCGGGTCCTTCCAGGGGTGGGGACTCGGTCTGGGGACCTTGGTGGCCAGTCACCCTCAGGTGGTCTCCTGAGGGGATCCCCATCGCTTTCCCCACGGCTGGCCTTTGGAGGCTGGGGTCTTGGCTCAAGCTCCACCCACCCCAGGGCCCTGGTTGGGGCTTGTCCCTCCTGGGGGCTGGCTCCGCCCACAGCCTCCCTGGACAGCTGGGGCACCAGGGCACCGCTGCTGCCTCGGCTCCTCTGTGCCGCTCTCTCCCTCGCGGAACTCAACCCCCGACAGCAGGGCCCCCCAGCCTCGTGCACGGGGCTCCCCGCGGCCGCACCAGGCCTCTCCCGCGAAGAAACTGACTCAGGCGCACCTTGTGGTTTCTCTGTTCACGTGCTCCGGTGTAGGAGGCGTGAAGGCCTTGCGGGGAGAGCCGCCGGCCTGGCTGTTGCCCTGCCCAGGGTGGCTCTGCAACCCTGTCCCAGACGCCACACTCCGGCTTGGGCTGCCCACCAGGCAGCAGCTCGTCAATGTCTAGTAGCATCGCACCCTGCACGGATGGGCCCGCTCAGAAACTGCTGTGCCTGCTCCCACCTCTCCTTTCCGACGGGTGATAGAGCCTTCTGCTCAGATAACAACCTCAAGGTCACCTGCTTGGCCCCTCGCCCTCTGCTCCACATCGGATCCGCCAGCAGGTCTGGCCAATTCTACCCCCAGCTGCATTCAACATTTGCTGGCCTGGCTGCGTCCCTACCTGCGTTAGTGCCCTGGGGCTGGCGTCACAGAGCCCACAGACGGGTGGCTTAACCACAGACGTTTCTTATCTCACAGAAGGAGGCCAGAAGTCCAAGGTCAGGGTGTGGGCAGGGCTGGTTTCTTCTCAGGCCTCTCTCTTTCCTCTGTGCGTGTCTGCCTCCAGATTTCTGCTTCCCGTAAGGACACCAGTCATATGGAATCAGAGCCCACCCTTAGGAATTCATTTTAACTTAATTGCCTCTTTAAAGACTCTATCTCCAAATACAGGCACATTCTAAGGTACCGGAAGTTAGGACATAGGCGCTTTGGAAGGGGGGACGTCATTCAGCCCTAACATCACCCAACGTCACCCTCATCCAAGCTGCCTCCGCTCCGGCCTTCCATCTGGCCCCACACTGGTCCTCCACCCGGCAGCGGGGGCCACTGGGGTCGCACACTCCATCCCCAGCCGTGCACACAAGGCCCCCACCTTCCCTCCAACACGGCGGCCCTCGCTCTGCCTGGAGTGGCCCGGTCTGCAGTGCGAGGCCACCCAGTCCTTCCCGTCACAGCACTGATCGTTCACTTGTGTTTCTTCTTTTACCAGAGTTGTCTCTTATTGAGACAAGTCACAGACCATACAATTCACCCACGTAAAATGTCCCACTCAAAAGTTTCTCATACATTCCCAGTTATACATCGATCACCACTTTGTCACTCTAGGACATTTTAAACCGAGATATAATTCACACGCCACAGAACCCTGACACACACTACATCAGTGAGCCGCGGGGACGCCGCGCGAGGAGAAACGAGCCACAAACGCACAAACGCTGCATCACGGTTCCCGTAGGTGCGACACACAAAGCAGTGAGGTGCGTGGACAGAATGCAGTGTGGCAGCTGCCAGTGGGGGCAGGGACATGGGTGTCGTCACTGTTTGACAGGGACAGAGTTACAGCTTGGGGAAGATGGAAAAGCTCTTGAGATGGAGGGTGGTGATGGTCACACAACACTGTGAATGTGCTTAATGCCACTGAAATGTGCGCTTAAAAAGGATCAAAATGGTAAACTTTATTTAATGTATAGTTTACT
The DNA here is from genome assembly GCA_028533085.1 of Varecia variegata. Taxonomy (NCBI): domain Eukaryota; kingdom Metazoa; phylum Chordata; class Mammalia; order Primates; family Lemuridae; genus Varecia; species Varecia variegata. Next base: position 20,481,670 of record CM052452.1, on the reverse strand, counting down.
ACAATTAAAAAAAAATCATTAAAAATCAAGCAATCAAAGAACAAAAAGCTGCAAAACAATGGGCATAAATGCTGCCGTGTATATCAAGAAGACGGCAAAAGAAAGAAATGCCGGGTATGCCTGTGTGTGTCCATGTGGTCGCACGAACCACCCTGGGCGGATGCCAAGAAGCTGCCCTGCCTGCGGGTGACGCGGAGGGTGCCGCGCAGGCGGGCAGGAGCCGCAGGCAGGACACGGAAGCACTTTTATGCTCCTGGAACTTTGAGTCTCGGGACTCTGTTGCCTGTTGGAGAAAGTTGAACGTAAGTTTGCCGAAGGAGGCCGAGCTGAGGAGGAAGGCCAAGGCCTGCGGCGGCGGCCGCCCCACCCCACGGGCTGCAGCGCGGGTGGGGCTCGCAGGGAGAAGCCGCAGGCCCGGGTGAGACCGGGAGCGCCCGTTCTGTCGGGAGCTGAGGAATGGTGACATGCCAGGCCGGGTCAGCGGGGAAGGAGGTGACTCTGTTTGTTGCTTCCCTGCTAACCTCACACATCTCCCGCTCGGAAGTCCAGCCGTGTGCGTGTGCCCGGCCGGTCCCAGCTCCTGGCCCGGGCGGATTTGCTGAGCAGAAGGCGTCCCGACAGCCACGCTCGCGCCCAGAGCACAGACTGCAGCCGGAAGCCGCCTCTCCCTGCTGCACAGGGATCCTGAAAGGAAGGATTGTCCACCGACGAAAGAGTGAAATGGAATAAACAGAAAAAGTGAGGGTTCGCGGAAAGGCAATTAAAACCGACTTAGTTGGCAGCCTGGAATGTGGGCACCGCTGCAAAGTCTTAAAAAGCAAAACAGTCCATTTTATTCAGAGTTTGCATCCCAGCAGCCCTAGAAGTCAGCCCCTTAACCTAGTTAAGGAGCAGTAGCAAGGTATCTCGCTTGCTTTTGCTTTTATTTTTACCTTTCAGAAAATTTCCCAAGGAGATTATTACCAAGCTGGTTGGTGGTTTGAAAGTGAGAAGAAAATTCACTGTTCAGAATAAGAAGTCATTTCATGGTCTCCCGCTGACGAGCAGGTCTCCGGTAGCGAAGTGAGAGAGAGACACACACATTTTCCTAGATCAAATTTCTAAAGAAATGGAAATTTCTTGTGCTTTCTTGCCGAAATGCCAGCTGCCTCTGGTGTTTCGATAAGACAGTGAATTCCCTCTGGAGAATGAGAACATTCTGGACCTGTCCTGTGTGTGGAGGCTGAGTGGATGATGGACACAGTGATGCTGTTGGAAGTCGGGGCTCTCTCATGGGAGCAGGTGCACACGGACTGGCGGACGCAGGGGGACCCGCAGCACTGGGGCAGCTTTGGCAGCAACCGTGCAAACTCAGGATATCAGTTCTTAAATGTTAATTGTACGTAATTTGAATTAATTACAAATATAATTAGAATGAATAGTATAATTATATATTAGCAATATAATTATACAATCATCTTATTTATTGATGTTATTAATGTATTATCACAATTCAATACTATTTAATATTAATTACATATTATCAACGGTATATTTATTTATTATTATATGTGACTTTTTTCCTAGAACCTAGCTGACACCTGGTAAACGTGAGCACAGCCGCACCCAGGCCTTGGTGTGGGAGGCGGGCTGTGCCGTGGGGAAGGCAGCTCTCAGGGAGCAGCCACCTCCGGGGCTGCGGCAGGGACAGTGCCAGCTGACCCTGGAGCATCCTGTAGCGCGAGAAGCAAGGACATGCTTGACAATGACAGGGTCACATCCAAAGGACACAGGAGCCAGTCCGCCAGCAGCAGAGTGTGCAGTAAGAGTCACGGATTCCAGCTCACGCAATAAAACAGAGTCCCCCAAGTAACGGCAGGAGGAGCACGGACAGTTTTTCCTTACGGGGTGCTGCCGGCTCCCAGACGCACGAGAAAGGAAGGCTCTATCTCACAACCCCTGTCGCAATAACCGACTCTGGGCCGGAATCGACCGCAGGTGCTCGCGAGCATTGGGTGGAAGATCACTGTGGAAAAGACGCCAACTCAGCAGAGCTTCTCCTGGGGCTCCCTCATTAACGACACCTGGCAGGTACCACCTGCCCCCAGGTGTGTCTCGGGCCCTGGGAAGGACTTGGTGTCTCACCCAGAAGAGATGGCCAGGCACACCCAGGCCGGGGGCGTGCTGCAGAACAGGTGGCCTGAACATCGGGGAGGCAGGAAGGGCCGAAGGGGCCACTCCAGATACACGACGGCGTGACGTGGGGTGTGGTCCTGCGGCAATGGCTGGAAGCAGCATCGTGGTGCAGTTGGTGGCGTTTGAACAGGGACTGTATATTTGATAGTGTTTCAACGTAAAATTTCCTGAATTTAACACTTGAGCCAAGTAATCTTATAATTAGGAGACACCCGCTGATGTTTTGAGGGGCAGAGGGGGTGACAATCTCAAGTAGTCCAGAGACAATAACTAGACCAGTGGTTGTGTAGACGTAGCACAATGCAGTTTATACAGAGAGCTCGAGAAAGGCCTTAAAAACCAGCAAAGGAGGTGAAGGGTTTAAGGAGCTTGTGGTACTTTCCTTTCTGTACGTTCTGGAAGACCCCAGACAGAGCCCCTGAGTGGGTCTGTGGCCATCGGGGGTATCTGGCCACCACGAGGGGAGGTTGTGGCCCTGTGGGGGCTGACGGGTTAGCATTGCCTGGGCCGAAGGTCCGAGTGTGCCACGAGAGCCGTGGTCTTCCACACCAGACACCGGGGCCTCTGCACACGGGCGCGGCCGAGGAGGCAGCCATGGGCGTTCAGCAGGGTTTTGACTGACACAAACGTCTGTCCCCGCTGCCCAGTGGGTGCCCGCTTCTCTCCCTGCAAGCCGGCTCCCAGCCGCCCCACACCCACCGCCTGTAGGCAGAGGCGGCCGGAGGAAGAGGGGGCCACCAAGAACCAGAGATAAAAGCCAGTGTGGGGGCTGCTGCCGGGCTGCCGGCACAGAGACAGAGGGCACCTGCGGGGCTAGGGGCTGCGGGACCCAGATGGAGAATGGGGCCATGGCCAAGGGCCTCAGCCAGAGAGCCTGGCACTGGAGGGCTGGGGTGGGCACCGCCTTCAAGTGCTTAGCTGAGATGGGACGAGACACAAGGGCCCAGCGAGAGCTCCCAACCCCTGACCTCCAGGGCCACTGTCCTGGGGGATAGGACACACCCAGTAAGCACAACACAATGGCCACAGGTCCCCCAGCCTCTGAGCAGCCTGAAGACTCTGCTTCGGAGCCAGAGGAGGCTGAGGCCGAGTCCACCCTGAGCAGAGCCGTTGGGGACAGGCTGTGGGACGCCGCGTGTGAGCAGGAGAGGGCACGGCTGCGGGCGGGGACAGCAGGGCCCCTGGAGCAAGCGCCCATGCAGGGAAGGGAGCCCGGCCTGGGCTGGTTAGGGGCTCCCAGCTAACTCTAGGTGAGAGAGACCAGGGAGACTTCGAGGGGTGGCACGACCAGTGCTCCAGGCTGCACCTGGGTTGGGACAGGAGGAGAGGGCCAGGGGCCAGCGAGCCCGGAAGGCAGGAAGGCAGGCGGCACGGTGAAACGTGGGGTGAGAACACAGCCGTGAAGCAACTCTCGAGCCGGCTCCACTCAAGCCCGTCCTGCTGTGGTTTCCACACTTGTTGGGTGCGACCACAAATTAAAAAGCCAACTGCAGACACCAACGCTGCCCTGCACACCCCTCCCGGACACGCCTGCCACTCCTCCGACTCCCAGCAGTGGGGCCCCTCCAGAGCATGCCCCACCCACCCGGCTCCTCGGTGCACAGGGCGTGACTGCAGATTCCGGACGGCCCGGACAGGCCCTGCTTGCAGCGCCACCCAGCCTCTCCGACAGGTTCCCGCTGGCCGAGGGCCAGCCCTGCCCCAGCTGTGCAGAAGCACACAGAGCTGTGGTGCAATTTATTTATTTGGCAACGGTGACCCCAGAGAGCCAGGCCTGAAGAGCAGAGACAAACTGGCTCCTTGATGAGGATGTCCTTGCCAGAGGGGGAGGGAGAGCTGCAGGCGGCCTGGCCCCTCAGCCCCTTGTACAGGGAGGGGAGCCCCCACGGGGGGCCCTGGGCCGCGCCATCTCGCAGGGTGCTGTGGAGCTCCAAGCAGTGGGGCGGGTCCCTGTCCCTGGAGAAGAGCCTGAAGAACGGGGCCAGCTCTGCAGCGACGTGGAGTCCCAAAGAGCAGGGCCTGTGCGGAGCCGGAAGGGGCCTCAGGGGCGTGGGAGCAGGAGGGAGGACCAAGGCCTCACCACAAAGGAGCACAAATCCACGTCGGTGCCTCAGAGTGTGGCTTAAAAGCTTAAAAGCTTTAAAAATACAATGTCTGGCTTCTGCTCTGGGGCTCCTGATGGAGCTCTCCGAGCGTGGCCCTGAATCTGTAATTTCATTTATGCAGATGCTGGTTTATTGCTGGACGAACTCCGTTCAGTGAACACCAGCCGCACAGTCTGCGTGATTCAGATTTGTTTTGCGGGATTCAAATGACACATGACTGCCTGTTGTGTACTTTAAAATATTTGTTTAATTAAGCCTGAGCAATACAGTGAGACCTAGTCTCTACAAAAAATAGAAAAAAATTAGCCACGGCCAGGCGTAGTGGCTAAGTCCTGTAATCCTAGCACTCTGGGAGGCCGAGGCAGGAGGATCACTTGAGGGCAGGAGTTCAAGACCAGCCTGAGCAAGAGCGAGACCCCGTCTCTACTAAAAATAGAAAAATTAGCTGGGCATGGTGGCGCATGCCTGTAGTCCCAGCTACTCGGGAGGCTGAGGCAGGGGGATCACTTGAGCCCAGGAGTTTGGGGCTATAGTAAGCTATGATGACACCACTGCACTCTAGGCTAGGGTGACAGAGCAAGACTCTGTCTCTAAAATAAATAAATAAAATAAAATATAAAATATTTGTTTAATTAAACTTTTTCATTTGAGATAATTGTCAATTCACATGCAATTGTAAGAAATGGTACAGAGAGGTCCCTTATACCCTTAACCCAGTCCTTCCCGATAGTAACTTGTCACAAAAATGTAGTACATCACAGCCTGGATGCTGACTTTGGGACAGCCAATATATGGGACATTTCCGTCCCCACGGGGCTACTTCCTGTTGCCCTTCTATGGCCACGCCCACTTCCCTCCTACCCACACTCCTTCTTAACCTCTGGCAGCAACCAATCTGTTTTCCATTTCTGTGACTTTGTCATTCCAATAATGGAATACAAATAGAAATGGAATCATATAGTATGTAATCTTTAGGGGTTGGCGTTTTTTTTTTTTTACTTAGCATAATTCTCTGAAGATTCATTCAGGTTGTTGCATGCATAAATAAAAAATTTGCTGGGCACAGTGGCTCATGCCTGTAATCCCAACACTTTGGGAGCTGAGGCGGGTGAATCCCTTGAGGCCAAGAGTTCAAGACCAGCCTGTGCAATATAGCAAGTTCCCATTTCTACAAAACTTTTTTTTTTTAAATTAGCCAGGTGTGGTGGTACAGGCCCAGCTACTCAGGAGGTTGAGGCCAGAGAGTTGCTTGAGCCCAGGTGTTCAAGATTGCAGTGAGCTATGATTTTGCCACTACACTCTAGCCTGGACAAGAGAGTGAGACCCTGTCTCTCTACAACAAACCAAAAAAGATCATTCATTTTTTTCCCCATCAGCATTATGTAGTTTTCAGTGTTCAAATTCTGTATATGGTTTGTTAAATGTATACCTAAGTGTTTTAATTTTTGAATGATTTTAAATGGTATTATACTTTTAATTTCAGTGGCCATCTGTTTATTGCTAGCATATAGAAATACAATTGATTTTTTTTTTTTGAGACAGATTCTTGCTCTGTTGTCCCAGCTAGAGTGCCGTGGCCTCAGCCTAGCTCACAGCAACCTCAAACTCCTGGGCTCAAGCAATCCTTCTGCCTCAGCCTCCCAGAGTACTAGGATTACAGGTGTGAGTCACTTTGCCCCACGTATAATTGATTTTTGAATGTTTGTCTTTTATATACTGCAACCTTGTTAAATTCACTTATTAGTTCTAGGAGGATTTTTTTTTTTTTGTAGATTCCCTGGGATTTTCTACATAGACAATCATGTCATCTGCAAACAAGGGCAGATTTATTTCTTCCTTTCCTATCTGTATGCCTTTTATTTCTTTTTCTCGTCTTATTGCACTGGCTAAAATTCCCAGCACTATGTTGAGTAAGAGCGGAAAGAGCAGGCATTTTTGCCTTGTTCTGGAAAACATTTGGTTTTTACCATTAAGTATCACCTTAGCTATGGGTGTTTTGCATTACAGATGCTCTTTATCCATTGACAAAGTTTCCCCTTTATTTCTAGTTTTAGAATTTTTATCATGAATGTGTGTTGAATTTTGCCAAATGCTTTTTCTGCATCAGTTGCTATGATCATGAGATTTTTCTTCTTTAGCATGTGCATGTGGTGGATTACATGGATTGCTTTTTGAATGCTTAACCAGCCTTGCATGTGGAATAAACTCAGTTTGGTTATGGTGTATAATTATTTTTATGTGTTGCTGAATTCTATTTGCTGATATTTTGTTAAAGATTTTCGTGTCTATATTCATGAGGGATATTGGTCTGTGATTCTCTTTTTTTGGTACTGTCTTTGTATGGTTTTGCCATCAGGGTAATTCTAGCTGCCTAAAACAAACTGGGAAGTGTTCCCTCCTCTTCTAGTTTTTGGAAGAGAAGTGGTACATCTTTCTTTAAAGATTTGATAAAAACTCTCCATTTAAACCATAGGAGCCTGGAGATATCTTTTTCAGGTGTTTTAAAATTATAAATTCAATCTCCTTAGTAGAGCCATTAAAATCATCTTGTTTATATTGGGTGTGTTGCGGTAGTTTGTATGTTTCAAGGACTTGTTTCATTTCCTCTAAGTTGTCAAACTTATGTGTATAATGTATAGAGTCGTAGTAATATCCTATGTCATTCCTGATATTGGTAATTTTTTTCTTTTTTTTTTGTTGTCAGTGCTGCTAGAGCTTTGTCAATTTTATCGACCTTTTCAAAGATCCAGCTCTTTCTTTCATTGATTTTCTCTATTATTTTTGCCAATTTCATTAATTTTTGTTCTTATCCTTATGATTTTCTTCCCTCTGCTTGCATTGGGTTTAGTCTGCTGTTCCTTTCCTAGATTCATGAAATCTGAGCTTAGATTACTGATTTGAGACTTTTCTTCTTTTCTAACATATGCATTTAATGCTATAAACTTTCCCTATCCATACTGCTTTTTCTGCATCCCCCAAGTTTTGACGTGCTGTATTCCACTTTCATTCAGTTAAATGTATTTTTTTAAATTTCCCTGGAAACTTCTTTTACTCATGGATTATTTACAAATGTCTTGTTTAGTTTCTAAGTGTTTGGTTAAGATTTTCCTATTATCTTTCTATTGATTTCTAGTTTGAGTTCATGGTAGTTGAAGAACCCATTCTGTGTGATTTCAATTTTTAGAAAATTGTTGAGGTTTGTTTCATGGCCTAGGCTATGATCTGTCTTGGTACACGAGGGCTGTCCGGAACGTATCCAGCCATTGTTAACATGATAACATATTACGTGGCTGGATACGTTCCAGACAGCCTTGTGTGTTCCATGGGCACTTGGAAAGAAGGTACGTTCTGCTATTGTTGGAGTAGAGTGTTCAATGAATGTCAGTTAGATCCCGCTGGTTGATGGTGTCATTGCGTTCTTTTATTTCCTTGCTGATTTTCTGTCTAGTTCTAACAATTGTTGAGAGAGGAGTGTTGATGTCTCCCACTAATAATTCTGGATTTATCTATTTCTCCTTTCAGTTCTATCACTTTTTGTTTTACATATTTTGTGGCTCTGTTTTTTTGGTACATACACATTTAGGATTGCCATGCATTCTTGTTGGGTTGACCATTTTATTATTATATAATGTCTGTCTCTGTCACTGGTAATTTTCTTTGCCTTGAAGTCTACCTTATTTGATATTAATATAGCTACTTCTGCTTTCCTTTGGTTAATGTTTGCATGAAATATCTTCAAGTGAATTTCTTGTAGGTAGCATACAGTTGAAGTGTGTTTTAAAGATCCATTCTGTCAATCTCTGTCTTTTGATCAGTGAATTTAGACAATTTACACTTAATGTAATTATTGATATGTTAGGGCAGAATTCCGCCATTTTATTCTGATTTGTTTTCTGTTTGCTTTCTTTTTATTGTTTCTGTTTTCTTTTCCCTGCTTTCCTATGAATTAGACAATGTTTAGAATTCCATTTTGATTTATTCTGTTTGATAGTGTTTTTGAATGTCGTTCTTTGTATAGCTTTTTTAGGGGATGTTCTACATTATATATAACTTATAACAATCTACTGGTGTCATTTTACCAGTTTGATTGAAGGGTAGAAACCTTACCTCTCTTTGAATACCTTTACCCTCCTCCATTTATAATATAATTGTCTTAAATCTTTCCTTTGTGTATATTTAGAATCGCATTAGGCAGTGCTATACATTTTGCTTCAACCATCAAACATAACTTAGAAAATTCAAGAGGAAAAGGAAAGCCAATTGCATTTACCCATATTTTTACTTATCATATTCTTCCCTCCTTCCTTCCTTATTTTATTGTTTCCTGTCTATCTAGATAATTTCCTCCAGACATTCTTTTCGGGTAGGTCTTTGGGCAAAAAATTGTCTTAGTTTTCTTTCATTTGAGAATTTGTTGATTTCCCCTCATTCCTGGGGGGTATTACTGCATGTGGGATTCTGGACTGATGATGGTTTTCTTTTAGCACTTGAAAAATATTGTGCCCCTTCATCCTGGCCTCCGTCACTTCTAAAGAGAAATTGGCCGTAATGCAAATTGGGTTTTTTCCCCTATAGGGACGGTGTTGTTTTCTCTGGCTGGTTGCAAGATTTTTCCTTTGTCTTTAGTTTTTAGAAGTTAGTTGTGATGTGCCCTGGCATGGATTTTGCTGGCTTTTCCTGATTTGGGATTCACTCAGTTTCTTGAATCTGTAGGTTTATGTCTTTTGCCAAATTTGGGAATTTTTTAGCCATTATTTCTCTGAGTACTTTGTCAGTCTTGCACTCCTTCCTCTCTGCTTCCTAACCACCAATGACACAACGCTAGGTGTTTGGTTGTGGTCCACCGGCCGCTGAGACTCTGCTTTTTTTTTTTTTTCTTTTATTTTTTTCCTTTGTAGACCCAAGGAATGCTTTTGTTTTTGTTTCTTGTCCCCCAGTCTATTTTCTCTTTGCTGTTCTGACTGGGTTCTTTCTCTTGTTCTGATTTCTGGTTCACTGGTTCTTTCCTCTGTCCCCTCCATTCTGCTCTGAGTCCGTGCCCTGAGTTTTTATTTCAGTTATTAGATTTTTCACTTCTAAAATTTCCATTCCAATTTCTTTGTGTCTTCTATTCCTTTGCTGAGGCTTGTTTGTTTCAAGCATGTTCTTAATTGTTTGTTGAAGCATTTTTATGATGGCTGCTAAAATCGTTGGCTAATTCTAATGCCTCTGTCACCTCAGCACTGGCATCTATTAATTGTCTTTTTTCACTTAGTTTCATTCGACAGTTTCATCGTAATGAGAACCATCTTCCTGGTAGTGCATGCTGTTCTACTGAAACCTGGACATTTTCGTGTTACAAGACTCTGGATCTTATTTAAATTTTCTGCTTTGGTGTTTTAACAGCTTTATTGAGGTATGACTGATAGGCAAGAAACTGTATGTATTTAAAGTGGGCAATTTAATGAATTTTGACATACGTCCAGCTATACCCATGGAACCATCACCACATTCAAGGTAATGAACATACTCATCACCTCCAAAACTTTCCCCCTGCTCCTTTTTTTTTAAAAGAAGAATCGCGATGTTGTGGTGGTGTTTTTCTGACGCTGTTCTGGCACCTCCGTACTGCAAGGAGGAGGGAAAGCCCAGGTCCCCCCTCAACCTCCATTTATACCCAAGGGGCATCATTTCCTCTTTCCTCTGGGCAGCGTTCTGGCCCCCCATATTGGCTCTGCTGACACCACATGGGGGTGGCCTCAATACCACTGGGCGTGGGGAAGGTCTTGGCTCCCCACTTTGCCTCCCCCCTCCTCCCCACACCCCAGCAGGGAGGGAGAGGGGCGCCTTGCTCTGGCAGGTGGGGGGAAGTCCAGGCTCCGCCATGTGCACCCTGCCCACTGTGACACTGCGGGGGTGGCAGCCCCGGCCCCCTCCTTGGCCTCTCTGATACCACCAGGCAGAGGGTAGCTTTGCCAGGAGGAGACTGTGGGCTCCCCTCGGCCTTCGCGGGGTGGATGGGGGTGTCTCCGGCAGTGCTGGCTGGGGTAGACACAGGTTATTGTCTGAAAGCTTCCTGTCCTTGGCTAGACAGAGTGGAGTTTCATTGGAGCTATTTTGGTCTGCGTCTGTTGGGATTTCCAAATTGCCGGCTTCTTCAGCTCCAGGGGTGGGATGTAGGAAGCAGAAAGGAAACCAGGGCACCGCGGCCGTGTGGTCCCTCAGTCCCCAGTGCCCCGACGGTGCTGCTTTCTTCTCTCCACCCCTCGCAGTCTCGCGTTCGTTTTGTACAGCAGGTCTGGGGTCTTCGGTTTCACTTAGTGGGAGGAACAAGGAAAAGGACTGCGACTCTATCTTCCCTGAACGCGGAAGTCCTGTGTATTTTTTAAGGATTTCCCCTGGGTGACTCTTAAACGCGGTGGCCCTGCAAGGCTACGCGGTGGGCTTGGGGACTGTGCCTGGGCCTGCTCTGGCCGCTTCTCCGTCAGTAGACACCTGAGAGGTCCCTGGTCTCCTAGGCGACTGGAACACTAGAGACCACTTCCAGATCTGAGCTTCGAGTCTCCCAGGGCCTTGGGGAAGGTCCAGCCTCGGGTGGGGGCCTGGTCTGGACCGGAGGCTCTGGGGCCTTGGTCCCCTGCGGCCACACTGCCCCCTGGCGGCAGAGCCTGAGCAGACTCGGGGCTCCTGTCCCAGGTGTCCCCAGGCCTATGGTCTGGGTGTCACCCTGTGCAGGTTTCAGGGGTGGAGGGGGAGCACAGAGCGGCGCCGATGTGCACAGGGCGACTCCCTCAGCACACGGGGAGCCGGGCCTGAGAGCATCGGGTCCAGCTGGGGCCAGCAAGGGGCGGTGGCTTAGTCACTTTGGATTGACGTAGAAAAGTGCCATCAACCGGGTGGCTTAAACATAGGAATTTAGTTCGCACATCCTGGGGTCTGGAGGTCCGAGATCAGGGTGCCAGCATGGCTCGGCTCTGGCACGGGCCCTCAAAGATACAGACTTGCGACTTCCTTTCCGTCCTCACAGGGCACAGCGCAGAGGGCTCTCTGGGTCCCTTTTATAGGCTGCTAATCCCGTTCGTGAGGACTCCGCCCTCACAACCCAGTCATCTCCCAAAGCCCTCACCTCCTAATGCTATCACCTTGGAGGTTAGGATTTCAACACATGACTTTGGGGGGAACATAAACATTCAGCCCATACCAGGCTGAGCCGACCCGCAGAGGCTGGTTGGGCTCAGGCCCGACGGTCGCCAGGCACCTGGCTGCTGTGCCTTCCGGGGCAGGGCCTCCCCACAGGCTGCCTCCAGCCCACGGTTTGCAGTGTGGGGCTCAGAAGCCACCTGCCTGGGGTATTCCCTCCCCACGACACCCAGGAGCCCCTCAGGGCTTGTCCCTCCTCAGGCCGAGTGCCCCCGCCCCACGGGCCTCCTGAGACCCCCGGGGGCTCAGGAAATGAAGAGAAAACTCACAAAAAAGGAAATTGGATTAGCCCATCAACATCTGAAGCAATGTTCCTCTCACTAATTTTTTTATTGTGATAAAATATTTATGATGTAAGATTGACCACCTTAACCTTTTTGCTCTATTGCCTGGGCTAGAGTGCAGTGGCATCAGGGGTGGGAGGATCACTTGAGCTCAGGAGTTCGAGACCAGCTCTGAGCAAGAGTGAAACCCCATCTCTACTAAAAATAGAAAAATTAGCCAGGTGTGGTGGCATGTACCTTAGTCCCAGCTACTCGGGAGGCTGAGGCAGGAGGATTGCTTGAACCCAGGAGTTTGAGGTTGCTGTGAGCTATGATGACACCACCGTACTCTAGCCTGGGTGACAGAGTGTGATTCTGTCTCAAAAAGTAAATAAAAATAAATAAATTAATAAAATAAAATTAGAATACTCAATGATGGACACTCTTCCCTGGATACGCAGGGAAAGGTGCAGCCGTTTTGGAAAGCAGTTGCTGATGTGCACAGGGAACCTCAAAAGTTCATGCCTTTGACCCAGTAATTCCAGTTCAGGAAATCTAGAAACTCTAGAAAATGAGCCCAAGTGAAAAAAGATACATGCACTTGATATTCTCTGAAATGTTACTCTTTTTTTTTTATAGCATAGTACAGCATGCAAGAAGTATTATTCTTATGAACAGAAAAATAGTCATACTCGTTTATAATATTGGAACAGCTTTTGAAAAAGTAAAAGTTTGAGTCATGTATCCCACAGAAAAATAAATTGCAGTCTGATTAAGGAGCTCTATGTACGTAGCAAGTGTTAAAACCATTGGAAGAAGGGATTGAAACACAGCCAGGTTCATCCTGGCCCCAAATGAAGAAGGCATAAGATTTGAGTGATGGAGACTAGGCGTGGTGGCTCACACCTGTAGTCCCAGCTGCTGGGGAGGCTAAGGCGGGAGGCTCGCTTGAGACCAGGAGTTCAAGGCTGCAGTAAACTGTAATTGGGCCACTGCACTCCAGCCTGGACAACAGAGCAAGACTGTTTTAATAATAATTAAAAAAAAAAAAAAAGATTTGGATGACAGAGAGTGGAGGGCTGGGAGGTGGTTGCCTTAGCACCCAGAGCAAGTGGAGACGTCAATCCTGGGCATCGCAGGAGGCACCAGGAAACTCAGAGGGGAGGCTCAGCAGGGCGGGAGGCCAGGACCCTCCTGGGAATACGGGCCTCATCCCACCGCCCCCCAGTGGGTTTCCTCCGGGGCAGAAGACCTTGCATCAAACCGCATCAGGGCTGGTGGAGGCGGAGGACGCCTGTGAGAGAACCACGGTTCCTCACTTCTGAGAAGGTCAAAGTTCCCCGTAATCATTGTCATATACTGCTGTGCTTTCAAAATATTGTCTGTAATTATTTCTAATCCTAAGAATATATTAAAGTCCCTGACAACTCTTTTTGATTTTGTCGTAACATCTTTTTTTGCCTAAACTGTCATTGTGTTTCCTAGAATGAAACAAAGACTTGCGCCTTTATCTTATTAAAAGGAAGATAATAGGAATAATCCTATTTGTTTGGTATTCTCTAAATTTAAATCTATCCAAAGCTATTGTCAGAGCTCTATTGTTCTCTAAATTCAGAGTGCCGAAAAAAGAAAAAACATGTCAAGCCAAAAAAGATTTTCAGCATTCCTAGGTCAAATGTAAGTAAAAAACATGTATATTTCAACCATCGTGTACCTTTCAGGTTGAAAAAATACTCATATTCATGACGAAAGACAGACATAACAACTGTTGACAATAGTATTTTGTGTCTAGCTTTAAACATGCTTGTCAGTTGCTGATATTTATAATTCAACTAAAGAGATAAATCGAAGACCAAGAGATTTTCCTATTTTCCAGACAATGACTAAATTAATAGTTGTGTGCCACTTCAGTTGAGGATTTTGCACTCTCTGTTCACATTGCGATAATGTGAGTTATTGCAGTAAATTAATCTGGGCGCTTATTGTCACCGTTTTTGTTTCTGTCTGTCACTCATGTGTCACCCATGGGTCCTGCTCCGTGGATACACAGAGCTCAGGAGTTGAACTGTGTGGAAGAAACATTAGAAGAGCCTCAGCATGGGCCAGGCGCGGTGGCTCACGCCTGTCATCCCAGCACTCTGGGAGGCCGAGGCGGGAGGATCACTTGAGGTCAGGAGTTTGAGACCAGCCTGAACAAGAGCGAGACCCCGTCTCTGCTAAAAATAGGAAAAATTAGCCGGGCATGGTGGTGCATGCCTGTAGTCCAGCTACTCAGGAGGCTGAGGCGGGAGGATTGCTTGAGTGCAGGAGTTTGAGGTTGCTGTGAGCTAGCCTGATGCTATGGCACTCTAGCCCAGGCAACAGAGCCAGACTGTGTTTCAAAAAAAAGAGCCTCAGCAAAAGACGGTCCTGGGTCCTAGTGACTGCCGGTGCGACACGGATTACAATTAGGGATGGTGCCAATGCTGCCACCACCATGCACCTCACCTGGGTCAGGGCTCGCAGGGCCATGCAGGCTGTGAGCAGAGGACAAAGCCGCTTCCACCACTTCCATGCGCTTCTCTGCGAGTTCTTGTTCTTTACTGTCTCGGCCATCTTCCCTCTGTGCTGATTCAGGGGCCACATTGCTCGGGGACATCCCTGCTGTTGAGCAGTGGTGCGCCCAAGACCCTAACCCTCAACGATCACCAGATACAGAATTCGTTCTTCAAACTCTGGCAAAGGTGAACAACCCGCATCCAGGTCAAAGGGAAGAAACCACTTGGTCATTGGGGAAAGCTCCGAGTGGATCCTGGAACAGGAGACACGTTTCACATGTTAATAAAAAGCCTGGTCAGAGTGTTTATCTGTGTTGTAGCTGCCAAGCTCGCATCTGTGATTTGGGATGCTGCCATGCAGCCAACGTCCTGCCAAACGATTCAAAAAATAAACGGTAGCATCATAATGGTTCCTTTGACATGCAAATGAACAATCGTGCACATCTGGGTGGATGGCGTGCCCAGAGGAGGACAGCGGGTCCTTTCTCCAAGACTGACCATAAAAATGAGCAGGAGAGGGACAGCTCAGGTATAAACTGTTCCTGCTGCATCCAGGCTTTTAGAGGGGACTGAGGATTAAAGCAGAAACCTGGCTTGCAAGACGTGCCCTGGCTCACAAAGCACGTGAGCCATGCCAGACCAAGCCATGGTGGGCGTCACCATTTAAAGCCAGTGTGTCTCAACAGCCCATGTGTCTTAAGATAAGCCACGGACACACTGGCCCATGAACACAGAGGAACTCGTTTTTCCACACTGTTCCAGCAAGCCCCTAGTTAACAAGCTCTGCCCAGTCCCTGCCAAGACTTGCAACGACTAACTTGAGTCCCCAAACCCACCCCTTTTGATGTGCTGCTCCCTCACCGCAGCAAAGCCATAAACCGAACTGTGTCGACCACAGACAGTCCCTGGTGGTCTTTGGCAGGTAGATATCCACGTTGGTGAGAGACCAAAGGGAAAAAATAGGAAATTGGTTGATGAAGAGAAGCAGAGAACACAGTATATAATGTTGAGAAGCCACAGGGGAAAACTGCATTTGACAACATATATAGCTAAATCCCTCTACACCCAAACCAAAGTTTACAAGAGAATTGATGGGCTGGGACAAAGTGTTTGCCATATATATACATACACACACACACATATATACACACATGTATACACACATACATACATATATAACAGGCAAAAAAATTGGTGGTAGATAGAACACCCAAAGAATCTTTGCATAGCGGCAGGAAGACCACCTCCCTACCGAAAACAGACAATTCGCACACAACAAAGGAAACAGAAATGGTCAATACATGCACTGCAGCAGAGTCCGATGTCAGTGAAATGCAAATTAAAACGAGATACTCTTTGTCTTCCACCAGAGTATCAAAATCGAAAAGTTTGATAATATTGAGGAATAGCAAGAACGATGAGCAAAGGGGACCCAGATACTCGCTGCTAGGAGCGTACGGATGCGGACGTGTTCCGGGGCAGTACCGCACTATTGTTAAAATCTTACGTACGATCCCCCTAGGACCCAGCAATCCTATTGCTTGATCTTTTTCCCCTGTGGGAACTCCCCTGCCTGTGCACAAGGAAGAAAAACAAGGCTAATTATGGCGGTGTTGCTGATGAATGCAAAATCTCTGGATGTAACCCGAGTAGCCACAAATAGGAGAGGCAAATGAAATATGGTGTGTCCATCGCGTGGAAGCAACAAACCATGGAATCGTGGAATCTCAGAACCGTGAAGCAAGGAAAAGAATGTGTGCAGTGACATATCTGGTCACGGAAAGACATGAGGATGTATGTTGGAGTGGGAAGCTGGTAAGCCACGGATGCCATGTGTGATATGATACCGTTTACATAAAATGAAAACGCAACCCAAAACTATATTGCCATGTAAATCTGTACGTGTGGAAGTGTAGGGGGAAGGCCTGGGATGCCACGCACCAATCTGATGGGGACAGCTGTGCCGGGCAGGGGCACAGGGTGGGAAGAACACCCATATCAGCCAAAAATGCAGATGACGTAATGTCACCTGGGGAAAAGCAGACATAGGAAACTGCACCAGGATCTGACCTCCCCCACAGGAGACAGCGCATTTAGGGTGATCTGGAACCAGGGGGATGTCAGACTCACCCATGGGCAGCCCCAGCCCCTCACCCCCAGCTCTGACCCCCGAGGTTCTGACTGGGCAGGTGCGGGTGGGCTTGGCCGTGCAGGGTGACAGCGTCCCCCAACCCCGTGACTCAGACACACCCAGGCCGGCCCCTCTAGGTAATGGGAGCACAGTCCTTCTGTGCCATCAGGGCCCTGCTACTGGCTGGCATCACTTTTATAATCACGTAAAACTTTCTCTTTTAAAACGGAAGCCAGAAGAGTGTGTTGTTCCTTCCTCATCCAGGCGGTCCCTTCTCCTCCACCGCGAGCACCACGGAGCTGGTGCCTTATTCCTGGACAGACGGCTGCAGTCCAGGCTGCAGCCTGACCCCTGTCCATCACTTCCCTGGGAACCCAGATACTGTGAAGGAATCCTCATGTATTTCTTGCTACCAAAGTCTCCAAACGGGACGTCGCCCCTGTTTTAGTTGGTTTGGCTGCTATAACAAAATACCCGAGGCTGGGCAATTTATAAACAACGGAACTCTGTCTCTCACCGTTCTGCAGGCTGTGAAGCCCAAGATGGAGGTGTTGGCAGATTCGGAGTCGCTTCCTGCCTCAAAGAAGCCCATTGCTGCATCCTCTCGTGGCGGGAGGCCTGGAAAGCTCCCCGGCACCCCACCCACACGACCCCGTCACCTCCCAGAGGCCACACCTCTTAGTCCCGTAGCTGGGCCACAGCACCCCCGTGCTCACAAAGCTCATTCAGTCATTCAACAAGAGTTTGTGAGTGTCCACTACCAGCAAGATGTCGTGGCCAGACCTTTAATGCTTATCAGCCCATCTAATCCAAAAATGTCACAAAACAGCAGAGTGGTTTCCATCACCCCCGTTCTAAAGAGAGGAGAGAGAGGGGTTGAGCAGTTCAAAGGAGCAGAGGGTCCCGACTCAGAGCCTCGCCCTGGCACTCCCCCTGTCCGAGAAACCAGGGCACATTGCAGGACGTGCACCCAGCGAGGGCTGTGACGGTTTCTGTGCACTTTTGTGGTGGGCAGCGGCTGAGAAGGCCCCGCGATCCCGAAACGCACAGTCTTGTGCCAGCCCTTGAGTAACCTCCCGCTAACCGACAGACGGCGGCAACACTGAGGATGTCACACCGCGATTAGTTACAAAAGACCAGGACTCTGGCCCTTGCTGGCTTGAAGCTGCCACATTGGGAGGCCCGTGTGACAAGGAAATGAGGTCGGCCTCTGGCCACCAGGCTGCCAGGAGCCGGGGCCTGGGTCCTGCCAACCAGCAGGTGTGTGACCCTGGAGGTGGACCCCAGCTAGCGGAGCCTCGGATGAGACCGCAGTCCGGCGGACACCTTGATTGCAACCTGGAGAGAGAGCCGCAGCAGCGGGTCCGGCTGAGCCCTGCCCACATTGCGGACCCCGCGACCGACCGTCGTCCCATGCTGCTAAGTTTGTGGTGTTTGCAGTGGAGAATAAAGCCACCTTCCTAACTTAATGACGGCAAGCGAGTCTCCCTTTTGCATCCCGCTGGGGCGTGCGGTGAGCAGGCGGGGATGCCCCGGCTGGGAGGGGCAGGGCGCCGGCGCTGGCTGTCCCTGCCTGCAGCAAGCCATGCGGTCTGGCCCCTTTTGCCCTCCACTTTGCTGTCACGCCTGGGGCAGGAGAAAGAACTGGCTGCAGGGACACCCACTTCCCCAGTTCTACCGCTTCGGTTTGAAACTTCGGTGAACAAGAATAGCCACCCGTACAGTCTTTAAAGAGGAAGGCCGGGGGTGGGAACGGGCTTGATTTTAGGCTACAGACATGCCAGGAACTTCAGGATGTTCCCACGATACTGACTGCATTTGTTAAAAATACCTTCAATACCAAAAATTACAAAGAGTGCAACTAATCCCATTCCTTTCAGCCAAGAAAAACACACCCGAGTCAAACACAATGTATGGCTCAAGGAGAGGGATTTCCATGAAGCGGGGACATGTGCAGCTGCCCCCACAGGCCCGGCCGGCCCCCTAGGCCACAAGCACAGCCCGCGCACCCCGACAGTGGCGCCCAGCAACTCCCGTGGAACACAGGCCGGGCCGCCCCCGGCTGGGTGCCTCCCACACCCCAAAAGGGCTGTTTCGATTCCTAGCAGGGCCCTTGCCTGGGCTGGGGCCTTTCAGTGGCCAGGAGCACCCAGGACCCCGGATGTGGCCTGTGGCTCTCTGTCCCTAGGGAAGCAGGCAAATCGCTTGTCTAGACCAGGTGCCCAGCTGGCGGTCAGGGGACAGGGCCAGGTGGCCGCAGAGCCACAGGCAAAGGAAGCAGAGTGTTCCAGGGAGTAGTCACAGCTGGGTGTGACTTGTTAAACCCTCCGGAACTCTGTGAGGGGACTCCGCGCCCATCTCTCAGATGGAAATGGTGAGGCTCAGGGAGTGGCACGGGTTGTCCAGGCAGCTGCACAGCCCTGCTGGGGGGAACAGACACCGAGCCGGCCGCCATCCTCTGAGCACTGCCCACAGCACAGCCTCCTGACACTGCAGGGCGGGGGGGGGGGGGGGGGTCTGCTTGCTCCAGGGTCCCCAGGGCCCTGCCCAGTCTGAGCTCCCAAAGCAACATTCAGAGGGAGAACTCCTGCCTGGCCTTCCTCCTGCTGGCCGACCCCAGCTCCAGGCCGGGGCTGCTGCAGGTCTGGAGATAAGGCTGCGCCTGCAAGTGACCCAGGGTGACACTTAGGGCAACTGGGCCTGAGGGGCCTGGGAGAGGCAGGCAGGTTGGCAGTCACAGAGGCAAGAGCAGCCTGCACATCCACATTCCAGGCTCCCCACGGGGGCACGGGCGGGCGGTGACCCCAGCTCAGCCCGCCCGTCGGCCCCCCCCTCCCCCGCAAAGCTCTGCCCTGCCTCTCTTCTCACACTGACTTTTTAAAAAGTATTTTAATAGACTTTATTTTTTAGAGGAGTTTCAGGTTCATAGCAAAATTGAGCGGAAGCTACGGAGATTCAGCACCCCTGCCGGAGTGGTTTGTTCCTGACAATCAAGCCCAGACCGACACGTCGTGTCACCCGGACTCCACGGTTTATGTTGGGATTCATTCTTGATGCACATCCTGCAAATTTGGACAAATGTGTAATGACATGAATTAACCATTCCAGTGTCACATGGAGCATTGTCACTGCCCTCACCATCCTCTGTGCTCTTTCCATTCACCCTCCCTCTCCACCAACCCCCGGGGACCACTGGTCTTTTTGTCCCCATAGTTGGAATTGCACAGTGAGTAGCCTTTCCAGATGGGCTTCTCCCCTTGGTGATATGCATTTAGGGTTCCGCCATGTCTTTTGATGCCCTGATAGCTCATTTCTTTTCAGCAATGACTCACGCTCGATTGTCTGCACGGGTCACAGTTCATTCCCTGTTCACCTACCGAAGGGCATCACGCTGCTTCCACGTTTTGGCAACTGTGAATAAAGCTGCTGTCGACATCCGTGTGCAGGCTTCTGTGTGGACATAAGCTTCCAGATCATTTGGGTAAATGCCAAGGGACACAATTGCTGCATGGTACGGTAAAAATATGTGTAGTTTAGTAAAAACCTGCCAAACTGTCTTCAAAATGGCTTTACCATTTTGCATCCAGCAATGAACGATAGTTCCTGTTGCTCCACACAAATTTAGCAAGCGACATTTATTATTTTTTTAGTATAAAAATGTCTTCTTTATGAACATTTGAAAATCAAAAGGGAAACTTAAGGAATAAAATGAAAATCACTTGTGATCCCTTGACCTCTTCATCCACCGAGCAGGCAGACACGTGTCACCATGTGGGTGAGCCCCGGGGGCCGGGCTGCTGTCCCCGAGAGACCCACCTTCATGCGGAGGAGATTGACTGACCTCAATACGCAAATAAGCCATTGCTACGACCGCGGTGGAGCCTGGGATGGGGACAAGTGCCAGGAGGAAAAGAAGGGGGGTCCCCAGGCAGGCAGAGGGGTGGTTAGGGACAGGCCCTGGCAGATGCGGGAGCCTCAGCCGCTCTGCACAAAACTCACGGGTTTTGCAGAATTGCAGGCTACCCAACAGGCTGCCTGTGCCTGGTTTGTCTGACTGATGCCTAGAGTGTAGTCAGCGCCCACCTCGGCCCCATCCGTGCTCAGACACAGCGCAGGGCCAGCCTGCACCCGGAGCGCCTGATGCACAACGCTCCCAATCAAAGCAGAACCCTCCAAAAGGGGGAATTCTGAGTGTGGGGGTTGGGGTGGGGGGAGGAGAACAGAGCAGAGAGAACAAGGGAAGCAGAGAGCGCGCACCTGCACCCCACAGGGAGGGCAGCCAGGCCCTACAAACCCCAGCTGCCCAGGCCCTGGGGGCTGTAGCTTGCCCAGACTGCATCTGGAAAGCTGACCCCATGCGGACCGCGGCACAGCGATCTTCTCAGCCGGTGTCCTGCTGACAGGCGTGGGTGGGTCCCCATATCTGCTGCGACAACCTGTCAGGGACTATCCTCACCCGCACATCGACTGCCTCCGCTGCACCTGCTGGACAAAGGCAGGGGTGTTTCGGGTATGGTTTTATGTTTGTGTCCATCTTAATCAACTATGGTTTTTCTACATTTCATCATTCTGAGAAAAGAAAAGAACTTTTATCAGAGGAATGCGAGTCCTTTTAAGTTATCAGGCCCAAAGAGGCCACGAGACAGAGAGAGAGACAGAGAACATCCCACTCCGCCCTTGAGCTGTGGGTTCATCTCTGGAACCTGCTTGCTACTGCCACAAGAAGCTGTGAATTAACCTGGTAAAGCCACACGGGACACGATGACCCACACCCTGGAGCCCAGCAGTGTACAGCTAATCACGAATCAATGTTATCTTTGTAAACCCATGAGAATTCCTGACGTGTGACTTTGTTTTGGCCCCTCCCCGTCCCCCTTTTTTGCTTTTAAAAACCTACTTGTAATAAGGGCTGAACAGAGTTCATGTCCAAGGTTACTTTGGTCTGAGTATTCTGGGCAGCTGTGCTCACTTTGGCTCTGGTGAACTCTAAGTTATATTTTGTGTCTCAGCCTCTTCCTTTTAGGTTGGCAATTCTATCTCATTTCTAAAGTGACAAGATTGTAATATCCTTTATTTCTGTTCAAAGTGAACAAGATCACTTAGAAGTAAAGGAGTTAATTGAAGAAAACATCTTTGAGGGTGTACTTCACCCAGCCCCTTTTCAATGGGAATTTTTGAAAGATGTGCTTGCGTGTGTGTGTGTGTGTGTGTGTGTGCACTAAACAGAACCCCCGTATGCTCATCAACTAGATTTTAAATTGTTAGCATTTTGTCATCTGCTTTGTCTGTTTTTTTACTTTGCCCAAAGTATTTTCCAGCATGGCCCAGATACATTTGATCCCTAAATATTTCGGGATACGTGAAAAGATAAGAAATTTTAAAATGTCATCATAATTTACAGTCATCACATCTGACAAAATAAAAAACACTGAAACAATTTCTTTCCATCATCCAATAACAGTCCACACCAGCATCTCCCCAGCGGCCTGACCCTCTGCTCCCGCGGGCCACACGTACTGCGAAGTCTGTTACTCCGTCTCTCTCTGGGACCCGAGGCCGGTCTCCCAGTCCCTGAGCCCGGAGGACGGTGCAAGAGCAGACACTGTCCCATGTGGCTCCTTCTGTACCGCAGGGAAGTGGGGGTGGGGGAAATACACTCCAGGAAACTCAGTCATAACCAGAGATGTCTATTTCACTTTGGAAGAAGAGTTTAGAAAGAAATACAAAGTATTTCAACAGAATTGATTTTTATGTTACTGATCTTTTATTTATAAGGAAAATGGTGCATGTCTCCTCATTGGAACCCTCGGGGTTTGGAAGGCACGTCTAGAATAGGGCCCCCGATGATTGGGGTTCCCTCCATTCCCGACCTGCACCCCCACATACAAAAACGGTCCCTCCAGACACACACCACGTCTCTCCCCCACCCTCTCTCTGCCTTTGTCTTAACTCTGTCTCCCTTCTCCTCTGTTTTTGGTTTTGATTTTCATGGTGTTTAAAATAACATGCAATTTATATACCATAAGAGTCACCCTTTTATTATTTATTTATTTTTATGTGGTTCTAAAGCCTTAACTTGGGTTGTCTTTTTATTATTGAGCTGTAAAGGTTTTTTAATGTATTCTCAACACAAGTCCTTATCAGATGTATGATTTGTAAATATTTTCACCCATCCTTTGGGTTTTCACTTTCTTCATCGGGTCCTTTGAAGAACAAAGTATTTAAATTCTGATGAATTTATCCATTTTTCCCCATTGGTTGCTTGTGCTTTTGGTGTCATCGCTAAGAAATCATTTCCAAATCCAAGGTCATGAAGATCTATACCTCTGTTTTCTTCCAAGATATTTATAGTTTTAGCTCTTATACTTAGTTTTTGATCAATTTTTAGTTAATTTTTGTGTATGGTATGAGGCGGGGGCCCAACTTCATTCTTTTGCACGTGGATATATCCAGTTGTCTCGGCACAACTGTTGAAAAAGCTATTCTTTCCCCCATTCAATTGTCCTGGCACCCTTATCAAAAGTCAACCACAATTAACCATAAATGTGAAGGTTTATTTCTAAATTCTCCACTCCATTACATTCATTTATATGTCTATTCTTATGTCAGTGCCACACACTGCCTCAATTACTGTAGTTTTGTAGTAAGTTTTGGAATCAGGAAGTGCGAGTCCTCCAATGTTGTTGTTTTTTCAAGATTGTTTTGGTCATTCTGGGTCCTTTAAATTTCCGTATGAATTTTAGGATCAGCTTGCCCATTTCTGCAAGGAAGTCAGATTGCATTGAATCTATAGATCAATTTGGGGAGTATTGCCATGTTCATAATATTGTATCTTCTAATCCATGAACATAGGATGTCATCCCATTTATTTAGGTCTTCCTTAATTTCTTTCAACAATGTTTTGTACAAGTCTTGCCCTTCCTTGGTTAAAATAAATTTTTTTGAGACAGGGCTCACTCTGTTGCCAGGCTAGAGTGCAGTGGCGTCATCATAGTTCCCTGCAGCCTCAAACTCCTGGGCTCTACTTCTGCCTCAGCTTCTGAGTAGCTGGGACTACAGGCTCATGTCATTAAGCCCCACTAGTTTTTTCTTTTTTATATAGATGAAGTCTCACTATGTTGCCTAGGCTGGCTTTGGTTACATTTTTTCCAAGTAGTTTTTTCTTTTTCATGCTATTGTAAGTGGAATTGTTGTCTTAGTTTTATTTTCATGATGCTCATTGCTAATGTGTAGAAATACAATTGATTTTTGTATTTGATCGTTTATCCTGCAACCTTGCTGAAGTAGTTTATTAGCTCCAGTTGTTTTGTTTAGTATTCCTTAGCATCTTCCACATATAAGGCCAAGCCTTTTCCAAATAGAGATAGTTTTATTTCTTTCCAATATGGATGCATTTCCTTGTCTAATTGTCCTGGCTAGAACCTTCATTCCAGTGTTGAGTAGAAGTGGAGAGCGTGGACATTCTTGTCTTCTTCTTGATCTTAGGGAGAAAGCTTTCAACCCTTCAGCATCGTGATGTTAGCTGTGGGTTTTCTGCAGGTGCCCTTTATCAGGTTGAGGAAGTTCCCTCATATTCCTAGTTTATTGACTATTTTTATCATGAAAGCTTGTTGGATTTTTGTCAAATGCTTTTCTGCATCTATTAATATGAACATATGTTTTCTGCTCTTCATTTTATTAATACGGTTGATTGTGTTGATTGATTATTGAACCAACTTTGCATTCCTGATATAAATACTACTTGGTCATAGTACATAATCCTTTTTATATGTTGCTGGATTTGGTTTGCTATTAATAGTATTTTGCTGAGGATTTTTGTACCTATATTCATAAAGCATATTGGTTTGTAGCTTTCTTTTCTTGTGATGTTTTTATCTGGCTTTCTTAAAATTTGGGTAATTCTGGCCTCATAGAATGAGTTGGGAAATGTTCTATTCTACGTTTTGGAAGAGTTTTTGAAGAGTAAAGGATTGGTGTTAAATGCTCTTTAAACATTTGGTGGAATTCACCAGTGACACCATCTGGCCCTGGGCTTTGCTTATGGGAAGTTTTTGATTACTAATTCAATCTATCTAATTGTTGTAGGTCCATTAAAATTTTCTATTTCTTCTTGAGTCAGTTTCAGTAGTTTCTAACTTTCCAGAAATTTGTGTATTTCATTTAGGTTATCTAATTTATTTGGCATATGTACTAGCTTCCTGTTGCACCGACAGATGACCACAAACTTAGCGACTTAAAACAAAACAAATTTAGTATCATATAGTTCTTGGGGTCTGACGTCCAAAATCGATTTCACTGGGCTCAATCAAAGGTGTCGGCAAGGCAGCTTCCTTTTGGGGGACTTGCAGGAGAGACTCCATTCCCTTGCTTTTCCCAGCTTCTCAAGGTCACCGTATTCCCAGACTTGTGCCCCTTCGCCAACTTCAAAGGCAGCAGCACAGCATCTTCAAGTCTCAGATTCTAACCCTCTCTCCCTCTTTCTCCTCTAAGGATCTTTGTGATTACACTGAGCCCATCCAGATAATCCAAGTTAAGATCCTTAATCGTATTTCAAAATCCCGTTTGCCATGTAAGGTGACATGTTCACAGGTTCCAGGGATAGGACAGAGATATCTTAGGGGGAGCATGAGTCCACCCACCACAGCAAACATTTGGTCATAGTATTCCCTTATGGTCTTTTTAATGTCTATAACGTTGGTGGTAATGTTCCCTCTTTCATTCCTAACTTCAGTAATTTGAGTCTTACTTTTTTTCTTACTCTTATAAAAGGCTGCTAACTTGGTTAATCTTTTTTTAAAAGTCAGCTTTTGGTTTTGTTGATTATTGTTTGTCTATTCTCTTTTTGAATTTATTTCCACTCAAATATGTATTTTTTTACTTCCTTCTGCTTGTGTCAGGTTCAGTTTGCTCTTCCTTTTCTAGTTTCTTAAGTTTCTCAAGGTGAAAGTTTAGGTTACTGAATTGATTTTTTCTTCTTTCTTAATACAGATGCTTGTAGCTTTAAATTGTTCTCTAAGCACTGTTTTGGCTGCACCCCATAAGTTTTTGTATGTTGTGTTTTATTTTTCATTGATCTCAAACTATTTCCTGATTTCCCTTATGACTTCTTTTTTGATACATTGGTTATTATACTGTGTTATTTAATTTCCACATATTTGTGAATTTCCCAAGTTTCCTTCTGTTATTGATTTCTAATTTTATTCCACTGTGGTTGTAGAAGACATTTTGTATGATTTCAACCTTTTAAATTTATTTATTTATTTATTTATTTATTTTTTTTGAGACAGAGTCTCACTCTGTTGCCCGGGCTAGAGTGCCATGGTGTCAGCCCAGCTCACAGCAACCTCTAACTCCTGGGCTTAAGCGATCCTACTGCCTCAGCCTCCCGAGTAGCTGGGACTACAGGCATGTGCCACCATGCCCGGCTAATTTTTCTATATATGTTTTAGCTGTCCAGATCATTTCTTTCTATTTTTAGTAGAGACGGGGTCTCACTCTTGCTCAGGCTGGTCTC